>JBAMBL010003070.1:0-472383 GCA_037043405.1 Drosophila subquinaria
AGGTGGATTTACTATTAAGGTGACGTTGTCCGATGTGGTGAGGTTACAATCATTTTTTCACCTCTCTCTCTCCGCTCTCAGAGAGACAAGCGCTAGAAAAAGATGGCGAACGTTTTACGTTCTGCACTCTTCGTTTGTTATTGTTTTAGCGGACAGAAAAGGAAATGTTTTCGCAAAATAATTAAAATGATTTAATTTAAAATTATTCATAATATTTTAATTCATAATTATTCTTTTCATTGTTTTCTGTCTACGAGTTTATTCGTGAGCGATGGTGAGCGACAGGGACGGTTTTTTGACAAAAAGTATCGGTTTTTTGACAAAAAACCGTCCCTGTCGCTCACCATCGCTCACCGATGGAATATAACGTGTTCTACTTCCTTCGGTGAGCGTTAGTTTTCTACCGACGCTTTGAAATTTTGTGTGGTTACGCCACACGGACAGCTTTTTGACAAAATGTGACAAAAAGTGTCGGTGAAAAAGTGCTCGTCTAAATGGGGCTTAGTAAATTCACCTACTTAGTAAATTCACCTTGAGCAGGCCCATCATTAGCACCCAAAGTGACTATAACGAGAAATGAGAATGAGAATTGTATCCCTATTCCAATCCGGCGACAAGTGTCGAAAAATATGCGTGGACCACGTGTCGCATTAAGGATACAAGGACAACGAGCAAAGTTTCCTATTTTTTGGGCCGGACAACGGCTGGCCAAAACATTTGAAGTGCGATTATAAACATATTCCGTTGAATGAAGAAGAGGGAACAGGGGGAAAGGACCGTAATGTTCATTTACGTATGTGCAAATGCTTCGAATAGCGCACAAAAAATTATTATTATTACTATTTCTATTACTATTATTATGATTATGATTACCATTCGATATTATGTGGCCAACCCCTTACAAATATGAATCGTTTCGTTTCCCCAGCGTTTCAACGTAAAAGTCAAGACGACCCACACTCTATCTCTGTCTCATTCCCTCTCTCTGTCTCTGTCTTCCTTTCGTTCCGCTATTGCCTTGTTTGTTTGCGTTGCCGAGCACATTACACGCACTTCGTATAGCATCGCAAATGTCGCATTTATCGGGGCATTAAAATGATAATCGCACTAGAGATGAGCGCGTGAAATGCATTGCATATGTTGATAATTTTAGTTACAAAGATTATTTTCCAAACATAGTAACAGTTTATCATTTTTTAAAATATATTTTCAGACAAAAATTGTACCGTCATTATATTTACTAATGCGCTCAAGTTTAAATGTTTTGTAAATATAAATCTTTAGTATTTTCTCGAAATATTGTGAATTTATACCCTTTTTTAATAAGTAGACTATGGTTTCCCTTTTCTGCCTAAAAATACTACTTTTTACAGAGTAATTTGTACATTACTTCCTCTTCCATTTAGTTTTTCAACTGATTCCAGGCTGGTCACATTTTGTCTATATAAAAATATGAAATATCTTGGACCTAAGCAATTTCTTTGAGTCACGACTTTCGTATCGTGTCACCGTCTCCAATAAGCATCTAGGACCAGTGCTAGGCTAAAGTTAGTAATGTGTTCTTCCCTCCACTTCTCCTTCTCGCCTCTTTGCTGACTCCTACTTTCGGCCATAACGAACTGGGCCAAGTCCGTTCGCTAAGCCGTCGATGCCATTTAATATTCAGCGCACATAGATCATTGCAACAAATGTTGACCGGCCGGCGGGTTAGACCATATGACGAGCAGTCCTTCTGTCGTTCTGTCGTTCATTGGGTGGTTGGGGTGGTTGAGGTGGTGCGATGGTTAACTTGGCTCGGCTGTCGTCCTGTCGCAGATGCCGTGGCTCAAAGCGAGCGGCAAAGAAATCAAATTTAATAAAGCATAAACATTCAATAAGCTTCGACTGCCTCTCGACAACGATGGGAAAAAGTCATTTGAAATTCCGGACAGCGTTAGCCGAGTACGGTAAACGTAACGGTAAATGTAACTGTAACGTTAACGGTAACGGACTCGGTTTCTGGCCATTTCGCAATCGGAATCGAAAATATTAACGGCCTGGGCTAAAAAGGATAAAGTTTTGTGCAATGATAAAAATGATAAGTTCCCTTTTTTTTTTGTTTTGTTGGTTCTCCTTATGTGTTTTGTTTTCTTTTACTTTTCTTTGAGAGGGCGGACAGTTTCTTCTTGAAAGAGGACTAAAAAAAGGACATACATACATATTTAGATTTTATTTCGTTTTATTGCTTTTTTGTGCATTCGATTTATTTGGAAGACATTGGCAATGGTCGAAATGGACTTGGAAATTGCGCACATGTGTGCGCAAGGACTTGAGATCTCATCCCCCCTTCCACTTTATCCCCTCTCCCGCCTGCTCTATCCATCGGTGCAGACGAGTCCTGCTCAGTCTAGTAATATGAGTTGGGTTTGCATTTTAATATATTTGCGCCCTTTGCCACTCCCCTCGCCTACGCCCACACAAATGTCACACACTCGCAATCAGATGCGGGCCAAGTGGTTCGAGCCAACAGCAACTAAAAAAAGAAGAAAAATTGTACAACTACAAAGGCGAAAAAGTTTACTTTGCAAAAATCCGTTGCAGAAACATTTATAAAGTAGCCAGTCCCAAAAAGTCTTGAAGAAGAAAGACAGCAAGAAAAAAAAGGAGAAAAAAGGCACTGAATAACAAGGCGTAGGAGCTGGAAGCTTCGTGCTGACCTCTAGAAGGCGTTGCCATCTCTGAGCGACATTTTAAAATGAGAATGATAGCAAAGGAAACGAGGCAAAGCAGAGGGGAAAAGTCCTGGCTGCAGGACAGTTGGCGTTTAGGTGGACAGGCGGCAGGCAGTCGAAACATTGACAGCAAATAAATGGCAGCCAAAATAATAACAGCAAAAGGGAGGTGCAAGTCAGACACACATGTGTATGTCTGCATGTGTGTGTGTGTGTGTGTGGATAACAAGAAAACAGAAAAAAATGTAAGCAATGATATTCAAAAAGCAAAAGCAAAAGAACAATTTTTGGCAGCCCAACGTTTTGTATGCCAGCTCAGCAGAGCGCCATCTGTCGGCCGGACTTGGTAAGGTGCAAGGCGTCAGAGTGCTGCCTCCATCCCTCTCTTAGTTTTCCCCCCTCCTCTGAACTTGCCCACTGCATTGACTGGGCCAATGCAGTTTGTGCAGTTGGCGCCAAGAAAGAAGCGACCATGTGGGAGTTGAGAGAAATCATTGACATATGAGTTCAGTTGCCTATTTCTTTGGTGCATAGATTCTCAACGGATAGGAGGTTGAGGAGGGCAGTGCAACTGAGAGAGGGGAGAGGGACAGCGGAAAGTCGCTTGGACTTGGCTGGACCGAGTGGCGCTGTCGTGGCTAATGCGCAAAGTTTTCTATCAGTTTTATTTGCCAGCTGTTCACACACACACTTAAAACACACTCCCACACACTCACTTACTCCCACACACTCACACACATGTAGAGAGAAATGTGCATTATATTGTGGCACATTCGTTGAAATCACATTCAACACTGTCACAGATTCCCCGCAAGTTTCATTCCCGCTAACTGATGTGATTTGCCAGACTGCACAGCGGATAAGGTCATAAGATAATTACCAAAGATTACCAAGAATAACTAACTAGCTGTATTAAACCATTGTCATTGAATTAACCTTATAAACTAAGCTATAAAATGAACACTGAGTTGATTACGGATAAGAAAAGGATCAACGGATGAATAGATTTTAAAAAACACTTAAGCTGCTCTCTGGACACGTTTTTAATGAACTATTGCAATTACCTTGCCAAAAAAATCTACTCTTAGATATGAAACATGAATCAGTCAAAAGTTCCAATTTAAAACAAATACTTTTAATGCAGATTAAAAATGTATTTATTTACTTAATAAAAGAACATTTTTTAATTAAATATTTTGCTTGATCTAGTATTAAATCACACTAAAAAAAGTTTTTAAATCTAAATCAACAAAAATTAAAACATCTTGCATGGTAACTTAATCTATTCAATTTAAATCACAGTTATACAATTCAAAATCTTTATAGATATTTTAGAAATCATGAAAAATGAGTAGATTTAATAAATCTTTATCTACAAACTAGTGTTTGTTTTAATTTAGTGATACCAAAGATATTTCCAAAGGATTCCACTAATATTTTAGCAGCGATTGCTAAGAAATTTTTAGATAGTTTCAAGCAAAATCTTTAGAATAAAAAGAAACTGTTGAGAAAGCTAGAAATAAAACGCAACGTTTTGAAGTGACAGTTGTAGCTAAAAGTCTGAGCTCAGATGATATTATATAGAGCAGTCGATGGTTCGGGCAATAGAGACATTCAATGGGCATTGAGTAAAGCATAAAATTAGCAGCTGGCAATAAGCATGCGAGGAACATTTCTCAAGCCAAACAAAACGCGCCCAGTTCAACTCAATGTATCTGTGTGTGTGTGTGTGTTATAGTGTGCGTGTTAGCCAAATGAGTGTGTGTATGTGTGTGTGTGGGGTTGTAATGTTGGCGTGTTTGCATTTAATAAATTCGATTAACAACGGAATAAATACGCTTAAATGCGGAAAATAATGAAAACTAACGAAAAGCGTTTTGTTAGACGTCGACGTCGACGCTGACGTTGACGCTGACGTCGACGCTGACGTTGGCGTCGCTAGGGCGCCGCTTTCATTCTATGCGGCATTCAATCATTCCATTCAGTTATTCATTCGTTTTACGAGCTGTGTTATTATTGTAAATATGTTGTTGTATTTGTTGTTGTTGCTGCTGTAACAAATACAAATACATTACGTGAATAAACGCACCCATTATTTCATTTCATCAAGAACCATTAACGCCAACACGCTTGCAAGCCCCCACTCCCCCTTCTCCCCTCTCTCTCTCTCACTCTTCATCACATATACATACACACACTTACCGCGCCTTGTGGCACACACTTGGCCAGCTTGACTTGCCCCCCACCATCTCTATCTCCCCCTCTTCCTCACTCTTCTTCTCTCTTGGCGGCAGGACATGAATATGTTGGCAGAAGACACAGGATATAGTAGGCATAGAAACTTTTGCCAGGATAATGAGTAAAATGATTGGAAATACATTTTCAGTGCGTGCGTTCTGGCTTTGTATCTCAAACTTTCTATCTGTATCTTTGTATCTGTAATTGTTGCGTATCTTGCAGCTGTATCCTTAGATACATAGCGTTAAGTATTGTACATAAATAATACTACATGCCACGTCAGATCATCTCAATGGCTTTTTACAGGACACTCCAAATGCCACAGAGTGTTTGGAAGCTTGAACTACTTGTGAATTATTACGGCAGCTGCAATTAAGCATTTCAATTGCAGAGTTTATTAAAATTTTAATACATTTTTCAAAAATGTCACAAATCAAAAATCTAATTACTGAATTTTCTACAGCAGCTGAAAAGTAGGCAACAATTTTATCTGAGTTCTGAAAAGCAGAGAATTGTATGAAGGATTTCTTTGTTGCTAATAGGTTTAATTCTAATTTCTTAATTATACATGAGAATAAAATATTGGACACAAATATATATCTAGAGCTTGCCTTGTCTTACATAACTATACTTTTATCAAATTACATTGCTAATTCAAATCTTAAATTCTTTTCGTCGCATCCAAAAAGTAGGCAAAACTTTTTCACTCATCTAAAAAAAAACCGGAGAAGCCTTAACTGCTAGACATTAGAATGTTTCTAACAATTGTAGATTTATATAGCCAAAAAATTTCCAAACATCATGTCTAAATTGTTTAATTTAATATTGTTTAACTATTTTCGTTGTTCATTTCATATAAAAAGTTTATTTATATAGATTTTCTAATGTCGCCGCAAAGTATGCAACAATTTTGTTAACACTCGTCGGCGTTTAATGAAATTTATTGCGTTGGACAATGCCACGCCCACTTGCTTCTAAAATAGCAATAAAAACGAGAGAACAGGAAAAAAACGAATGTTATCAAATTAATTTGAAAAACTCGCATCTGCTGCACGTCACACACACACACACACATGGAAGGCCGAGCATTTACAGTTACAAAATGCCAGGGACACTTTTGCACACATAACAGTCGAGGTAGGGGTAGAAGGAGAGGGGGCGTGTCAAAGCTGGACCGAAAACGAAACCGAAACTAAAAACTTTTGAGTTAAATTCTCGCTCTAATGTTTATGTAGATGAGGGATTATGTCATTGTGTGCCACAGCAACAACAACAACAACAAAAGGAAAACCCCAAACACATACAAAGAGAGAAAATAAAGGGGGGTGAGAGAAAAGGAAGCAGGGTGGGAAAGTCCAGAACTGTAAAACCCATTGCAGCACTTGAAAATTCTAATTTTCTGCTTAAACTTCATATGAAATTGTTTAGCACACAGTTTGGCAATAGATGCGATGTGAAAAATGGAAATGAAAAACATTATTATTATTATTATTATACGTAAAAGTGTGCGAGTGTGTGTGTAAGGAAAAGGGGCTGAAAGTCTAAGGCTCTGCTAGTGTTTTGTCATAGAAAATACATTAAATTTAAACAAAATTTGTAGTTTCTCTGTATGTGTGTGTGTGTGTGTGTTTGTTGTGCTACTTGAGCTTAACGCACACACATACACTTAGACACATACATTCGCTATCTCACTTACTCTCTGGCTGTGTCTGTCTCTCTTGGTCATAGACACAAAGCCCAGGCAAAATGCAAAACTTTTGAAAACTATTTGGTTTCGAGCCTTTGGGTTTGAGTTTGAGTTTGGGTTTTTGTAGTCGAGGGACTACAGCTGCCTTTTGGGCTTGGGTTTGCCAGCCCTTTTTGCCACGTCGTATTTTAAATTCAAGTGGTCTTCTACACACACACATATATATATATATATATACATTTACATAGACATAAGTACGTGTCGTCGGTGTTATGCTTAAGGATTTCTCGTTTTACCGAATCCAAATCCGAATCCGTTTCAAATGCGAATTTATTTCTACAAAATATTACAAAAGTCAAAGACACACAAACACACACATACATACACTCACACACACTCACACACACACACATGCGAGTGCTTCAGCCGCATGGAAAAAGGTCATTTTTGGGGCCATAGAATTTACATAAATCCATATGGATGCCGCCTGTCCAAGTGTGTGTGACTGAGTCTATGTATGTCTGTGTGTGTGTTTGTGTGTGTTTGCTACACTCTCTGAGTCCATTTTGGGCTGTCCTCCTCCATCTTTGGCAGCGTCTTTGGGCCACGTGCCGTTGACAGAGAAACAGAGAACTTGGAGAAACGAATGCTCCACATGCAACCTTACGGTATTTTTGTTTATCACACAAAGCTGAGATGCTGTGTGTGTTAGTGTGTACATGTGTTAGTGTGTGAGTGTGTGTGTGTGTGCCTTTCGAACCCATTGATAGCCGTAAGCAGGCGATGAGCAAACCCCGTACAAACCGCCCGAAAAACGAACATTTCAACCTTCAAGTTCCGGCGATTGTATTACCAGCAGTTACATGTGTGTGTTTGTGTGTGTTGGTGTGTATGTGTGCGTGCGGTTTTCAAACGGAAGTTGTAAGAAGAAGAAGAAGAGGCAGCGACTGTTTTCGGCCTTTTCCATTTGACCCCGTTGCTACTTCGTCTTCATCTCCAGTTCAGCATTTGCTCCGTCTGTTCCTGCTGCTTAACTCCACCTCACCCCCCCCCCCCCCCCCTCTTCTCTCTCTCTCTCTCTCTTGTGTGTTCTCTGCTCTCCACCTCACAGACTGACGCATTGATATCCCTTTTAATGGATGAATTATTGCCGCACATGCGAAAGTAGTTGTTGTCCTCCTTATCCTTCTCCCTTTCCCCCCTCTTCTCTCTCTCTCCCTTTCTCCCTGTTGCTAAACTCTTCCCTTTTTCAGTTGAAACGCCTTGAGAAGTTCTCCTTATGCTGCTCTATCCTTTTACACACATATATAAATATACACACACATGCTTTGTTTGCATTTCATTTCCTTCAGATCTTTGGCCTAAAACATGAAGCCAACAAGGGGGAGTGAAAGAGGGATAGAAGTATAACGCCGCTTAATTAACTGACCCAAAGCAGCAGCTCCTACCCCTCTCTCCTCTTCCCAGCCCCCCCTCAACCCATTCGCTTTTACGGATGCGCAGGAATGCGCCAAATATCCATAATAATTGAAGGATATTACATCAATAAACCGAATAGGCCCCCCTTATTCCGCTTCCCCACCCCCCTTATGTCCTTCCTGCTGTCCATATTTATGTGCGTAGTGACCAAACACAGGGGTAGGGTTGGGGGTTGAGAGAAGTTGACAGGATGAGAGCTGCATTTTAATATTTCTAAGTATCCTCGCACATTCGCATATAATTCAGGCATTGACAGCGAGCCTACACCCTACACCCGACACCCTACAAGGGGGATGCTTTTGATAGGGGGGAGTGGGGAGTGTCAGTCAGGCCGAAGCCATAAACTAAATTTATTGCAAATATTTCCTCAGCAATGAGCAATTTGTGCGATCGAATCCTGTGGACCTCAATCCAAAACATACACGCAATTGTGTATTGGTATTTGTGAAAGTATATGTGCGTGTGAGTGCGTGTGTGTTTATGTGTGTGCCTGCGAATTTAACGTGTCGATGATATATTTGCCGCAACGATTCATGGAGCTCTCCTCCCTTGGATTGTGCACCCAGTTGACCGGGACTGAAAATGAAACATTGTGCAAATTATGTGTGCTATAATTTTCGCACATATATAATATTTTGATTGCAGGCAAAATTCGCTGGGAGGGGATTGTGGGATACTTGTGATATAACTGAGCCCACTATCAAATGTATTTCCTAAGCTTAAAAATGCAATTAAAAATTTATAAAATGAAATACGAAATATATTTAAAAATCAAATTTAAATTGGATATGGTAATTTCTTGAGTAAATTTCTAGAGCTCTTCATTTTAATATAGTAAAATTTACAATAAAAGTTCTAGCTAAAAATCAATTTAACAATGTTTTTCTTAGTCTTTTATTAAAATAACTTAAAAACGTTTACAATATGCAAAGGGAGTGGTAAAACATGTCCTCCAAGTATGAGCCTATTAGTTATTAATTTTATATGAATAAAATATATAAATATTTAAAAGAAGAAAATTATTCTTCATCATGAGTCGTAATAAAATCTAGTTCTAATTTAAGATAAAAATAAAATTTAATAGAAAAAAACACATTAAAAAGATTGTCGAATTGTCTTAAGCGAAGTTCTACTGTCCTTTTTTTGCATTTATATTTCTATAACTTTTCCAGCGCTCTATTAAACAAGTTTCTCAGTGTATTTATTGATTTATTGCTGCCGTATTTATTTTGCTGTGCGATTTATTTGGCTGGACACTCTACACACACACACAAAATAGCACACATACAGGCAAATAAAATTCTAAACAGCAGCCAAATTCACTGCACACACAGATACAGGCATACACAGACACACACGCACACAAGTCTTGGCACTTCAATGTACGAAAATATCAGTAAAAGAGTTTTTAGTTGCGTTACCAGAAAATAACACACACAGAGACATGTACAAACACACACACGCAAATACATATACATATACAGTAGTCGAATAAAATTACTCATACGCTCAGTCACTCACACACACACACACACACACACACAGATAGAAAGGCCGACAAAATGGTTGGCCAACGACGTCTAAACAACAACAACAACAACAACAAAAATAACAAACATGAATTTTAACAAAATACAATTTCAATACAATTCAAACTTTCTAACTCACACGCACACACACACTCTCGCTAGTGTGAGTGTGAGCGAGTTGGCAATAGATAGCATTTCACAGGGTGCCAACCGCAGTGGCAACATCACCGAAACCCCCTTCCCCCCTCACTCCCAAACTCTCCAACTCACCATCTCACCATCAGTCACAATCTGCAGCCTCAAACCGACGAGTCCCACAAGTGAATGTGAAACTAAAACTTCCTTTACTCATTTCCTGTTCCCCGTCCCCTTTTCCCTTGCCCCTTTTTAGCCAACCCCCTTTCCCCCCGCCACTGGCATTGGGCATCCACAACGGCTGCTGTTGCGAATAGTGGGCAAAAAGTATCTCGCCCGAATGTCTCGCCGCTTTTCAGTTGCGTTCTAAATTCATACATTCATTACCATCGCATTTCATTCACACACACACAAACACACATATTCAGCCCTCTCCTCCTGGCCCCCTTTGGAAAGTTAAATACATTCGTTGGTCCGTAAACAAAACGACGCCCAACACAACCCACTGTACGATACGAATGGCAAGGCACGAATAGTTCTCGTGCTCATAAAGTAATAAATTGTACCATAAATAGTGTGGCACAAGTGTACGTAGTATTTATGTATGTAGGTGTGGACACCCTACTGTCCCCACTGACACCCTACTGCTCAGCCGAGTTGAAGCTGAAGTTGAAGCTCTACCTTCTTCTTTCTTCGGTGAAGCCTTGAAGCAATTCATCTTTTAGCCATTGCTCGTTTCGCTTTGCACTCGAATGAAGTGCGCGCCCAGCTGGACTCAGCCTTTGGCTTAGATCTCCATTCAACCATCTATCCATCTATCCATCTATCCATTCAGTTATCCATTCATCAGTACTGCCAACTTTTGACCAACAAAAAAAAAAGCTGTTTTTAGTGGAGAAACGGCAGAAAAATCTGAATCTTTTTTAAATCTCTAACAATTTTAAAAAAATCGTTTTTTTAAAACCAATTTTAGTTGCGTTTCAAACACTTTAAACTTCATTGAATTAAATTAAAATCATTTTTAAATTGATTATAAATATAATTATTTAATTTTCTTTATAAAATATGCCAATTGTTTTTAATTTGATTGGAACTCACATTAGGTTTATAATGATCTATTTTAGTAGCTCTGAATATGAAATTTCTTAAGTTTCAGAAACACCGAAAGTTCCCTTGTTTGTTTCTGAAACAATTGTTATCAAAATGACAATTAAAGACAATTTTTTAAATAATTTTTAAATACAACCCAATATCTTTTTAAAGTTCCAAAAATTTATGAGGCCAAACTAAATATCCAAACGCTTTAAATATAACCAAAACCAGAACGCTTACTGCTGTTTTCGAATGTAACACAATTACCCTTTTAAAAAAAGTCAGATTTGAACCGAAAAAAAGCTGTGCTGCCATCACTGCCAACTGGGATGCCTTTAGCTCACCTAGCAGCAGCTTGGCATTCGATTTCTCTCACAACCATCGGGCACAAGGGATCAGCTTGGCGAAGCCAGTGGAACTATGCTTATTTGCTTTTGTCACGCCCGCAAACGTCCCTTCTATGCCCACTCCCCCCTCCCCTCTCCCTCCTGCCTTTATAGACCCCCTCCCCGCTTACCCTTGCCTAGACTACGCGCAACTCTATGCTAACCACATACGACCACATCGTTCATCATTGCCCCGTATTTATATGTGGGTGTATATATATATGTGTGTGTGTGTGGGAGGCTGCGGCTGATGAGGGGGTGGTGGGGTGAGAGGGGGTCTTATTGGGTGTCGGTTAGTTCGTCTAGCAATGCTCTGACTGTACTAATGAATTACGCAATCTAAAACTATGTACATTTAATTCAAATTCACAAAACTGTACGCCAAACTAACCGAGACGCACACACACACAACCATACACAACAAAAGCAACAACAAGTTTTTGGGCAAACTTTTTTGCTGCCAACAGCTGCGTCAACGTCGACAGCGACGCTGACAGCGACTGCGACGCTTAGGCCGACGCTGCTGTCGTATATTTTTGGATATAATTCAAAGCGAATACATTTCGGGGCATGCAACCCCATCAGCAGCAGCAGCCGAGAGTGCAAGTACCGAGTGACCGTCCAAGCGTC
The DNA here is from genome assembly GCA_037043405.1 of Drosophila subquinaria. Lineage (NCBI taxonomy): Eukaryota > Metazoa > Arthropoda > Insecta > Diptera > Drosophilidae > Drosophila > Drosophila subquinaria. The sequence continues at coordinate 11,888 of JBAMBL010003070.1, forward strand.
CCTCTGTCCGTCCGTCTGTCCGTCGCCCTTTTGGTCTCCCTGTTCATTCCATTAGCGACACCATTGGCGTCAACGTCAGCATCCATCGCACATGTCCTTGCAATTGTTCTTGTTCCACGGCAACAATCTCTCTCTCCCTCTCTCCCACTCGCTCTCCCTCTCTTTCTGATGAGAAGGAAGCACAGTTATATTCCCATATAATATTCGTACACACTTTGCAAACATGTTTGTCGATGATGTATTATACAAAATGCCCATAAAAAGGCCCGCATGAGCGAGACGGCAAAGCAAGAAACTGACTAAAAAAGGGGGAGGCAAGTGAGTGTCTATGTGTGTGTGTGTGAATGAGAGCATCCGATGGCGTAATCATCGTTTGTCTCTCCACTTGTATATGTATATATATATATATATGTACATTTATATGTATGTGTGTGTGCCACACTAAATCGAAATGCCAAAATGCCCATTTCTATTCTGTGTTGGCCCCGCATAAGCGATACAGACATTTCGTTTTTTGGGGTAATACATCAAACTAGCCGCATCAATAGCACACACACACACACACACACACACTCTCGCACACACATACAGAGGGTTGTTGGGTTGCATGCGGCGTGTTAAAATAAAAGCAACAAAGACTACAAAAACAATGGCCAAGTTAATATGTGTCCCTGGCTCGCTTCAACAGAGAGACCCTACACACACACACACGCACACACACACACAAAGAGTCCGCTCACTCACACACACACTCATATACCCTGCAGTGTTGTTAGATTTTCAAGCGCTAAAATCGCTCATTTTTGACAAAAATTAAATAGCATACAAAATGATGCAAATTTCAAAAATTGTTTTTTATTTTCTTCAATAAAATTTTCTAACTTACTTAATTATCTGTGTAGGTTTTATTTATATTTGATGTTAATAAATTTTCTACAAATGAATATGTTAATGAAGCTTTAATATCTACAGAAGTTATCAGGTTATTAAAAAAAAAAATCTAATTATTTTTCAAAAATTATTAAGTCAAAAATTTTTGTTTTCAATTAGGCATATTTCTACACAGATACAAAAATTTTGGTTCTCGATGAATTCTTAGTTCTGGGACCATAATCTTAATTTTATTTGATCTTAGTAAATTAACTATAATTAATATGTTAATGAAGCTTTTATACCTACAGAAGTTATCGGGCTATTTCAAAAAATAGTCAAATAATTTATCAAAATTTTTTGAGTCAAAACTTTTTTTTTAATTAGTCATATTTCTGCACAGATTCAAAAATGTTGGTTTCCGACGAATTCTTAATTCTGGTACAGTAACCTTAATTTTAGACAAACATCATAAAATTGGGAAAACATCTTAGTTTTTAAAAAGTTTTTTTTCCATTTTTCTCCTAAAAATATCGAATTAAAAAATATATTTCAAATTAATAGTTTTGGAAACTGACAATTTTTAAAAGTGTAGCTTTTATTTTAGCACATTTTTAAGTGTTCCACATTCACCAAGCACAAAATTGCAAAATCTAGCTAGATAATAGCTAAATTGGCAACACAGATTCGCAGTAAGGAAAAAGAGTAAAATGGTAGTACTTCATGCAGAACCGAATCGAATAGGACAGCAACAAAAACAACAACAAACAGAAGTAAAGGGCCCCAAAAAGTTGTTGCCACCAAAAGTAAAGGAGATAATCTTGCCCAAAGACGAAGAGCCAAAATGCTTGCCAGGAACCAACATCCTTGCCTGTCTGTCTATCTGTGTGTGTGTGTGTGTTAGAGGCTGTCTGTGGCGTGTGTGTGTGTGTGTGTGTGTGTTGCCGACAAACTGCCAACAAACCAAGGTCTGTCGACGGCAGAACTCCGTTCTAATGACCGCCAAGATAGAATGACATTTCGGGGCTGTCAGCTCTCATTGTTGCCTCGTTGTGTTGTATTCGGTTGCTGCGTGTCTGCAACTCACACACTCACACAAGTGCATGTGTGTTTGTGTTTATGTTGTGAAGGAAGAAAACTTTAAGTACACAACGCCCAAGGAGTCGAGTTCACAGTCCCAACAACTCACGCACAGTGGAACAGTCTAAAAGGGTCATTTAACCCCATTCCAGAACTGGATTTCGCTTCGAATTTGGAAAAAGAACTTTCGCAAATATTGTTATTTCATTTATTTTCGGAAATTTATTTATAAAATGTTTACTATTTTTTTGTATACCATTCCAAATTTCGACTGTGAATTAATATCAAATATTACTATCGTATTTGATAATTTTAAAATCTTCTATTTCAATTGAAAATTTGGTTAATAATATGAAAAATAAACATTTTTTATCCATTCGATGTTTGCAGAAGATTTAAATAACTGAATTTGTCGTAAGAATAAAAAACATTAAAAAATTTTACTTTTGAAATTATTATGGTAAATTTTTCGATTTGTTGTCATCCATCAATGATTCAATACAAGTTGATTTCATTATTTTAGACAAGTTTAAAATCGTGAAATTGTGTTTCCTTTTACATTTTGTGTAATTGATGAATTATAATGAATTATAATTGTTAGCTAAATAAATTGCATAGAAACATAATCAGTTGGCTTTTTTCGTTTGCTTTCGCACCACTGTGCACTGGGCGTCTTCTGTGAAAGAGGAAAACGCTACATTTGGGCAATAAGACGCCCCGTTTCTGGTTCTCTCAGGTCCAGGCTTAAGACCTCGAACCCCGAACCCGAATCCGAATCCGAACCTCAACCCTGACAGGGAAGAAACTGCGGTCCAAGTACGTGAAAATTGATAGATGAGTTATGGGAGAGAGCAAAAGCATGGGATATTCCACATGCATATGTCCCTTATACACACACACACACACACACACACATGTATAGCATATCTGTCGCTGTCTCTCTGCATGAGTGTATGTGTGTGTGTGTGTGTGTGTGTGTAGTTGCCTTTTTCAAGTGGCAATGAGTCCGAAGACGTTCAATGTCTGTCCGACGCTACCCTTACCAACTTGCCCCCTCCTCTGTGCATGTGTCCGTGTCCGTGTGTGTGTGAAGCAAAGCATTTTTCAACGCCAGCCAGAGGCGGGGGCAAGCAAATGTTCTGGAGGGGGGAGGGGGACGGGAGTTGGGGGGTTGAGTTGTGGGTTGAGCATTAAAAGTTTTTGTATTTATTTTGCAGTCGGTTAACAATATTCCTTTTGCACATCCAACCCGTTCTCCCCCTTTCCTTGCCTGTATCCTTGTCCGTTCTTGCTGCTTACCCAATCCCCTTCCCCTCCCCCGCTGCTGTGGTCCTTTTGCGTGGCATACGTGTAAGAGTTTTGTAATTGTATGCGTGCGTTTTGTTTGCGGACGTGGTGAATGTCTTGGACTACGATGTCTTGTACATACACACACACACACACTCACACACAGCTGTTGTAGCGCAATAGGAATAGGAATAGGAATTCGAGTACATGGCAAAAAGGATATGTGACGCGGGGGAGGAGGGGAAAGGGGGGGCTAAAAACTTTTATGTGTAATACATCAATTGCAAAAAGATAGCCAAATGCTGTTAAGTTTATATACTACACACACACACACACACTCACACACTCTCTCTCTCGCTCTATTCTCTCTCTTTCTCTCTCTCACTATCTCTGTGTAGCTTTGCTTTTGGTTCACTTGGGGCCAACTTACTTAGAAGCCAAAGCAGCCGAGCATGTGGGAGGCGTAGCTGAGGGGGAGTGGCAGTTAGGTTGACGACGGGGGGCAGGGGGGCAGGGGGGACTGTCCGCTGGCTGGCAAACTTCTCGGGCGCTGCGCAAGTAAAAGATACATTTATTATGTGCGAAGAGCGATGAACACAAGCGATTTATCCTTTTTAACTTTTTCCTTTGCTGTCCACCCACTGTGTGTTTGTATGAGTGTGTGCTTGTGTGTCTGTCTGTCTGTGTGTGTGTGTGTGTTGTGGCTGCCGTTTGTTTGTCTACGTATGTGTGCACGTGTGCTCTTGCTTTTGTTCTTCATCTTCAGTCTCCACCACCTCTCTCTCTCTCTCTCTCTCTCTCTCTCTCTCTCTCTCTTACTCTTTCTCTATCTCCCGCTCTGTCTCTTTCTCTTGGCCCACATCTCTGGCCGTGACTAATTTATTACCGTAAGCGGGCATCATCTAAGCAGCCTTTAAACTTGCAGGCTAATTTCCTCTACTATAATACTCCCCAAAGTAGGCAATGCTTTTTTCCTGCACACACACACACATACAGAGAGACGCGACATATGCAATTTTTCAATCGTTTGCTTCGCTTTATGACTTTTCCGCCTTCTCCTCGTCTGCCCGCTGCAAACTTTTCTCATTTCAAAGTTAAAACAACAAACAACATTATCGCCATTCGTCACACCAAAAAAAAAAAAAAAAAAAAAAATTGAATTTCAAAAAAAGCGTTGCGCCAAATCTCCAAGTGTCCGAAGCAAACAAACAAATCGCGTGTGAGCAACAATAAGAAGCCAAACCGAAACTTTTATACGCTTTAAGCTCTGATACATACATATTTAAAATATAAATATATTCTTAAAATAAAGAAATAAATTAGTATTAGTATTAATTTAAAGTATTTCAATAAATTAATGCAGTCAAGTTTCTCTATTGTTGAATTTTCCCTATTACAAATTGACATGAACTAAAGCTGAAGCAGATGAGAATTCTTATAGTTCGTATTTTCAGGAAAATTGTATATTAAAATATGATTTTTCTAGTGCCATACACCTTTTGTTCGACTGCAAATATTTTTAAATATTTTACAATTTAAATAGAACTTGCTTTTGCTAGATTTGCAGAAAATTAAATTTTTTTTCTTAAAGCTAAGTTAATAATTTTTTAGAGCCTGTAAAGACAATATACAGAACTTGTTCAGATTTCGAAAATGCCAAAAGACTTATTACCAGTTTTTGTTCTACACAACAATCAAAAGAAATATCAATGTTTCTCAAATATCATAGATTTCAAATTTCATTGAAATCGATTGCCATAAATTTAATTAAAAAATTTTTTTAAAAATTGTTTTATTTTCTAAAATAAATTTTAAATTTTTAGTAATTTCTTTTTTGTTTATCTTACAATTTAAAATAAAAGAATTTAATTTAGACTAAAACTAATATGTATGTTGACATGACAAAGCATTTTTAAATGTATATTACCTGCCGACTTACAACTTGAACGCACTTCTTAGTTAGGGTAAAAATATGCCAAAATATAAGCAGCTGGGCTTAAAAGAAATTGAGCGATTACAAAAATACAAAAATTAGAAGACTCAAAGATTAGTACGAGAATAAACTCCACAAATCCACTATCAGTCTGTGTTTGTGTGTGTTTATGTTTATACTCTGTAAATGTATATGTGTGAGTAGGGGGATATGCATTCGATGTCACTTATAATTTTGAACTCAACTTGAATTCGATCCCTCTCTCTCTCTCTGTCTTTCCCCTTCTCTCTCTATTTCTCTGTTTGAGCCTCGTCTTGAATTTAGTTCCGTTGTCAGTTCATATATCACGGCTGTCCTGTCGTCACACATGCTCTCCACGGCAATTTCGCTTTCAATTTCGAATGCTATCTATGAGAAGGCGACCGACCACGCCCCCCCCCCCCCCTCCCACGCGATACAAAAGAAAAAAAAGCAAACTTGTTTGCAAAGTTTAAACAACATTTTGTCGTTTTTTTGCCGTTTTTTTTGGCTTTGCTTGGACCCACGGTACGTGCCCAGTGATAGTCTAACTCCCCCGCTTTCCCCTCACCCTCCAGAAAGTTAAGGTTTGCTGCTTTTTTTTCATTTTTGTTTTTGCTTGTGCTGCGTATGTGCCTTAAGATAAACAAATACAAATACAGAGATGGATTGTGCCGAGCGTGTGTCGTTTGACATCTGGATGGACAGTGTGAGTGTGTGTGTGTGTGTGTGCAATCTAAAATGGATTTTCGATAAATCTTAAGTTCCCCCTACTCTCTCCCCTACTCCCCGCCCGCCCCCTCTCTTCTACTGTCCGCCCACACTCGTCTTTGCTAATTAACTCGCATCTAATGAATACGGTCAACGATTTTTACGGCTCGCGCTTATGAAAATCCAGCACGAGGGAAGTAGGGGGTTAGGGGGTCAGTAAGGTCAGCTGGCTGTGTAATCACTTTATCAATAATTCAATCAGAACTTGCTGTCGTCGCAGACAGTCGCTCGTAAAAGTGCGTCGCCAATTTGTTAGTAAAAAAAAAAACAAACGAAAAGTTGCTACAATACTTGAGACGCGTGTATTACGTGTTTTATTGCGAATGCGACGATAAAATGGCACATACAAATTAATAAAATACATCCCTCTTAACCCCCTCTCTCTACATTTTGAGCCATTTTTATAGTTTTATTATCTTTTAGATTTCGGGAATTACTTGGGTCCAGTTCAAAACTCAAAAGCAAACCAAATTTGCTGAAACCGCGCTCGTAAAAGATTCCCATACTCCATGAAAAGCAGACATAGAGGGAGATAGAGAGAGAGAAGAGAAAGAGCAGAACAAACCCATCATAAAATGCAACCCACAAATATTTCAACTTATTAAGTAATAAATTCCAATAAGAAACAAAGGCAACCAAATTACAATTCGTCTGCTTGGAAAAAATATGCATAATAATAATAATAATAATAATGAAAAGAGAGAGAGGAAGGGGGGCAGGAGAGGTGATAATGATCGCAAGACATCGAAAAATGACCATTAAACACACCTACGGCACAACATGCCACACCCCCTTTTTTGTGTGCAACCCTTTTGTTTTTCACTCCAGCTGCAGAGACAAAGACAAAATGCCGCTGATATGTTTACATATTGACCCCCCTCCCCGTTGCCCTACCCCCACCCGTCACTTGGCCATATTATCAATGGGCCTGGCCCATTGACGCGAGTGATTTATATAGAAAAATTCATTATTTGCGCGCCACAGTCCATTTTCCAAATGCAAAACGAGGTTAAACGTGAGTAAAGGGCTGGAAACGAGGGGACGGGGGAGGGTTAAAAATAATGGCCCTAAAGGAAAAAATGTTACTTCAGCTGGCTTTATCTTTAATAAAGCTAATTTCTATTGCCGCTAACAGCACCGCGACATGCGAATGAATCTGAATCTGAATCAGAATTCGAATCGAAGCGACTTTAAATAACCATTAAGTCTCACACTAGGGGGCGCCACATGCAATTGTTCTATCTAGAGTGTATTAGTGTGTGTGTGTGTGTGTGTGTGAATGTCTTACATAAATGCGGCCAAAGGTGGCCTTTTATTGGCATGAGGGGACACCTTAAGCAAAGCGGCCAACAACGCCTTTGCATGCGGCCATAATTGATGAGTCCGGGTTACCAAGCCCAAGTCATTTAGGCCCAGTTCATACATACAAACATACATAAGGCTGCCAATAGAAGTCGACACACTACAGTTACTTCAATCATTAGCTTGACCAATATGCAGAGCTTTATGTATAGCAGCAGGACTAAAGAAAGACTTCAAGAAGGGAAAGAAGTCTAGTTCCAAAGGCAAGGAAATAAAAAACTGTGATTAGTATAAGTGTGATCTATAGTTTTCAATTATAAACACAGGGTCTTGAACCAATCTGAATTCGGGAGCACTACAACAACATTAACAACAACAACTTTATTAGAGTCCACCAAAGTTGGGAGCAGCCGCTGCTCCCGGAGCCACTGCGTGCCCACCGCTGCTTTAGATAATCAGAGATTATTATAACATTAGAGCCTTAAATATTTTTTCAAACTTTTCATTTTCACATTTAACGTTAATGTTTAATAATGGACCCAAAAGATACTTTTTGTGACTTTTACTCAATAGTTTAATTAAAAAGTCTTTCAAATCCTTTTATAATCTAGTTTGGATTAGTCTTCCTAAATATTTCTTCAAGATTCTTTCTGCAGATGCACAAGGTATCTTAATTTCAAGTTAGATACAAATTGCTTAATTTAAATGACAGCTGTAGATTTTAAATTTGAATATTACGTGTATATTTAGACAAAACTTGCATATTCTGAAAGTAAACTTACAGCTCTTAAAATTTGTCAAATCCCATCACATTTTTATGTGCACCTAAAGAGGTCACTTTGGGGGTCACATAAATCTCTGACCATTGCTTAACCATATGTGAAAGACACAAAAATAGCTGGCAATGTGCATAACTATTTAGAAAATTGAGTTTGCATTTTATATTTCATTAATTATGCACATAGAAGGAAAGGCAGAGAGGGAGAAAGAGTAAGAGGGGGATAGAAGCATTACGCACAGGCCAACGCACACTGCACAGTGCAACGAAAGCTATTGAAACCTTGAGTGTGATCTAAACGCAGGTAAATCTTTTGAGCGGCTAAAATCTTACGCCTGATTTGGCCAACTGCTGAACCCGTTCACACACACCCATGTCTGGTGTTGCACTTGCACAAAAATGTGCTTGGCTAGTCAAAGAAGTGGGCATCCTGCACGAATCCTCCTCTTTTTCATCTCGAATCCTTCTCGAATCCATCTCCACTTCTCCTAGACCAAATTGAGCAGCTGCAGCCAATCGAGTGGCTCAAGAGACACAAAACGGCAGCAAGTGGGGCATGTTGCATGTTTTATGTACATACATACATATATGCAGCTATTATATATGCACACACACATGTGACTATATATGAACTGTATGTGTGTTCATTTTGTATTTTGTATTTTATTCAATTTTATTGTATTTTTCACTTGATATATTTATGCAACGTTTTTGTTTGCCTTCTCCCTTGAGTTGTCACGCACAAAGGCCGAAGTAAATTGTTTAATTTGATTTCATTTCGTTTCGAAGGCTCTTGCGTCATGGCCCAGGACATGGCCCAAACCCAAACCCCGACCCCTCTTAGCCCCGTTGGCAATTCAGACCAAGATTGCGAACCAAAACCCACTGAGGGTCTAGCTTAGCATGCATGAGAGATAGAGACACGCCTCTAACTCTCTCTCTCTCACTCACTCACTTTGTCTATCTCTCACTCGCTCTCTCTGTCTTTGCAATGCAAATCTCTGGTCATCAAATGACTCAATAGACGCCCCCAGGTCTGACAATTCTCTATACATTTAATTGCGTTTTATTTTTCAAATATTTATTACTATCGAATATTGTAACGATATCCAAATGCAACCCCAGCACGTCATATATAGACTATAGATGTATATTGAGTTGTTCGATTCAACCGACAATGTTTGTGCGACATGCGATGTGACACGCCCTCAAGACATTCGAGATTCTACACATTATCCTTTGCTCTACTGCCAATTGTCCTTCGTCACGGATTTACACCTTTTTTCTCTCGTTTCTCCTTCTTTCATAATGATCCGCTTAGGAGTGCTACAATTAAGTATACTGCATGGCAAATTGATTTTAATACATTAATAGACGATTGGATTGAAGAAATGTGAATTTCTTTCTTATGCTTAATAAACTTATTCCTTTCTTTTGAACATGAATATGATTATATAAATGTTCCCTTACTTTTTATAAAATTAAAAGAATCTTTATTCAAAGAAATTTAGAAGAATTCTCGATAAAAATCAATTCACTTATGGGAGTCTGACTAAGGAACTTTTAAATAAGTCAATAGCTTGATTCTGAAATACATATAGTTTTTATTATTCTCAATTTAAAACTGGCTAAGAAGTTTTTAAAATGCTTTTGAAGAGTGATTTAAAGAGACAGTTAATAAGTAGACTGAATTAGCAAATAAATCAATGGATTTAGTTATTGACTGTTATCCACAAATAAAATGCTAATAAATAAAAAATTTAATATATAATAAAGGTTTTATTTATACTTAGTACATTTTAAAAAAGAACGTATTTAATTATTATTGCATTTTCAGTTTAAAAATTAAACAAGCTAACGTGAGTTTCACTGTCGCATTGTAAGCAGAAATGTAAAACATTTTATAATTTTTTTAATAATATTTACTGTTTAGCTTTAATTATGTAAATAATTTGAATTCAATTTAAGTCGTAATTAAATACAATATATTTTAATTTATGTAACCGCACTTTGTGAACGATCATAAACTCATACGATATGATATTGCTTGCCTGCCTGTAAACTATTTAGAAATCATACAAATACCATACAATATACATTTATATATAAAATTATTAAATAACTTATATTAAATGTGAAAATACTATAAAACAATAGGAGAGAGAGAGAGAGAGAGAACCGAATTGGCATTTGAACTGGACTCAATTGATGTGCGAGACTTTAGTAAAAGCAATTGAAACTGTTAGAACTGAATGTATCCCTGGCAAGAACATAACGAGTACTATAACAATTGGCACAAACTGATAAACTGATAAATATAACAATCTGGAAACTGAAAAAGAAAAAGACAAATTTAAATTAAGAATACAAAATTGTTAATGCAGTTGGGAAGAAATTAATCATTCAGTTCTGTCTGTTGTTGTTGTTGTTGCTGCTGTCCGAGTGGATAACTCGCATAGATACATCAACACACAAACACACACACAAACACACACCAATACACACACATACTTGAGCAAAATTGAACGTGACGCATAGAAGAAACTCCAAGCAGCAAAAACTTAACTTTGTCAAACTGTTTTCTGATTACCAATTGACTCCTCCCCCTTTCAATCCAACCCGCCCCCCTTCGCCCTTTCCCGCGGTGCAGGCACATTCCTGAGCAGTCAGCAGAGCAGCGCCATCAAGCAGGAGATTCTGGATGTGCCCGCCGAGGAGCAGCAGCAGCAGCCACATGTGGCACATGCCGCGGATCGTCAGCCGACGGCCTGCAAGTTGGCCAAGTTGATGCAGCGGCCCCAGTTGGCGCAGCTATTCGAGCGACGCACCCACAACAACAACAACAATAGTCACAATAACAACAACAACAATAACAATAACAGCAACAATAATAATAATAATAATAATAATACCAATAATAACAACAACAATATTAATCGCACGTTGTATAAAAAGAATCGCTCCACAAATTCATCGCCGACTCCCTCGGCTAGATCCTGGAACGACAGCGAGGACGAGCACGATTACAACCAGGACGATCGCTCCAGCTCCGCCTCATCGGCAATTTCGCTCACCATGAAGCGTTGCCGGCAAGCCAGCGAGTCCACACTCTATCAGACGCTGCAGCAGCATCAACATCAACAACAGCAACATCAACATCAACAACAGCAGCAACAATTGCAGCAGCAACAGCAGCAGCAGCAGCAACAGAGCGAGCATCGTCCACGGCACGAGCAGCAACTCAATCAGCAGCAGCAACAGCAGCAGCAGCAGCAGCAACAGCAACAGCAGCAACAATATCTGGATGAACTGCAGCAATCTGTGTCCGTTTCCCATCAGCAACAGTTGACGGCAAATCTTTTTATGGCCCGCACCATTGCATTGAGTCGTTCCCGTGACTTTCCCGAGCTGTTCCAGAACACTTCGGCAGCAGCCGTTGCCGCCGCAGCAGCAGCAGCTGCCACGGCTGCCACAGCAACAGCGACATCGGCAATCGCGGGTGCTGCTGCTGCTGCTGCGGCACCTGGTGGTGGTGGCAGCAGCGCCAGCGCTGGCAGTGGCAGCAACGCCGGCAGCAACTACATGCTGCCGTGTCCGCTCTGCGAGACGCCGCTGGAGCAGCGCGTCTTCCGGCAACACCTTGACCGGCATTACCCGCGCGACAGTCCCGTCTGTCCGGTGATCGAGTGCGGCCGTCGATTCGCCCACCCGAACTCGGTGCGCAATCACATGCGGATCAAGCACACCCTGCAGTGGGCCAAAATGAAGGCAATGCGATCCTCGGGCGGTCCCTTTGCCGGCGGTCCCGACTTCAAATTCAAAAGCGAGGCGGCCAACTAGTTGGCATCGATACCCAATTGGCCACAATACGCCCGCAGATACTCGCACTAGTACCAAGTAAAGCTTTCTAGGTTGCTGCTTTCCGTCAATGGCGACAATAATTCTAAACCTAAACCCAATACTCGAGACACTCGCATCTATCCTAGTTAGCCAAAGAGATAAACGTAGCACGATCCTTTGATCCGAATCCAAGGATCGACTGTAGTTGAGCAACCCGATCTTCTCACTGAGAAGAAATTGAAGATAGTTTTCATTTTGACAACGGTTTCATTAACTGATAATATACTTCGATTTTCAATTTTAATAGTTCAAAAATTGTTTAACCAAAAAATTTAGTTTTTTAAATGGAATGGAAGAATATATTTATTATGATATATAATTCAATTTAAATATTCAAAAAAATTTATTTAAATTACCTGAAACTTTTTTTGTTTTAAAAAAATATTGAATATTATTATTTGAGATTAAATATCGAAATATTTTAATGTTCATTCAATTTATTATTGTTTTAGTACTCTCAAACATAAAATAAAATAATTCAACTCAGTTTTCATTTTTCTATCCATAAATGTTTGAAGATCGGGCTATCTGCTGAAAAATGTGGATGATATGATGCTAGCATGCAACAATTATTACGTTCCTATATTCAATATGGTATACTATATTAAACAGTACATATACATAAGTACGTACTTCCACTACTGCGTATGTGCAACTTTATAAGTATGTGTATAACATCACATACAACCGACTAGGGATACGCTGTAAAGAACCCAAAGAAATGATATGATTATAGTACTCGGTAAATTGTATTTCAACTTATAGGGCGTAGCAGAGCTGCAAAGTTAACTGTAATTTAGTGCAACTGGATGATTGATTGATTGATCATTGGCTACAACTAGACTCCAGTTTTATTGAATAGAGACTCAACTAAAACTCAAACTCAACTCGTAACTCGTAAATCCAGTATTATACATAGGAAAAGCTAAAACTACTACACACACTTTATAGTATGTATTAAGGCATATACCCAATTATAAATGGAGGTATGTATTTGTAGATAATGAGCTGAAAACCAAGCAGAAACAATTATAATTAGTAATTATGAATAATGATAATGATACTACAAAATAGAATGTGCCTGCGTAATATATTTTTAGCCAAAAAAAAACATAAAGAAAATACCAAAAACAAAAAGTAAACTAAAGTTGAATATAAAATACAACTCACAAATACACTCACACACAAACACACACACACACAACACACAAATATAAACAAATACATAGAGACAAGGGAGAAAGTTGCAAAGTTTTATTAGAGAAAATTCAAGAAAGGAAACTCAAAATTGTCGATTGAATTTTAATACTTGTGTTTATTATTTTCATTGGCAAATTCCAAGGCATAATAGAAAACACGAAGAAGAGAGCGCGAAAACATACGTAAAAAGGTTCCTATAATGTTAATCAAAAAATAAAAATAAACACAAATAAAAATGAAAAACTAACTAAAGATAAATTTGAATAAAAACTGAGTCAAAGATACAAGATAGAAAGACGATTCAGATGCATCGTTGCGGTATTATGAATATTCTATTCCATTTCGACACGGACAATTTTACAGTTGTGTAGCCTATAAAGTATACTATTATTATAATTATTATTATTATTACTATTACTATTATTATGTACTCGTAACAACTTTATGTATCATTTACGAGCATTTCAGTTGGCCAATTGTTTGGGTAATTACCTACCTACATACATATGTGTAGCTCTATAAATGTATCTGCAATTTATGTACGACTCGATGAGGCAAATATATTTTGGTGAATAATAAAGAGCAAACGAAGACATTTCGATCCCATGGATTTGCATTATTTTCCTTGTTTTTTTCAACTTTTGAATGGTTTATAATTTTCACAAAAGAGCTGCAAAACAATCAAGTTAACCAGCGGTGGGCACGAAATCTGAATTCGGGAGCACAACAATAACAACTACAAAAACTACAAACAATAGTTGGAAGCAGTCACTGCTCCCGGAGCCACTACGTGCCCACCGCTTATGTTAACTAATTGTCAAACGGAACTGATATCCAACGCCTTTCATGTTCCAATTCCATTTGTTCCTCGCAAAAACATTGTAATGAACACGAAATGGAATTGTGAAATTCAAAGTCCTTATCCGGTAGATACTTTAATTGTTTTGAAGCTCTTAGTTAATGGCTTAAAATTAAAGAATTAACTTGCTAAAAATCTAATTTATTTTGTGTTTTCTTCTCACAGTTTCACGTCGCTCCTTGGAGATGCGTGTGCGTGCCACGGACCCGCGACCCTGCCCCAAATGCGGCAAGATCTACCGCTCGGCGCACACGCTGCGCACCCACCTGGAGGACAAGCACACGGTGTGTCCTGGCTATCGCTGCGTGCTGTGCGGAACTGTGGCCAAGTCCAGGAACTCGCTGCACTCGCACATGTCGCGTCAGCATCGCGGCATTTCCACCAAGGATCTGCCCGTGCTGCCCATGCCCAGCGCCTTTGATCCGGATCTCGCGTCCCGGCTGCTGGCCAAGGCGGGCGTGAAAATATCCCCGGCCGAGCTGCGGGCCCGAGCCTCGCCCACCGGCGGCAGCGGCAGCAGCGGAGGCGCCGGCAACGGCGGCAATGGACAGAAGCTGGACCTGAGCAATGCCAGCGGCGGGCCACTGGACGATGTGGACGACTCCGACGACGATCCCGAGGATCTGACCACCGGCAATGGCCTCTACGGCGTCGGCGGCAGCGCCAGCGACCTCAGTCGCTATCACGAGAGCTTGCTGAGCAACTTCGGGCACGCGAACACCACCATTTCCCGGATGCGCAACGAAGCGGCCGCAGCTGCGGCCGTGGCCGCCATGGGCCAGAAGGATCTGGGCTCTGGCGCTGGCGGCGTTCAGCTGCCCAACAGCAGCAGCGCGGGCCAATCCCTGCTGGACACGTATTTGCAGTTCATCACGGAGAATACTTTCGGTAGGTGGCACTGAATATCCTTTTTCCCATTCCATTCCATAATAACTATGCGTGAATCAAGCTTTAATCGCGAAAATAACTTAGAGTAGCATATTTTCTTAAATAATAGTTTGTTTTGGATGTAAATAAATTTAAAAATGTCATAGTTTTTATGTTATTCGAGTAATCTATAAGTTTAATTAAACTTGATTCTGAAGCAGTGGGAATAATAAAAATATACTCACTAACTGACGTTAGATTCAAAAAAATAGTTGTGATATTTAAAAAACTAAGAAAATTTTCGAAACAAATCAAATAAATATAAATACATAAATTTCCTACTTTTTTTATATTTTGCTATCAATTATTTTATTTAAACTTTATTTTAAAACAGTAGATGAAATATAAAATTAATAATAAATCATTTGAAGTTAAAAAAAAAACTTAAAACTTGAAAAGTATATCGATTCAAAAAAAAGTTGGAAAACAATTCAGAGAACAAATTCTTTTTTATGTAAAGTCAAGACTCGAACAATGATCTTAGCCATCAATTAATTGGGATAAAAACGCGCTTGACATTTATGTATAATCATATTGCATTAATAAAATACTGTGACAATACTCCATAATAGATCTGACTCGATAAAATATTTATTGAAAATATTGTTATATATTGCTGTTGTTGCAGGCATGGGCATGTCACAGGAGCACGCAGCTGCCGCGGCGTTGCATGCCGCCAAAATGGCGCAACTGAATGCAATGGGCCACAGTTTGGACAAGCTGCCGGCGGGTCTGCTGCCGGCCCAGTTCGATTTGAGCAAGCTGACAGGAGGCGGTGGAGCAGCAGCTGGCTACGGCCAAGGCGGTGCTGGACTGACCATCGAGCCGATCCTGAGACGCGACCAACAGCAGCAGCAGCAGTCGAGCAGCCTCTCGCAGGAGCTCAGTTCGATGGGTCACTTGCACCACAATCTGGTCGGTGGTGCTGGTGATCCGGATGAGGTGGATGTGGATGCCGATGCAGATGCTCAGATTAGACGCGATGGCTCGGAGCCAATGGATTTGGGCTTGGGCCTGGACAACAATCAATCGGGCAGCAACAATGAGGTGGCCAATTCAGATGCCGAGGAGATTTACTCGGAGGATGAGGGTGTGCACAACACATAAGCTACATATACATATATACTTAAGCCGCTAAGCGAGAGGCAATACACAATTTGGAGAGCAAAAGATAGAAGATGTAACGATATATTCAGATATTCAGAATAAGAAAGAAAGAAACAAACAAACAAACAGACAGTTGTATACCCACAAAGAATGGAACATTTGTAACGAGTAGCCTTATCCTCATGTATACCAGTTTACCAGTTTACCACGTGTACTATACGATACGATAGTTACGCTAGTTACGATAGTTATCTAGGACTAGAAACAAATCATTCAGATCATACCTATTATGTGCTGCGTGTGCTAAAATTTTAGTAGAATTTATGTTGTGCTTCTAAAAAAAAGAAAACGAAATACAAAAAACCTTTAATTGAAAACAAAATCTATCTATTTAAAAAGATACAAATAGAGAGATGATTTACATACATATACAATATTTAACCTATATACTACCTATATATACACATGTACCTGTTGTGTGTATACAAAAAAAGAAAGATAAAAAACACAGAACAAGACAAACTCGAATTATTGAAAATGCAAAAACTCATACTCCAAAATACCTAAAGCTAAACCTAAATATAAACATAGATATCTAGTTATTTAAGTTAAGCATTAAGAATCTCGAAATTGAGTAAAGAACTCTGTAAATAGTATAAAAAATGTTGTAGGAGATACGCACCCGGACAGAATGAACAATCCTCCCCAATTGAATACTCTTAAATCCGTCTTAAGTTTTAAATAATTATGTAATTTTATCAGATTGAACAATTCAGATGTGCCATGCCACAGATAGAGCTTACATTTGACTCTGCAGACAACATAGTACGCATATAAATGCATACATACATGTATACAATATATATATATTTATAGTGCTTAACCATATCTCAGGAATACAATACACGTGGACGACATTCCCGCTGCCGCAATTTAATAAAACAGCCGGAAGAACCGAACTACCTCAGAAATGATTTGTGCAGCCCTTGTACTCATTATCCGTAATACCTATATATATATACATATATCTTCCAGTAATTGTACTTACACACACAGAAACACACACACATACAGCAGACACATCTGCCTAGTTTTAGATTCTCCATTGGATGGGTGCGCAATTTAATCAATTTTTAAAGCAAGAAAGAAAACTGCTATCGCCAAGCAATGTAAATTTAATTACCATTATTTATACACAATAAAATGAAAGAAACTAAATGCAATTTATAAGCACATATATACAAAATATTTGCATAGATATACATACATAATTAAAGGCGTAATCGCTCGCTACTTGAGAAATGTATTGTAATAGAATCAAATACCTCATCATACTCAGATCACACACAGATACAGATACAGATACATTGAAAAGGTTTCTCTCTCTATCTCTCCACGTGTTCCATATACATACATACATAATCGCAATGTCATAATGCCCGTATTTCCTATACTATATTGTACATTTAGTTTGAATATGCTCTGTTTATTCTAGGTTTATTGTTAGTTTCAAGATCGAAGATGAGCACAGAACAGACTCTACAAGAGTTGAACCTTGAACCACTTGCCTTATTATAACAACATACATATGTGTTACTTTAGTAATTTTCTACCTCAATTAATTTAAATGTAATTTAATCACTTGCATATTATTTAAGCGCGCAATTTTAAAAATGTATTTCTTTCTTCATATACTAAGTACTTGTATCTTTTGAGAGAATTCATCACGAGTCACCTAACATAGCTTAAATTTAATGAATAGTTGATGAAACAAATGCATAGAAATAAATTATACTATTGAATAAAGCAAATTATAGTTACAAATACAAGTATGTTTAATTAATTTACATTGCGTTTCTTTTGAAATCATATATATCTCAATTTTTTTATCTGTTTTGCTTTTTAATGAGCTGGAAATGCATTAATGACCACACTCACATACAGAGACACACACAGAATCACACACAGAGAATTGAGTTAAGTTAGTTAAATTAAAGTCGTTACATAAGCAATTTAAGTAGAGATCCATGTGCTTAGAACGTTATTAAAAATATTTATTGAAATTACAATAAAGCCGCGTTATGAAGAACAACCAATTTGTGTTTCATTTTCGTACGCTAAAATTCAAATTGAATTTTAAATTAACTGAACTTTGCCAGCCCTGTCACCGATCACAAGATGACTGGCACCGAAAATATTCACTGTTTTGTCAGCCCTATCGAGAAACTGTTCGATAACAGGTCATTATTTTGCAAAGTGTTATCGATATCACAAATGACGCTGTCATCGTGACTGTGATTGCCTCAGTTAAAAGAAGAAGCATTCGCAAAGCGGCATTTGTTCGAATTAACTGTAACAAATCTATGTAAAAGCAAGATATTTTATGTGAATAAGTGTTGTGTGTTATTGTAAATAATGGCTGCCAAAAGCTCGATTCAAGTCTGTATTAAGGTGCGCCCTTGTGAGCCCGACCTGCCCAGCTTGTGGGAAGTGAAGGACAAGCGAACCATTCATCTAATTGACAGCAATGCAGATCCCTGTGTTTATGGTGAGCAACAAGAACAATAGCAACAACAACAGCGAAAAGTATTAAAGATGGCCGTTAATGTAATTTTCAGATTTTGTCTTTGATCAGAGCTCTACTAACCAAGAAGTTTTCGATGGCATGGCCAAGCATATTGTGGAAGCCTGCGTGAAGGGCTTTAATGGCACCATATTTGCATATGGCCAAACCTCTTCAGGTAAGCTAAAATACAGTTAGTCAAGAAATTGGTTTGACAAACTAAAAAAATTCGCATATGTCGCAAGTTTAAATAATGACAAATGTGCAAATTTCTTCCTTGTCAAAATAATTACTAGACATACTGTATTTTATTTATAGTAATGCAATTTATGGTTAGGTGCATTGAGTGACAGTTTTGACCCAAATTTATTGTCTCGTTCCCCTGATAGGTAAAACCTATACCATGATAGGAGACGAAAGGAATCCAGGTGTCATGGTGCTGGCTGCCAAGGAGATTTTCAATCAAATTACCAATAACAGCGATCGCGACTATTTACTGCGGGTGGCCTTCATTGAGATTTACAACGAGAAGATTCACGATTTGCTCAACAAGAACAATCAGGATCTGAAAATAGTTGAGAGGCATGGCATGGTAAATGTTAATTGCAAGGAATGCATCATAACGAGTGAGGAGGATCTACTAAAGTTTCTCTGCGTGGGCAACAAGGAGCGAACTGTCGGCGAGACCAACATGAATGAACGCTCCAGTCGATCGCATGCAATCTTTCGTATAGTAAGAAGATCAACATTCATTTATAGTAACATTATAATTCAAATAACTCTCTTTGTAGATTATTGAATCACGCAAAACGGATCACGCCGAGGACGATACCGTCATCCAGAGCATATTGCATCTGGTTGATCTGGCTGGATCTGAGCGTGCCGATCAGACGGGAGCACGAGGCACCCGCCTCAAGGAGGGAAGTCACATCAATAAGAGTCTTCTTTTTCTGAGCAACGTCATCAAGACCTTGGCTGAGAACGAAGACAATAAGTTTGTTAACTATCGGGACTCAAAGCTCACGCGCATTCTGCAGACATCTCTGGGCGGCAACGCATTCACCTCCATAATTTGTACCATTTGTCCTTCAAATATGGAAGAATCACAGTCGACGTTGAACTTTGCCATGAGAGCGAAGAAGATTCGTATGAAGCCGCAATTGAATGAAATTGTATCAGATGCAACCATGATGAAGCGCCTGGAGCGTGAGATTAAGGTGCTCAAAGATCGCTTGGCTGAGGAGCAGGCGCGAAACGACAGCCAGCTGAAAGTGCGATTGTTGGAGCAGAGAATCAAAACGGATACGCTTAAGATAATTACCAGCAATACAGTCACAGATCATCGCAATAAAATTCGACGACGCACTTGGTGTCCAACCTCATCGAATCCAGGGGCAAAGGTCAGACTTGAAGTTCCTGGCCAAGAAGAAATTGAATCAAATGGTCCAACTGTTGGCATGAATTTGCCGAAGCCAAGCTTCTATCCCACAACATTTAATCCAAGCAAACGGGCATTGAATGTTCCAAAAACGGAAAACATCGCTTTTCGGGGAATCAAAGAGGAACCTAATGCCATAGTTGAACCTAACTTCGAACAGACTCCAAATCCCACTGCCAGCTCCAGAATGCGTCTAATAACTCTAACGCCCACCTTGGCTCAAATGGGCGAAAAAGGGTGAGTTAAACAATCATATTTGGGCACTCTTTAACCACACATTCATTAACTCATTCACAATCATCTATTAACCAAACAAAACATGCATACGCAGTAGGGAAATGCTTGAGCGTGAAGTTGTGGAGCTGGAAGCATTCACCAAGATCGAACAGCACATTAATTCAGAGTGGAGCGAGCTTAACGAAAATCTATCTGTGGCCAAATCTCAGATCGATGAGCTGCAGGCCGAGCGTCTTAATATGTTGCAGCGGTGAGTTAAATAATCTTAATTAAAAGGTCTACCACATTTTCTGGCTACGTTTATTTTAAATAGTAAATCATTCAGGCCTGTTCCGAATTTCACTTTCGATAAGATTTGTAGGCATTTAATTTCTTTAACCTGCTCTAATACCATTTCGGCGATATTCAGCGGACTGATATCACTTTGAGTTGATGAGTTTAAGTCCGATAAAGCGAAAAACTATCATTTTCAAACACTTACTCTAAATTCAGAGTGAATAAATGCATATCACTTAATGCTAGAGATGGGCATGGGCCTCCTTTTTGAGGCACGGCACGGCCCAAGCACGGCTGGTAAAAACTGAGGCCCAACACGGCCCAACACGGGATTTTTTTAAATAGGCACGGCACGGCACGAGCACGGCACGGACAAAAACTTTGTTCATTTTTGTCACTTCATGGCGTCACTTTTTTTATTATAATGGCATCAATCGTGCTATCGATGTTGTAAGTGTTAGCAAATTGTGCGATACATCGATGAATTATACAGCTCAAGCTGACAAACAAGCGATAAAACTACGCCAACTTATCGATAGTACCATATTTAAGTTCAAAATCTGTACCGTGCCTACCGTGCCTCCCGTGCCTACCGTGCCTCCCGTGCCTACCGTGCCTACCGACTTTGGCACGGTAAAACACGGCAATTTTTAATAAGGGGCCCAACACGGCCCAACACGGATTTTTTATAAATAGGCACGGCACGGCACGGACACGGCACGGCCCATGCCCATCTCTACTTAATGCTTAAAAGTAAAACTCAGGGACTGTAATCATTATAAGTGTTATTAAAAAAGCTTTTAAGTAATGATTAATTTCAAGTTTTATTGATTTTCTTACAAAATAATGATTAATTTTAAGTTGCACTTTACTTCAAAACCAATAAGCATCATTATATGAGTTTTATTTTTTGCTTAAAATAAAACTCAAGTTGTAATATCGACTTTTTCTTTTGGTATAAAGGCAAAAATGATACATATTCCCATAATAATAATCCATTTTTAATAATAAATTTCTTGTGGAGAGCATCAAATTAAGCTTTGTTAAAATAAAAACTGAAGTTTTATTTTTAGCAAAACACTGTAGGATGAAATCGATTGTCGTGCTATAAATAATGTTTGTAACTGTTGATTGTAAGAGTCTTTCTTTGCCGGCCGGCAATTTAAAAACGTGAATTCACCACAGCAGGTGCGCGACCGAATCGTGTAAGCCAACTCGTCTCGTGGTGAACTCTGTTGAGATTCTCTTCTAATTTATAGAGTCTCGTCATTCCCGCTCAGTTGCGCTGAGTACGCCGTGAGTGGAGAGCGAACTTTGACGAACCCAAAGTCAAAATAAAGCTGAAAGATAAACAAAACGACGTTTCGTTTGGTTTAAAAAAAAAGAAAGACATACGTATTTAGTATTGTTGTTATGATAGCACTGGAATATTAAATATGTGTGATGATGTGAGCCAGTTTGTCGAACGTTGTCGAATGGAGGTGAATTCGGCCCTGCCGATCGACCTAGCGATCTGAAAATGGAAATGGCAACAACGTTGACGATAAGCAAAGCGAATCTCCAATCAACTAGCTTGAATGACGTCGCAACGATTCGCCGTTTAATTGTTATTCCATAATGTGTCCATGAGTTCAAATTGTGTTTTGTGCAACATCGAAATACGTTCCGTTCCAACGAGCACGACGTCGTTGGCGAACCGTCTTCAGAAATCAAAGAAGCGACTCTGACTCTGACTCTGATGTAACTCTCGTCTCTTCTCCCTCCCCAACTACAGTGCACAAATTGGCCCATTATAACCGAAGCGTGTGAGTAAAAATACGCATGCAACAACAACATGCATTTGTATGGGTGTGCGGTGTGTGTGTGTGTGTGTGTGTACGTTTCTCGTAGGGCTCAACCGCAATTGGAATGCTTTCGTGACGTGATCATCTGGATCTGGAGACAGCAGCTGCAGTCTCTATTTTTAGGGAGCTCGCTATAATTGTCAAAACACTGGTCCGGGAGAAATTGGACTCCACATGCAACTGCATTCAAAATTCGGAATATTTAAAAATATATATGCATATATTCAACTAGAAATTAAGTAGAAGCTATAAATTTGATTCTATAATAAAACAATAATAATTTAATATTTACAATCTAAAAATGAGCAGAGAAATAACATGCTAAATTAAAATAAATTATTTGCTTATATAGTGAAAAGATAAAAAAATTGATAAGTCTGATATATTTATAAATATAGACAAGGTTTAATGCCTGTTTAAATTCCATCTTTTATGTATCCAATCGTGTCTTATTTTTATTGTAGATTATTTGATTGTCTTAAGAAATAATTGTTTTTTGCGTATAACAATCTTCTGATCTGCATTTATCGATCGATTGCTACTATGACTGTTATATGTGATCTTTCAAATTTTAGCTGAAATGATTTTATGGCCAACCTTAATTTGTTGTTTAACATTCCGTCAAGTTTGTAATAAGCATCTCCCATCGCATAAATTCACAACAGACTCCATTTTAATTTACCATTATTTATGCATACATTTATTATTGCCTTACTAACTTTGAATACTTTGCAGTTCGGAAGCCTTGCAAGCCGATGTGGATGCACTGCGGAAGTCCAAGGAAGAAGCTGATGCCAAAATAGCCAATTACGAGGAGCAATTGCAGGCGCTGAGACAAACGGTAGACAGATTGGACATGGAGAATCGTGCTGCTGTCGAACTGGAGTTTCAATTTAGCAGCCACAAAACAAAATCAACGCTGAGGGAGAATGATCTGCTGGCGGCGCTGTCGGAGAAGGAGAGCGCCATTGATAGTCTGCAAAAGTCGCTAAATGAACTGTCCAATGAAGTGATGCGGAATAGCAAGGATGATCACATGCGCTCCATGTGCCCAGCCCTCGAAACTAGCTGCGAACTCATCTGTCAGAAGTGCGTGGACCTGGAGCGCCTTCTCGAGGAGTACAAAAACAAACCCGATGCCCAGGCAATTGATTGCGAGTGCGAGCAACTGCGTCTGGACATCGCCGAGACACGTGCGCAGCTGGAGAGCTTGCAGAACGAGTACAAGCAGATGAGCAGCGATGTGGCCGACAAGTCGGAGCTGTGCGATCGCCTCAGTCGTAATGTAACCTCTGCTGAGGAGGCCAAGGATGAGCTGCAGGTGAAATTCGATGACCTGGAGCAAACGAAACAGCGACACGAGCGGATTATCAAGAACATGCAGGAGGAATACAATGTCATCCAGCAAAAGTATCAAGCACTGCAGCAGGACTATGAGACTCTGGAGCGCACAGCAGCTGCCACAGAGGAACAGCACAAGAAGCTGCATAGCGAAAACGAGAGATTGCAGCAGGAAATCGGCACTTTGAAGCAATCTGTGGAGGAGATTCAGCTGAAACTAATCGAGGCCACTTCCTCTGAGGTGCACGAGGCACTTGTGCAGCAGCTGAAGGCGAGCAACGAGCAGCTCATGGCGAACTTGGCCCAAATGGAGTCCAAATATGGTGAGCTGCAAGCCGAGTACGATGATCTGTCCAATCAGCTGATGGAGAGCGTGCAGGATGGCGATAGTCTGCGGGAGGAATGCAATGCGTTGCAGGAGAAGCTGAAGAAGGCGCCCATGGACTCGTACATCGCTCAGCTGGAACAGGAGGTGGCCGAAATGCGTGAAACTATGACAAATCTCCAGTCAGAGCTGTTGGAGAAATCTGTTATTGCCAACAAGGTGGAGGACTACAAGAGTCAGATCGAGTCGCTGGAGAAGCAACACGCTGAAATGACAATGGTCTGCGAGGAGCTGCAGGAGAAGGTCAAGGAGACGACCATAAGCGACAGCTCGTCCCGGAGCACAAGCACACTGATGGCAACCGACACCGAGCAGGATGAGGATGTCGATATACTCAAAGGCCAATTCAACCAAATGAATGCGGAAATCCAAAAGCTGCAGATTGAAATCAAGAGTCAACTGTCGATCATTCAACAAAAGGATGAGCGCATTGAGGAGATGCAATTCGAGCTACAGGAACTCAACGAACGTTGCCTGTCCATGGAAGTCTTACAAGTTGAGCTCCGCACAAAGGCGCTGCAACAGCAGGAGCTGCTCGACCGGCAGACGGCGAGATTGGCCGACGACGACAGTCGCATTGATCAGTTGCAAGAATCGAATGCGAAGCTGACAGAGCGCTGCATCAAAGCCGAAGAAGCATTGGAAGAACGCCTCAAACTGGCTGCTGATTCCGAATCAAACAAGAAGGAGTATGAAGAGCGTCTACAAAACTTACAAATGTCACTGGATAATGCCAGAAAAGAGTGTGAACAACATGAGAAACTGCATACAAATGAGCTTAATAATGTCAAACTTGAGTTTCTGGAAAAGATTGAGGTCAGCGAGAGTCGTTACCGAGAGAATCTGCACAAGTACAATACCGAATGGCAGGATAGATTGGACAAACTAATTGCGGATGGCGAGGCTGCTAAAGATTCATATTCCTTGGCAATGAATCAGTTAACTCGCGAGAAACTTGAACTCGAATCATTGTACAATGAAAGCCAAAAGTTGGTAGAACAAATGCAGCAGAAATTGAGCTTCAGTGAGAAGGAAAAAACAGATGGCGAATCTTGCAGTGAAAAGTTGCAAGAGCTGCATGAAAAGTGCGAGAAGCAGCTGCAGGAATACCAGCAGTTAAAGCTGATCTTAGACAACTTAAAAGAGGAGAAGAGTTCATTGCAGTCTGTTGTCGCTGATAACAAACTGATAATCGAACGTCTGAAGCAGGAGCTGCAATCTGAGAAGGATCTGCGACAATTTGAGTCGAATAAACTGCTGCAAATGAGTAGTGAACTCGAGGACGCAATGCGAGCGAATGCCACAGCACGAGCCGAGTATAACGAACAGCTGGAAACGTGCCATTTGAAAATAAACGATCTCCAAGATGAACTAAGCAAGGCGAATCTCTTTGCGAAGGACCTGGACAATCTGACAGCGGAGTATGAGCAAATCAAGGGTGTTCTGGCCAAGTCCGAGGAGTATAACAAGCTCTTGGCCCAGAGAGCCGAAGATCTCGAACGTGAATTTACATTGTCGCAAGCTGAGGTCACTACTCAGAAATCTAAATTGGATAGCTTGCAATCGAAACTGGATAATACTCTGGAAGTCAAGACCAACGTCAATTCGATGGAGGCCATGCTCGCCCAAAAGTTGCAGGACCTGGAGAATGAAATGTCCGAGCAGACGCATCAATTTGAGCGCAAGATTGAAGAGCTGGAAAGCGCCAAGACTGAACTTAACTTAAAGATGGAATCTTTGGAACAGCGAAAGCTCCAATTGGAGTCATCGAATCACGAACTAACCGTTAAGCTGAAGAATGAACTGAATATGCAGGATATTTTGGACAAGGAGCGAGAACAGAATACTCAACTCCAGTCGCAGCTCCAGACCAAGCAGGCAGAGTGCGAGGCATTGCAACAGTTGCTGCAAGAAGCTGAGACTCAGTTAGAAGCTAAGCAGGCGGAGGTTGAGACACTGCGACAGGCAGAGTTGCAACTGCAAGCCAAGCAGAGTGAATGTGATGCACTGCAACAGACCTTGCAACAATCAGAGTCAGAACTGGAGCTAAAGAGGGCCGCCTGTGACACCTTGCAGCAAACAGAGTCGCAGTTGGAGCTCAAGAAGGCGGCTTATGATACGTTGCACGAGTCCTTGCAGCAGGCAGAATTGCAACTACATGCTAAGCAGGAGGAATGTTATGCATTGCAACAGACATTGCAACAATCCGATTCTCAGCTGGAGAACAACATTGCGGCCTGTGAAGCTGCTCAGCAATGTTTGCAGCAAGCAGAGTTGCAGCTGAAGACCAAGCAGAGTGAATGCGATGCACTGCAAAAGTCCTTGCAACAAGTAGAGTCACAGCTAAAAACCAAACAATCGGAATATGATGCACTGCAACAATCTGAGTCTAAGCTGGAGCTCAAGCAGGCGGCTTATGATACATTGCAACAGTCCTTGCAGCACGGGGAGTTACAGCTGAAGACTAAGCAGGCGGAGTGCGAGGCATTGCAGAAGTCCTTGCAACAAGCAGAGTTGCAACTACAAGCCAAGGTGGAGGAATGTCTTGTATTGCAACAGTCCTTGCAACAATCAGAGTCTCAGCTAGAACTCAAGCACGCCGCCTATGAGGCAATGCAACTGTCCTTGCAACAAGCCGAGTTGCAAATGAAATCCAAGCAGGCCGAGTGTGAGGCACTGCAACAAAACGAGTCTCAGCTGGAGCTGAAGAAGGCGACATGCGACACATTGCAACAGAGCTTGCAACAAGCCGAGTCTCAGCTGGAGCTCAAACAGGCCGCCCTCGAGACATTGCAACAGAGCTTGCAACAAGCCGAGTTGCAACTCAAATCCAAGCAGGCTGAGTGTGAGGCAGTGCAGCAATTAAAGTCTCAGCTGGAACTCAAGAAGGCGACATGCGACACCTTGCTACAGAGCTTGCAACAAGCCGAGTCTCAGCTAGAAGCACAGCAGACTGAATGTGAGGCACTGCAAGAATCCTTGCAACAAGCAGAGTCTCAGCTGCAGATCAAGGAACTGAAATGTGAAGCTCTGCAAAAGTCCTTGCAGCAACTGGAAGAACAACAGGCGCAACAGGTGCAAGCTGCCACAGAAGTCTCAAGCAAAAATGCTGAGCTCGTCAGTCGAGTTAAAACGCTGCACACAGAAACGGAGAAACTGCGCTCTACGCTGGTAAGCTTAATCTATTACATATACTTCTATAGATTGCAATCGATTCATAATTCAATTTACAAATATATGTATACAGAAAGCCAACAAAGTTAGCTTCGATGCGGATCGAGCACGTTTGGATGCCACAATTTCTAGTCTATTGGAGGACAAGCGCAACTTGGAGGAGAAACTTACCACCACAAATGAGATTGTTCAGAAACTGGAAGTGGACATGAGAACCAAAAACAACAACAGCAATCTGTCATTTGATTCAAATGCATCATCAAATACATCGCCAGCTGCCCGAAAGAGTTTGGATCGCGATGCTCCGATGCAACCGCGGGTAAGATTTCTAACCAATTGTTAAGCAAAAACAATATTTTAAAATATTTAATATTTCTTAGAAATCGCTAAGCTTGGAGTCGGAGGTGCGTCGCAATCGAAGGAACACCACACACGACGAGAGGCGTCAATCGTATTGGAATGATTCGCGTCACGTGGCCAGCATGACAGATCCCGTGGGTAGGTGCAACTAAGAATTTGAATGAGGTTAAATGTAAACAACATATTAATTGCTTACATTGCTTTTAAATTCAGATACCAACTGTAACTGCACGGAACTTGATCACAAGTTGAAGGAATGCCAATTCGAGCTGTTTGTCAGCGAAAGCAAAGTGACTGCACTCAACATTGAGCTCAAGAATCATCCGCTTAAAGAGGAGAATGCCCAACTGAAGAAACGTCTGCACGATGAGCAACAAAAGGCGCGCGATGAACTTAAACGAATGAAGAGCAAGCATTCCGATCTGATGAGCAAATTGAATGCAGTTACAGCTGCTGCAGCCATCTCCAGTAACGTCCAAAATGCAACTGTAGCTCCGCCCAAGCAGGCGAATTCTGAGACCCAGACTGACTCCGAGTTGGAGCTGCAGTTGAAGAATACTTCCGACAAGTTGAAAGATGCTTTGGATATATGTCGCCATCGCTTAAAGTATATTACAAATCTGGAAGAGAGATTAAAGCAGAAAGAGAATAGCGATACCTCCAATATATCATCTCAGACAGCTGGCGAAATTATTGCACTTAAGGTACGTACACTTATAGATTCCGAATTGGACATGTTTATCACAGATTTGTATGTCTTTTTCAGTCCAAATTGGACAAACAGAAAAAGGAGATTTCTACCCTCACCCAGAAGTATGAGTATGCCAAGAAGGCGCTAAAATTGCGAAAGGTTGAAATCGGAGAACTGCGAGACGCTGGAACGGACCAAGTCGCATCCTCTCAATAAGTCTTTTTTCCCATAGTATTACTATGTTGAGTGATCTTGTCTTAGTCTTGTTTAATAATACCTATATATAGTATTTTTGAGGAGTTGTTTACATACACTAAATATATTAATGTTAAGAGT
This sequence comes from Drosophila subquinaria, assembly GCA_037043405.1. Classification (NCBI taxonomy): domain Eukaryota; kingdom Metazoa; phylum Arthropoda; class Insecta; order Diptera; family Drosophilidae; genus Drosophila; species Drosophila subquinaria. The sequence goes on from JBAMBL010003070.1 coordinate 40,565, forward strand.
GTTAATTGATTGATTTTATTTGTTTGAGCTATGAAAAATCATAGAAATTAATTTGCTGTCTCCTTTTTTTAACGGTAAAACAAAAATCTGGCAGCCCCGGCTAGGACTAACAAAAAAAATCATCTGGCAGCCCTGACTTAAAAAAGGTGGCAGCCCTGGCTAAGACTGCCAAAAAAAAAGGTGGCAGCCTCTGGGCCCGTTTTCTCACTTTCAAAAATTACCGTTTTTTCGCGACATAAAAATTAACTTTTTCAATTTTGAAGCTAGAATTTTTAAAATTTTACCAGAATTTTTGTTGGATTTTTCTCGAATTTTCTTATTTGTTGGATTTTTTACTAACTTCGCCACGCGAAGAGAAAATAGCACGAAATCAATTTTAGATTGAATTTAATTATTTTACAAAATTTTGTATTTTGTTGTTTTTTTGAAATTGTTTTTATTTGATTTTTAAAAATTTATAATTTTCATTTCAAATTAAGCGCCATTGCGCGCATGTTATCGAAGCAGTCGCATGTAGTGGAAACATGTCGATAAATAAATGCGATAGAAAAACGAAATACAATCGAAGTAGTAGCGTCGCAGTGATGTCTTATCGTCTGCCTATCGTCCGACCACCACAGTCCTATTAAATCTTGTATAAAAAAAAGTAATTTTGCTTAAGTTGGCCATGAATTCGGCAACAAAGGTATGTTAAATGCAAATGCGATGAGTGAATCAATTTGTGAGCGCAATTCGCCAATATGATGGCCCCATTGATAAGTGCGGGAGAATGGCGGCTGGGACCTGTCATTTTGTCTCGCTCCCTGCGGGTGCGAATGGTAGCAAAAATTGTTTGTTTCGTGGGGGGAAAGGGCGCGTTTGTTTTGAATTTGCAACGCATGAAAACTCAAACAACAACAGCTGCCACAACAATCTCAATGCTCATTATCTTCTTGTTTGCGTGCGCAGGTTGGGGAGATTTTCACGGCAGCGGGACAAGCATTCAGCAAGCTCGGAGATCTGACGATGCAATTGCATCCAAATGCTGAATCGCCCTCTGGGTAAGTTGTGTGTGAAATGCCGTATTCCGATTTCGAAAGTTGTGCTAATATATTTGTGTGCACTCGATGATTTCATGTTCCCTCGCTGTGCCGGCGTGTAAATGCAGTAAATGGACGGACGAGGAAATCGACATGTTGCACTCGTCCATAATGCGCTTCTCGGACGATCTCAGCAAAATCAGTTTAAGCATTAAAAATCGCACAGTGTAAGTCCCTCTCTCTCACTCTGCCCTCCCATAGCGAGGGAACATGATTGTAGCCAGTTTGTTGTTAATGTAATCACACACAATATTCGACACTTGCAGATCTCAAATACGACAAGCGCTCAAGAAGAAGGCCTTCGAGGATGCTGGCATACCGGCCAAGCAGGTGCCCGTGCAGCAGGTGCAGCATGTCATCCAAACAGTCCAGCAGCTGCCGATTGCCCAGCAACAGCACGTATTCAAGTCACACATCATACAACAGCAACAACCGCAGCAGCAGCAGCAGCAGACCAAGCAAATCATACTGCAGCCACAGACGACGACGACAACGACCGTGACAATTAAACAGTTTCAGCAAATGCAGCAGCAAAAGGCCGCCGCCTTGGCCGCGGCACAAGCAGCTGCCGCAGCAGCAGCAGCGGCCAATACGCCGACCATCACAGAGAACATCATTATACAGCAGCCCACGTCAACGACGGCGGTGACGGTGCAGCAACCGCAACAGCAGCAACAACATCAACAAACTCACGCTGTTGTGGCAACATCTGCGACACAGCAGCAGCAGCAGCAGATTATTGTGCCTGCCACGACAACAGTATTGTCATCCAGTTGCCCGGTAACAGTTGGAACCGTTGTGGTCGCCGATGACGTTGTGAGCACCACGTCGAATGCAAGTACGGGCCTCAAGTGTGGACCGGATGTCTCGATGACATTAAATCGGATCAATGTCCAGGAGAACGAGGTGGACGTCGAGGAGTGCCTGCCCGCCGAGGTTGTTAAGCTGGATTTCGTTAGCGAGGAGGTAGCGGGGTGAAACTTGCTTCCAGCTAACGGTGAAGCATCGCCCGATCTGGTCGAGGACTTCTATTACTAGTTATAATGTTATACCAGCTGCAGAATTACAACACATTAAAGTAAACTCTTTATATTTTAGACCAGTCTGGCCTAAACTTAAACTGTTGAGCGTTGTCAAATATTTGATACACATTAAATACCCTGAAATTGTAATTTAAAGACAAATTGTAAAGTGAAAACAACATTTTATCTGACGGGCATTGCCTCCGTCGGTTTTCTTATTTGATGAGATGATGAGATGCAACCATTTAGTTAATAAACGCGTTTGCCTCACCTAGATCTAAATTTAAGACGAGATTCAATAGTGCAAAGTACATAAAAATCGTGTAAGTTGAAAATTAATAAAAGAGCATAATTTTAGCTTTGGTTTGCGTTCTTTTTTATTGTGGGAATGTTGTAACAAAATTGCAAAATTTGAATACTAACCAAACTGACAGTTCTAAAAACAATATATGTACATATAATCAATTTCAAACTAATCTCCATAATTTATTCCGTTGGAGTATGTTTTTGAATGCCAATTTTGCATACGCTTGATATGCTGCTCAAAAGTAGATATCTTATTATTTATTTCTTGAAATGTGTGATACGCAAAAATAGTTTGGAATATTTTATAGCAACATAAATGGTAGATAATTAATTATTAATCAAAATATTTGCAATAACAAGTTATTAATTTAACAATTATATCATATGCACATATCCCAACCTACTAAATTTGGTCCAAAGCGTAGATAATGACGTCACAAATTACAGCGACGCCAGCACATACAACAAATGGGACCATGGTTGTCGAAAGAGATTGTGTACCGCATCGTTTGTGTACCCACCGCACATCGGACGACGTTACCTTATTAGTAATTTCACCATGAATGGAACTAAACGAACAAACAGTAGTTCTTTCGTTCACTTTAGTGGAACTATTCTATGCAATCCACATTAGTGGTGGCAAACTTAGATTTTCTAAAGCAAATCTATTTAAAATCGTGGTGAGTCCCAGCACTAGCCCAAATTTATAAACAACGCAAAGTCGCAATTGCATTAAACTGTCCGAAAGAAAGAGTACAAAATGAGAATAGGGACTCTACTAATAATATTCATGAATATTATTGGATCACTGGCATACAGACCAGTGGTTATACTTCATGGCGTGCTCTCGGGTGCTGAATCAATGACGCTTCTAGTGCGGCAAATTGAAAAGGTATTTATGAACATATATGTAAATTTGTGGACCGTCCTTTGTTATTGTTTATTTCCACAATGACGAGTTCAAAGTCAAACTGAAATACTTCCTGAACTACGATTTTAGCTGCATCCCGGCACAGTTGTGTACAATTGTGATAAGTTCAGTGGTTGGTACAGCCTGGAGAGCGCCTGGCGGCAAGTTGAACAGATCAGGGATTATATAGGCAAGTACATATATATTCAGTTTTAATTACACAATCGTTGAATAACCTTTTCTGCTATAGATAGCATTGGAAAACTTCATCCGGATGGCATAATTGTACTAGGTGAGTTTTATTTTGAATTGTTCTCATACTCAGCCGAATTTATACTAAACCTAAACTATTTACAGGGTATTCTCAAGGAGGACTCTTGGCAAGGGCGGCGATACAAAGTCTACCCAACCACAATGTGAAAACCTTTATATCGTTATCATCACCACAAGCTGGACAATACGGAAGTAGGTGCAACATCTCATAATTTATGCAATTAAATAATTGAATTCCTTTTAACAGCAAGTTTCCTGCATTTGATATTTCCGGATCTGGCGGCAAAGACGGCCTTTGAGCTATTCTACTCCAATGTGGGTCAGCACACATCCATAGGTGGCTACTGGAACGACCCACATAAGCAGGAATTGTACATGGAATATAGTGAATTCTTGCCGTTAATTAACAATGAGAAGATCAGCTCAAACTCGACATCCTTCAAAATGGGAATGGAACGCCTCGACAAGCTAATCCTTATCGGTGGACCCAACGATGGCGTTATCACGCCTTGGCAGTCCAGGTACTTGATATATATATATATATATATATATTATATATACTATATTTCGAACATTGTATTTATTATTTCCCTCTTCAGTCATTTCGGTTACTTCAATGAATCATTGGATGTGGTTCCGTTTTATAAGCGAAAGATATTCATGGATGACTCGATTGGACTAAAAAAGTTGCTGGAAGCAAATAAACTCATAATCATTGTTAAGCCATATGTACATCATCTTTCGTGGCACACGAATCGAAAAGTCATCAATCAAGTTATAATGCCGTACTTGGATTAAAATAGGCAAATATGGGACTGAGGCGAGTTGGAGGCTGTGATTGGAATGATGGAATATTCATTTTTGAACTGATAAGTACACATATACGCTGTGCACATAGTTAATAATTATCTGACCTGATAATGCACATATTTATGTAGTTTGGATTTATACATGATTTTTCTGTATGCAAATAGAGCAATTATTATTTTTAAGCTATATTCAAAATAAATATTAGATGCTACCACATTTGGGGAATCTCAAAATATTTTATAAATGCTTTTTATTTCTTTATTGTATTTATTGTTAATAATTCAAATAATTTATTTAAATAATTCGCCGATATGCTGATAAGATATCGATACATGTAGTTGATAACATCAACTATCGACAGCGCTGCCAGACATTTTACAGTGCAGTTGGTATTTGACTTATCGATACCGATACAGAAGACCCGCGTATTAGTAGTTGTGAAATTGTGAACGAAAGTGATTTTATAAATTTGTTTATATTGGCAGATAGATAAACCGTGCTAAGCAAACATGGCAGAAGGCGATACAGCTGAACAGGATGCTGAGAATGTTATACGCATCATGGTGGCCACGGACAATCATCTGGGCTACGCCGAAAAGGACGCGGTGCGCGGCGAGGACAGTTTCACGGCATTCGAGGAAATCTTGGAGATGGCTGTTGCCGAGGATGTGGACATGATCCTGCTGGGCGGTGATTTGTTTCACGATGCCCAGCCCAGCCAAAATGCCATGCACAAGTGAGTGGCAGTTAGACAATCGAGTTTCAATTGCAATTGGAATTTGAATCTTTGTTGTAGATGCATCGAACTGTTGAGGCGTTACACATTTGGGGATAAACCTGTGTCCCTGGAGATACTGAGTGATCAGGCGGCTTCGTTTCACAACGCCGTCAATCAATCGGTGAACTATGAGGATCCCAATCTGAACATTGCCATACCCGTCTTCTCCATACACGGCAATCACGATGATCCAAGTGGCTTTGGTCGCCTGAGCTGCTTGGATTTGTTGAGCGCCACAGGTCTGGTCAACTACTTTGGCCGCTGGACAGATCTGACCAAAGTGGAGATTAGCCCCATCCTGATACGCAAGGGCGAAAGCAAACTGGGATTGTACGGACTCAGCCACATACACGATGCCCGCTTGGCGCGCTTGTTCAAGGAATATCAAGTGATGATCAATGCACCCAACGAGTCCGATGAGGAGTGGTTCCATCTGATGGTCGTTCACCAGAATCGCGCCGAAAATCGTGGACCCAAAAACTTTATTCCCGAGGAGGCGTTGCCTTCGTTTATGCACTTGATAATCTGGGGTCACGAGCACGATTGTCGCATTGATCCCGAGCTGAATGTGTTGCGGGACTTCTATGTCTCCCAGCCCGGCTCTTCGGTGGCCACCTCTCTGTCCGAGGGTGAAGCCAAGAAGAAGCACGTCGGTCTCCTGGAGATATACAAGACAAAGTTTCATCTTAAGCCTCTGCCACTGCAGTCTGTGCGTCCATTTGTCTTTGATTCTATTAACCTAGACGAGTGCGTGGATAAGCTCAATCTTGGCGAGGGCGATGCCTCCACCAAGGTGTACAACTTTGCCCTGGAGCGCGTGGAAGCAATGATTAAGCAGGCCAAGACGATGCTAACGGGTCACCCAAAGCAGCCAACGTTGCCATTGATCCGCCTGCGTCTTCTGTTTTCCGAGGAATCGCACATGTTCAACACCGTTCGATTCGGCCAAATGTTTCTCACGCGTGTGGCGAATCCCGCTGACATGGTTAAGTTCGACAAGCTGAAAAAGTTCAGGGGCAAGTCTGAGAAGACCAGCGTCGACAAGGAGGCGATGCAACGAGCTATGGTAATTGGAAATATACCCTGTAACTTCAGTCAATGTACTTATGTTTGCTTTTCCAGCAAGTGGACAACACGACGCGTGTTGAGCAGTTGGTCGACAGCTATTTCGAGCAGGCCAATAATCCGCTTAAACTGATGCACTCCAAGGCATTGGCTCAGATAACCTATCGCATGGTGGAGCATGGTGATAACACTGCAGCTGAAGATATCTTTGGGTTGGTTTATTCTCCTTCCACACTCCCATTAACACACTAATCTCCCAAACTCAATTGCAGCTTTTACAGCAAGAAGGCTATCGAGCATTTGATGGAAGCACTGCCTGATGATGACAACATTGACGAAGAACTGGCCAAATTTCGACTCAGCCACCGCGTCGATGATCTGCTGAAAGAGATGGACTCTTCCGGTTTTAAGGAAAAAGCATCTGCAGATGAAAATGGCACATCTCTGAATATTGATCTCAAAATCTTAATGTCATCAGGTGAAGAGACGACCAGTCGTGGCGCTGGGGAAGCAACAGTCGCACGTGGGCGTGGTCGTGGACGAGGACGAGGACGTGCTGCAGCGAAAAGTGCCACAACTAGAAACACAACCAGTCGCTCAACCGTAGGCTGTTTTTACACTTTCCATTACATTTGATTTTCATTCACTTCTTCATCTTCTGCAGAGTTCGCCGGACAGGCAGCAAACGCTTTTAAGCGCCGTCAAAAGTGGACGCAAAACCAACCCAAAAACATATGTCATCTCTGATGATGATTCCGATTAACTGTCATTATATCATTATGCTTTAAAAGCGCATTAACATTCCTTTTAAATATTTTTATTTTGTTTAAAGCTAACCAAATATTTTTAAAAAATTCTTGCTGTTTCCACTTTTTTAATAATTGCAAGTCTGCAATCTATAAAACTTGATACTTCGATTTGAATTTAAGTATGTGAACAGAACTATTAAAATTAAACGTAAATTAAGCTTTTATTTAAAACTGATTTTGTAAATTCATAGTCCTTTAACATGGATATGTTGCGCCTTAATAAACTGAACCAAATTTGTAAAAGCAACGACTTGGCAGTTTAGATACCTTGCCTTTCATATTTGATTAATTTGTTCCACCTCAACTTTGTTAAGATAAAGGTTCTATATTTCTTTTAACTCATATAGAGATTATTTGCAATAAATAAGAAAATATTGTTGGGATTCAGGTTTAAAGACAAAGAGTGAAAATTGTAAATGTTACAGGTTGTTTAAGAGATAAAAAAGCGAAGAGAAACTTGTTTCCAGTTTTAATTGTATGACATTAAAACAAATGGATTTGAACACTTAATACTTTGTTTATTATGCTGTGAAGTAACCAGATGAATATTTGGGTGGTGCTAAGTATGATGCACCATTATTTCTCTAAAATTTACACTAATACTTATGAGCTACGATAAATGTTGGGCGCCAGTCTGGACACGCAGTGGAGTCAAGACTCGATTCGGCTTGGGTTTCTTTGGTAGAGTAGCTGCATCTGCTTCGGACACACACATATACAAACACACGCGCTCACGCACACGCAACTTGGACAAGAGAAGGAGCTCAGGAGTGGCCCCTTCTACTGCTGATGGTACTCGTAGTAGTAGCGATACGGATCCACGGAGGAACTACCGCCGGCAGCTGTGACGCCCACGCTGGGATTTGTTTTCGACACGGGCCGGATGACGTATGTGTTGCGTCTGAAAGATATGCAAATTTATAATAAATAAAATAATAATTTTTGTAAGTAAGAATTAATAATTGGCATGAAGTGACTTTATTAACGTCTAATAATTTATTCTTTATTTTATATATTTAATTATATATCTATATTTTATTTCTTAGAAACTGTCAACATTTAAAACCAGAGGCTTTTACATTTTAATTTTCTCTTTAAAAAATATTTAATTTATTTGAAAAGTTAATGTATAGTCGTAATTTTTTTAATAAGACTTAAAAGTAGAAAGGATTTATTAAGTTTGGTCTAAAGAAATGTATTTTTTTTTTAATTGTATATACTTTTTATTTAACGAAAAATAAAAATAACTAAAAAACCGAGATCTCACTATTAAGTTTGTCTAATGAAAATATTTTATTTTTTATGTAAGTTTTATTTTATTTATATAAATTTAAATAAAAAAGCTGAGCTCTCACCTGTTGTGCTCGCCGGCGTGCACCTGGAAGCTGGTCTCCTCGCTGTGATCGTGCGAGAAGAGCTTCTTCAGAGCAATGATCCCGGCTATGGTCAAGGCCACTTTGCTGATCACCAGCGCCTTGCCGGCAATCGCAGCCAATGCCTTCAGGCCCAGGGGCCCTGCGATGCCCATGGCGGTTAACAGGGCGGCAATCACATACTTGATGTGTCCGCCATCCTTGTGCTTCTTCTTCTTGTGCTCGTGTCCACGACCCACAGAGTGCTCCCCGTTCCCGTCCAGGCCCAAGCCCAGGCCCAGGTCCATGTCGAACTTCAGCGCATGCGTGCGCATCAGTTTGTCCGCCTTGGAGAGGAGGGCGCGGTCGAGGGGCGCCAGACTGCCAAACTGCCGGGCATCCGTCAGGGAGCTGATGATGCTGTCGGAGTCGCTTTGGTTCTGCTTCTCCAGCACCAGGCCGTCCACGATCTTAATCGAATCCTTATCCAGGGCACGGGTCAGTGCATGCAACGCCTTCTGCTTGAGGCAGCCAATGAAGTCGTTCCTCTCCTGGCAATCGTCATAGACGCGTCGCACCAGCGCCAACTCCGGACCCAGTCCCCAATCACTGCTGCCAGCCGGACTGGCTGGACTGGCAGTTGACTCGGCGATGCTGTGCCGGCGTCGTCGTTGCATTTGACTGGCGGCAGCCTCCACACCTGCTCCGATGCTGGCGGCGCACGCCAGGAGCAGCAGCCACTTGAGACGCGACATTCTATATGTGTATATGTATATGTATTTATATGTACGTGTGTATATTCCGATGATAATCCACAGTCCAAACGCCAGCGATCTTCGGATGCTACTGCAGCGAAATCGCTGTTCGCTCCTCGCTTTTATAAATTGCGATCTTTGGCTGGCCACAATCTGCGAATCACTCGCATGGAAACAATTGGCGTGCACCAATGAGATGCGTCTGCTTCTTCAACAGAGAGGCAGAGGCTGCTACTCATGTTGGCTAATTAAAATTAGCAATATTTTGGCCTTTTCTTTATGGCGCTGACATGTTTTCATTAACAACTCACCCATGGCTGGGATGCTGCTGCTCATCCAATTGCCCAGTTCGTATTCGGGCTGCTGCACTGCCTCAGCCTCAGCCTCATGAGCAGCGTCGGGCTGTGCCTTGGACTCCCAGCGAGCATTTTTCAATTTCTTCTTCAAATTATACCCTGTACAAACATTAAGGGGTGTCGATGGAAATCAAGACATCTCGAAAACTATGAAATATGTTGATTTCTAATGACAGTTACTCAAGTAAGTGTTTGGAAAAAAGTTTAAAATTAACACATAGAAGGATAAATTACTCTTTTGTACAGGATATAAGCTAGTCGCGTTTTCATAACAAGAACATAATAATAACTAACTCTCAAATGTAATGAGTTTAATTTGTCCATATTTCTAGCCCATATTTGTTATGGTTCGATTTGGATATTTTTTAAAAATTTTGTAATTATTAATATATTTCTAAAAATGTTTACAAATTTTCTTCAAAATTCAGAAATGTCTGAACATCTGCTGGACTTTTAAACTCGCTTACAAATTATCCACAGTTCTTGCATTTAATCTTTATTATAAAATAATTATTTATTTATTTATTATCAGGGATTAAAACCCTAACCGAAACCGTAACCTTTAACCGGTAAAAACCGATTGAAATTTGAAACCGTAACCGAAACCGTAACCGAAAAAAAAAACGTTCATCTGACCGAAACCTTTAAACCGAAACTCTGTATACCGAAATAACCGTTTAGTAACCGTTTCATTTATAAAGGTTAATTTCGGTTTTTCATACATCTTAACATAAATTTTTATTTACAATTTTTATAGTGAAAATTGAAAAAAAGTTGTAGCACTAAGCAAACAATACATAGAGGCGTCAAACAAGCATTTTTTTGAGCGCAAACGCTTTGTATGCAATGGAACCCCAGTGATTTCGGCAAAAGCCGAACGCTCTTGTCAACAAAAACACAGAGCGGCTGAGCATAGCAGAGAGAGAGCGCACACAAGCAACGGCGGGTGCGATCACAGGTTGAAACATACCCTGTTTTAAATACAAACAGTTTTTCTCATTATCTTTGCCTTTTTTATTATTTAACAATCATTTTTTAATTATTCAGCGTATTTATTAATTAACAACCAAATTATTGATTAATAAAAAAAAAATAAAAGGAGAAAAAGTGTTTGTATTTAAAACAGGGTATGTTGCAACGGGTGATCGAGCCCGCATGTTTACATTTTACGCACACTAAGAAGCGTGCGCATGCTCACGGTTGCCACAATTGGCGCTTTTGCACCAAAATTGGCTCTTTTTTGTCCTGTTGGCGCAATGGCACTTATTTTTTCGAATTGGCTCATTTTTTCATCAATTCAGAATTAGGTTTTTTGTGTTGTTTGCAGCGTTGCCAAAATTAGTCCGTTAAAAAAAGCCAGATTTGAATAATAAAATTTAAAAGAAATAATAAAAATTATGGTACTGCTTTTTTAGCAAACTTTTATTTTATTTCTGAATAAGAATGGAAAGAAGGTAGAAATAAAATAACAGAATGCTTAAAAACAGTACCATATTTTTATATTATTTCTTCCAAATTTTCTTATCATCCGCAAATCTGTCCGCAAAAAGGACAAATTGGCAACAGTGGTTGTTTGTTTGTTGAGAAGAAGAACTAAAACGGAACAGAAAACAAACAGCTGGAAAGGCGGCCATTAAAACTCATACACCAAGATAGCCGCACCAGTCACTCCAGTGTGCTGCAAAGCGCGCTCTCTCGTTCTCGCCAAACGCAAAACGTTTTCTGCGTCCATCTACTTGCTGTGTTCGCGTTTTTCTGCGCGCCTGATCCAGCTGGGCAAAAACGGAATAAATTTAATTGATTTTGCAAAATTGCAGCTTTTCAGTTCAAATTTGGCGCGCACTAACACTACAAAACGCAATGTTACCAACAGGTGGCGCTCTTTTAGTGAATTTGGCTCATTTTTCGTTTGTTTTTGGCTCAATCAGATATTTTTAAGTGGCAACCGTGCGCATGCTGACACACAGAAACGATAATGAGCGAGAAAGACTGAACATTTTTCGTTGTTGCGTGTGTGCGCTCTGTCTCTCTGCAACGTTCTGCCGCTCTGGGTTTTATTGAAAAGAGCGTTCGGCTTTTGCCGAAGTCTCTGGGGTTCCATTGCATACAAAGCGTTTGCGCTCAAAAAAATGCTTGTTTGACGCCTCTATGTATTGTTTGCTTAGTGGTTGTAGTTTTAATTGATATTTTAAAAATTGCAAATAAGAGTTATGGTATAACTTTTAAATACAATTTTAAAAGCATGTTTTATCATTAATTTTTGTTATAAAAAATTAAAAAACAAGCTAAAAATATTTTCAAACCAAAAATTTTGAGCTGTTTTTATTTTTTCCGACTCATAAGTCTTGTTTGCGATCTCTGATATTTTGTTATTAGTTTTGTATTTTATTTTTGATTTTAATTTTTATTTATAATTTTGATTTACATGTGAAATAAATGTGTGAATGAAACATTAAGAAATGTATGCCATTTAAATTATTATATTGTTAATATAATTATATTTTTACAAAGAATTTTTTTTTGTGAACCGAAACCATACCGGTATTTCAAAACCGAAACATACGAAAACCGGTTCACCGTTACGAAACCTTTATTCAAAGATTTTGCGTAACCTATAACCGAAAACCTAAATCCGAACATAACCGAAACCGTAACTGAAACCGATATTCGATTCGGTTTTAATCCCTGTTTATTATACAATTCTTAAAAACTTGTTCCAATTTATTAATTTGCTGTATGAAATTAGATTAGTAGAACTATTCCATTCAAGCAAACTGTTAGCCATGGCTAACAGCGAGCTGGTCTTTAGAAGCCCACAAATCAAAACGGTAATTATAAAGAGAAGAAAAACTTAGATAGGTATAACTACATATATGAATACATACGCTGTGAATGTTTATGGCGGTGTAATGCCCCCCCAACAAGAGCATTTAATGCATTTTTATGATGCGTGTCATAAAGTGATTAAGTCTGCCACAGTTGGAGCCGCTGTTCAAGCTGGAGTGGGTATTGGCCTCCCATCCAAACCCATTCCATTCCATGCGGATTGATGCTCCTCAGGTATAAATTGATTAGGCGGACGGCTGATTTTATTTTTTCATCCAACTCTCTGTGAGTCGGCTGCACATTTGGTGCACTGGCCCACTGGGTGAAATTGAGTTGAGTACAGCTAAGAAAATTTTCTTTTCGCTTTTCATGCATGAAAAACTATTGCCTGAGCCTTGATGAAAGCGGATTTGAGGCAGAGGGTAGAAGAGTACAGGGTTTTTGGCCGACTGTTGACAGATTTCTTGTTGTTACTGTGATGAAAAGTGCTGGGGACACTTTCGACTCCATGCGATAGACAGATTTCGAATTGTTTTCACTGGCTCCAAATGGGAAAGTATTTCGATGCGAGTCTATTTATTATCAAGTGGTTTAGATTGTTTTTAAATTGTTATAATCTAAATAATAATAAATGGTTCTATAAAATCCTAAATATTTTTGATTTTGTTGCTTATTTTGTTAATTCCTTAAATTTATAATTTTTATTATTGCAAGCTGAAACTAAGAATTTGACTTTAATTGTTGATTTACTATACGAATTTCAGAAATCTAGCTATTTAATCTTAAATTTGTTTATCTTCAATCCATGTTTTAAGTGCTCACAGATTCATCCAAAGTCAATCATATGTATATCTGTGTCAAAGCGACATTCAAGCTGTATAAATAGTCATAGTTTGCTAAGTACATGGCATGCCATATACAATATCTGTCTATGTGAGCATTGACTACTTATATACTTATAAGAGTAGACATCAACTCATGTGGCTGCCACACGACACGCACACACGAAATCCTGTGCTCAAGAGGGCGTAAATAATTTAATACATCAAGAAAATTGGAAATGAAAGTTTCTTTGTTTTGGCTTGGCCGCAGATAACTTTTAGTTTCAATACTGGCCCAGAGGGGAAGGGAAGGGAAAACAATTGTGCGATTTATTTGCACATTTAACGAGTGTGGAGCTTCATCTTCTTCTTCTGCTTCTCCTTCTTCATCCACATACACATCCACATCACTATCATCATTGTGCTCTTATCGTCAATAATCATCATATGCTCAAATTTTTGGTCGCTTAATTGGAAAATTGTTGTTGTTTCCACTCTGTTCTGTGGCTGCGGAGTGAACATTACGGCTGAGCGATTGAAAGATTGGATAGCTGAATGATTGGATGATTGGTTGCTCATCCGAGTGAAAGAGACAGACACAGATATAGAGAGGGAGAGAGAGAGAGGGAGTGTGTGTGTGCGTTTGATTGATGACTCTTACAGGCATCAATTTGTGGCATTGTTGCAATAATATTTGCCATTCGCCAAGTGGTCAAAGCAGTTCCATATCTAATAATGGGATTTGGGTGTGTCTTGGGGGCAGCACCCAGCTCAGCTCAGTCTGCGATTGCGCAAGCTTTGAGGTCGAGGGTGGAATATCATTTCATATTTCGTCATATTTCATAACATGCTTCCCCCTTTATGATAACTGTGGGCGTACGCTAAGCAAAAATCCTCTTCAAAATGGCGCTTGTGGGTGCAGCCCTTTGAAGTTGCCAAGGGGTGGCTGCTTTCACCTGCAGCGCACACTTGAAAGTCGGAGAACTGAGAACGGAAAATGGGTTTATCAAAAGAAGTCGAAACCACAAAGAAAATCTCAGCGGCAGTTTGCCAGCTACATATCAAATCATCAAACCCGTATCTCGTATCTGCGTCATGTTTGCACCTTTCCATCGGTAAATATATATATATATATTATATTGTATATGTATCTGTGACTGGGTATATAGACAAAGCAAAAGAAACGGGAATGCCGCAGACGACTTTGTTCTATCTCTTTAGCTGCGGTTCGTCCGTTCGGTTCGCTGTCTCCCATTTTCTCAAATTCCCAAAACTGCTGGCAAAACTTTTCACATTTTAAATTTGTTGGATTGCAACTAGCTTGGGCTAAGATTTTTTTCGCCTCAACCACGCCCACACAACGCCCCCTTTTCTCCCTGTTCGTTTTTCCTGTTACACTTAAGTCGGGGGTAGGTATATTTACTTAGTACTAAGTACCTACACTGCAAAAAACAAGAGTTAGTTGGTGATTGCTCGGCACTTTTCAATCTGAACGAGGTTAAAAGTGACCCTGCAGAATCAACAGAATGGCGCAGAAGTGGGATGGCGGCAATAGTGTTTATTGTTTAATCCTGAAAGTATGCAACTGCAATTTTTCAAATGCAATTGGAAAAAGTCTAAATTTTTTACAAATTTAGTGGCGCCTTCTAGTGGCATGGCGTGGTACTATGCAGCATTTTGTGCAACATAATTTTACGGATGCCGAAAAGTATGCAATACTATTGAATTTAATAACATTTCACATTTTTGGGCGCGCAAATTTGAAATGGAATTTTAAAAAATCAATTAAAAATTAAATAAAAACAATTTAAAAAAAAAAACAAAATGCAAAATTCGGTAAAATAATTAACTTTATTTTAAAATTAGTTTGGTGTGAAAACTGAAAAAAAAGCCAAAAAAAAATTGAGAAATAAAAATAAAATTGAGAATCAAAAGATATCGGAAATTCGAGAAAAATTCAACAAAATGTCTGGTATTTTTTTCAATTTTCTAGCTCAAAAAACAAAAAAGTTGACTATTTCGGCCGAAAAAATTGTTCTCAAAAATTTCAGAAGAATTTGGACGTTTTTTGGGATTTTGCGGACCACTTTTATCACTTGGATCAGGCGCGCAGTTGTGGCGCCATCTATGTGTGCGCTAAGGTGCGCCATCTATTGTTTTTTGTGACAATGACAATGTGAGAGAGGAGGAGAGAGAGAGAGGTGACAAATGCTCGCTCGCTCATCGTTCCCACTTTTTAGTTTAAGTAGAAAAATGGCGGACGAGAAAACTTTATTTTATTTCGCCGAATTTGCCAACAATTTGAGTGCGGGACAAAAGAGTATGGTTGTTATATCTCAATATTATTATATATTATACTTTATATTATGTTATGTTGTTATATTATTATTATCATATATTATACAGTAAATTTTCTCTGACACAAAAATAATTGTGAGTGGGTAGTAGAGGTTTACGCCGATTGTGTTAGCTTCGGCGGCGGCGGAGAGGCCAGAAATAACCGGCGGCGGCGGCTTAGCCGGCAGAGAGGACCGGCGGCGGCGGCGGCCAAGCCGCCGTCGAATTTGTCGGCGGCGGCGGCGTATGCAGTAATCAAATAAAATTTTCCCTTTTAAATTATAAAAAAAGCCAGTGAAAATTTTTTACAAATTATTAAAAAAAAAAAAAGTTTTTCAAAATCCCTCTACAGTCATTTTCATAGATTTGATTTTACATTTGAAATTTAAAAAAAAAATTAAATGATTAAAAAAAAAATATTTCAAAATTTTTTTGATTTTTGCTTTTTAAAATTGTATTAAAAGCTATGACGCCGGACGCCGCCGCCGCCGCCGCCGCGCCGATATTTCCGTGAGTTGGCGGCGGCGCGTCAAAAAGACCAAAAATCGGCGGCGGCGGCGGCGTGGCGCGGCGGCGTAAACGTCTAGTGGGTAGCACTGAGATTAAATACCGCAAAAAGCAAATAGTTTCCCATATATTTTAAAGGTGTTTAATTTTTGTGGCTGCTGACTGATGGAGTGACTATCAAATATGGGTTCACTCAGGACTTCAGGCGCCGCCCTTTTCAGCCCTCCAGCAAGGCCACTTTGCAGCAAGTTGCAGTTGAAACTTTTGAGTGGCATCTGCGGTTGGTGCTTGGCTTTGCTTGCAGTTGGCAACGGCATTGGCATCAAATTTGCATTTGACCAGGCGACAGGTGGCACATTCCAGCAGTGCTTCGATTACTTATAGACTATATATACTATGTATAATCCCTATATATTTAGTATGTGCCATTGTCATTATAAGTCGACTGCAACAATATTTGGTTTGAGTTTTGGGGTAGAATAAATTGTTGCAAATACAAACAGAAATATAATTTTTGTTGCCACACACACACACATAGACAGACAGACAGACAGACAGAGGGGTTTATATATGTATTTGTGTATATGGTAACGTATTTATGGCATGCCGGCACGTACGCGATATATTGCAACCCAATCGAGGGGCAGGAGGAGGGTAGATGGGGCAGAGGTGAGAGAGAACTGGAGGTTGGCAACGCTTTTATTTATTTGCTAAACTTCGTTTATATCGCACAAGGACCAAAAAGGAAACACAACACAGAGAGCGACGCCATGTTGAATGGTCTTTGGGCATGGGTTTTAGATCTGGCTATGGATCTGTGTCTGTGTCTGGGGGTTGCCCCCCGATGGGGGGATGGTCTCATAAAAACCCTGCACAGAGTAAAAGAGCCCAAGCACCCAGTCAAGTTGCGGCAGAGTCGTGTACTCTCTGTTTTGTGTGTTTGTTATGCTTGTCAAGCAGTTTTCAGGCAAGTGGGTGGGAACCGGGAGAAAGAACTGGGATGTCTAACGATATTTCGATTTTGATATCTTTGGGTGTTATCGTTAAATGTTTGCTCAAAGGGCGGCGAGACGCGTACAATGTGCCATGTTGATTATGGTTTCAATTTTGGTATTTACATTTCATTTTCATTTTACTTGAGGCCCATAAAAACCAGCAATGCTGACTAGACATATAGTATCTTCAATAAGCCTTCGATGTTACCCTGTTCACTGTTCCTCTAACACTTGCCACAATTTGCTGGTCATCTGTGTGACTTTTAAATTGGCCTTCCAAATGTGTCAAGATCATTATTATACTTGCGATGATTCCACGAAGGCCAAAACGAAGGCCTTGTCTTGCCTTGGCTTAGTGCCAAATTTAAATGATGCCTCTCCTCATTTCATGGCACACGAGCATACATATCTGGGCCGCTTTTGACAAGGGTTCTACGTGTTGGCCCAAACTACTGCCCAACTGCTCGTCACATGTCATAATTATAGCTGCAGCAGGATCTCTCTTTCTTCCTTCCTTCTTGCCATTCCGATTCGCTTCCTCTTCCCTCTCTGTCCTTTCGTCATATAATTGGCCAAAAACATCGCCGGAGGCTGATCAAGTCTAGACGAAAAAAGTCAGATTTTGAATGTTTTGACAGTTGGCACTTGATTGGCTTAGAGATTTGGTAGAAAGTAAATCCAGCTGTGGAGCAGCTGATTTATGCTTATATCTATTACAGCTATTTCAGTTTCATTAGCCTAAATTTATAAAATACCGAAATTAAGAAATAATTATAGAATCAGCTTAAATTATTATAAACTGTCGAACAATTTTGAAAAATGAATATAATTTAATTGTTAGATTCAACATTTTTTACAGAAAAAAAGTGAATTGAAAAGTTTATATACCTTATATGCAATGGAAAATAATCTAAAATTATAAATAATTATACTATTATAATAGGTATGACAGTCTTCTAAATTGCTGTTAAATTTAATTTATAGAATTTTTTGCGTATCAACAAAATTTAATAATAAAAGCAGATTTTAAGCGCAGAGTCCGTCCTTAGGATGAAATCAAAGATGTATGTATAATGGATAGTTAAGATCATATAAATTAATATTCCATGATTTTACAACAATTATGTTTAACAATAATTGCAAGAAGCAGGAAAAACAAACCGTTATTGGTCATCAAAAATCAATTAGGCCAAGAGACGACTACCACAAAGGATGAACAGATCTATGCATGAGCAAGAGAGAAAGAGAGAGAGAGTGAGAGACAGAGCTTAGCGGCAGTATTGAGATAAACTTCGAAGAAGGAACTGAAATGGATTCCGGGGTAAGGGGTAAGGGGGAGTTGAAGGTGTTTTGCCGATGTTCGTTGTGTGATTTATATGGCTTTTAGGATATTTTATTAAAATGCATATTCGTTGCTCGAGTGTCATTTGGTCGACGGTCGACGGTCGTGCGGTCGGCGAATGTTTATGATTTTCATAAGGACCGCAGCCATTGGTTGCATTTGCATTTTGCATTTTGCATTGGCAACACTTCTGGCCACATCGGCTACCACATCGTCGTGACGTTGTCTGCTGCTTGTTGCCTGTTGCCTGTTGCTGTTGCCCCAACAGCCGTTGTACGTCATAAATTGTCACCGAGAGTGGCGAGTGGAGCTGGAAGGAAGAGTGTCGAGTGGAGCAGACCCAGAGCAGACTGAGCAGACGGAGCTGCGATCGGGGGCCAAGTCAGGTGAAGATATTGTATCTGATCGCTGCGCCCGCTGCGGGTCATAAACAAGCGATGCGTGTGCTCTCCATGTGCGATGTGGAGCGCAGTCCTTGGCCAAGACGACTTCTTTTATTTCGCTTGTATTTCCCTTACTTTACTTTTTTGTTACTTATTTTTATTTATTTTTTGCGAGTTTAATTAAAGCAGTTTGCTTGTCTTTAGTTTTGTATCTGCAACAGTAACAACAACAACAACAACGACAACAACAACGGAGTCGACGACGTTTGGAGCTTAGTTCGGGATTCGTTTATCGGTTTATTTAAATTTCGTTTTGGGGTTCGTATTTATGTCCATAATCAGCACATGGAATCCCGTTAAATCGCCTCATAAGGCACTTCGCCATTTTGGTCTGCTTATCGGCAGCAAAGACGGCAGCTGCCACGCCCACGCCGCTTAAGGGGCTGAGTTTTATTGTGGCGCACTGAAATTGGATTTGTATCAAAATACACAAACAAACACACGCACACATATAAATACAGTCATATATAGGATTTGTATATGTATTTCAGTTTATGGCAACTCATATCTGACAGATATAAAAGCTAACACAACAAGACGCCGCCATTTTGTAAGCGTATATCTGTGTGTGTGTATGTGTGTGTGTTAACGAATGACGACAACGACAACGAAGAAAAATGATAATAAAATAACGCAAATATGGCAGAAGGAAATGCTCGTTATGCGAGGATTTTCTTTTTATTTTATGTATTTGCCACATAAGCAGCTTAAGTGGCAACACACACACACATACACCCGCACACACACACATACACTGACAGAGATAAGAAGAAAGAGATAGACAGAAATGTTGTATATATAGCCATATAAGAACGAAAGGATCAGACATAATGCTGACTACAAGGATTGTGCCGTTTGTGCCGCATGTGCCATAATTTGCAGCCAAGTGCCAGCAGAGCAGTCAACACACAGACACAGACACACACACACATACATACAATCACAACAAGGATACAATTTTTTGGTTGCCTTTCAGCCTTGGATTTTCGTTCCACGTTGCGAAATGGCAAAATGGGAAGAATTGGGAATGGGGAAATTTGGGGAATGGGAATTGAAATGGGAATGGGAATGGATCTGGAGGCATATGGAAAAATGGGTGCATGCCATAAAAACAATAGCGCACATAAATTCTGCACAAATATAAATGTATATAAAGTATGCAAAAAGGCATAAAACGAACAAAGAAGCCAACAATCCGTTGGCTCAAATGGAATGAGAATTGGGTGCTGCCAACTGCCAACTGGGGCCGTTGCATACAAAAATGAGCTGGCAAACACAAATACAGATACACATACAGACACAGTCACACACACACACACACACACACACTTGTACTCATTCTGAAAATGGTTACGAAAAATCGTAAAACATGAAGAAGAGTCTGAAAAGTCGCAAACGATATTTGTTTGTGTTTTTCTTTATTCTTTTTCTTTTTGTTCTGATTTCGTTGGAATTTTAACGAGGCACAACAAGCAAATGCACGTAGGTGTGTGTGTGTGTATTGGGTGTGCATTTATGTGTATAAATTATTTTATATTTACTTGTATTTAAGTGGGAGCTTTGGTTAACGCTTGCTAAGACTTCAATCATAAACAGAAATCTACAATTTTATTTAATAAAGGTTTTAAAATCCATATAAAATATCTTTGCACAATTAAAATAAGTAAATGAAAATCAGAAATTTATTGAAATGTTAAGAGTATTTACTTCGTTAAGTGATAAATAATTATATACTTAGTTAAATTTTAATTGTGAAGCAAATTTTTTTTTATTATATTCTTGAATTAATAGCATTTTATTTTACTTTTTTCTAGAATTTTTAAATTTATTTTAGCTTTTTTTATTTAACGTGTTTTAAGAATGATTTTAAATCGTAAATGATAAGTCTAAAAATAAATCTCTACCCCTTATAAAAATATCGTCTTTTTCATTAGTTCAAAGTACACCTAATGCTTAAAAACATGTTATAGTGGAGTCCTAACTTTCCTTGCACAGAGTACAATATAAGTATAATGACTTCAATTACAATTATTGTCGAGCGTTAAGCGCAATGTGTGGAAGAACATCTGATATCGCTGGATATCAATCTTCTGTGAGTGCTCGAATCACTTGACGAGGAGGTGGGAGATCGGAACGAATGCGGAGAGTGCCAGAGGCTTTTCACGCTTCTCTTTTCACGGGGTCACAGATGTTTGTATTTGCGCCCATCAGCGCTACCAGTAATTGGACATCGGTTCAAGTGGGCAAGTGGGCAGGGCAGGTCCAATGCCCTCTTACTCTCTGAACTGTCTGAACTCTCACCCTTGAACAATACGGAATATTTTCGACACAAGTAATTGTGATTTTCCGTGTTTTTCTGTTTGATTTTCCATTGCTGCAGTTGATGATTTTTCCTTCAATGGTCACTACAAAATTGCGTGAAAATATTCGACTGACATGGAGAGAGAGGGGAGATGAGGGTAGTGAATGAATTTGTCGTTTTTGGTGCGTCAGAAATTTATGCTTTTTAGTTTATTGCCTTTTGGCCGAGTTGGGGGTGGGGGAGGAATTTGTTGCACAGTTTTATGAGTCGAGCTCGGGACCTCATGTGTTGGCGATTCCCGGTCAAGTCGACGTGTAATTGGGAATTTATTAGTCGCTGGAGACTCATTTACATTTTTCTTGCCGGGCACAGGACAGAGAATCAAGAGGGGACTGGAGAATCTGCGGGGGTTGAGACGGACTATTTTGATTGCCGGCGAAGGCAGCTGAACATTTGAACAGCCGAAAAGCTTCAATGCAATGCATTCAAAGTAATTATTAGCAGTTGTTTAATTTATTACTAGACAATTTTGATTTGTGGCCATGTCCACACTGAGGAGAAGGATACAAATTAATGTGTAATCGCAATATTGGCAAGTAATGGGAATTCCAGCTTCGATTATTATTCTGTGTAAAAGTTTTATAAACAGAATCGAAAATATTTAATCAATTTAAGAAAATTAAGAATCTTTAAGAAATATTGAAGAAATTATTCACTCAAGATTTTTAATTTTTTTAATTTTAGTTAATAATAATAACTATTTAAATAATAGCTTATTTAAATTTGTTGACTGAAATTAAATATTTTTTTGTTTTGTTATTTTGTTATTTTACAGCACACTTTTAAGACTCCTAGAAGTATGCTTTAGGCAGGAATCGTAACTGTGGAAAATCTTTTTACCTCCTTCCCCCAATCTTAATCTCATTATGTGGATGGATTATGTGGGTCTCGAATCGATGTTTTGTATTTAAAATACATAAAAATTAAACGAAACCAGCAACGTCACCAATTTCCGGCAATTATTTTGACTGTCGGTCGATTTAATTTATTCGTTGCTCAAAATTAAAACGAAGCGAAAACAAAGAAATCCCCTTGTCCAAATCGCGACGTTGTAAATAGGCGCAGCCCCGTCCCAAAGACCAAAGCAAACCATACAGAACTCCCCATTTCCCACTTTCCTCTGCCCGTTCCCGATTTCGTATTCTCCAACCAAGGGTCACCCCATGTTGTGTTTGTTAGCGTGATTTTTCATTCCAAGCGCAATTGGTTTTCAATTCATGGCCGTGTAATCCCCAGCTCCGTGGGATATTTCAGGGATTTATGTTGTTTTTTTTTTAGCATTTACTTTTTATTTTTGTTGTTGCCGTTGTCATTCCTAGGGCTATCGAGGAAGTGGGCTGGGAACGGGAATAGGAATGGGAATGGATCCCTGTCTGGATGGGAATCCTCTGCATATTATTAGCGAGCACCGCGTGACTTCGAGTTGAATTTTTAATCAAATGCACATAATTGCCAAAATAAATCAATCAATTTGGCTTCGTTGCTCCCAAATTAGAAGTGACAGTCCAACAGACCCCACGTCTTTCCTCTCCCACTCCCCCCTCTCAGTTGTCTGTAGGTGCAACGCATAAATTACAAAAAGGATCTACAACTCTCCGATGATTTTTAATAAGCAAACAGAGCAACTGACATTGGACTTAGTTCCATTAAAGATTCGGTTTACACGTATCATCTGCAGGACTCAGGATTGGTTTAAGCTCTGGGGTGGAAGGGCGTGATTGTTGTCTGCTCCGTTAATTCGATGTCTTAAATGAACATAAATATGTGTGATAGCGATCTCTCTCTCTCCCTGACTTCTCTCCCCCTCTCTTAGCACGTGTATCGCGTCTGTTAATCCCTGGGATATCGCGTTCTAGACACGCTCCGATTCTCTGACTTTGCGCCCATTATGAAAATGACAAATGGAGCGCAACTGTCCCTGCCCCTGTAAACAGAAGGGGGTAATACATCAGGGGGGAGGTGAAAAGATGAGGAGGTGCTCACACAAATCGTCTGGCATCGTTTTTGGTTTCCGCTTTTTCCCGCGCATTATGCGTTGTTGTCTTTACATTAAGATCAGATCTTTGCGCACGTGCGGGATTACATCGAAAAGGATTAACCTTAAAAGTAACACGAGTGTCATTCTCTACCAACACTTTCTTTTTTCTCTGTGTATGAGTGTGTGTGAACAAACGAACTATTGTTACCCAAAATTGAAACAGAGCTCACAATTTAAGAACCGTGGCGACTTCGCTGTGGGGAGCTGGGAATATGTGAGATACTTAATAGGTGGTATTAGATGCGTTTTAAAATTGCGAAACTTGCGAAATACTTGAATACTTCCAATTGTTGCCTTAATATTAAAACAGCTATGTGTATGTAAACTACTAGTATTCAATCATATGTACATCATCTCTCTTGAGATTTTAGTTCATATTTTGTATTATTTAGTAAAGATTCTAAAATTCACTCATTTAATTTATTTTTATTTTATTTATTTACTTAGCACGACTAAAAGCAGTCTGCAGAAGTAAAATAATTATTAAAATTCAAAATTAAAATTAAATTTAAATTCTCATAACTAAAAGAATACGAGATGTAATATTAAAAAGATTGACATATGTTCAATTCTTCAATTAACAACATTTTTTCGAAATATTTTTTAAAATTTGAATTTTTTCTAAAGCTTGAAATACTGAAACTTGTTATTTATTGGCTTAAATTTATGAAAAAAAGAATGAAAGAAGATCAAACTGGAAAGAAGGGATTTTAGTATTGGTGCAAACATGACCATCAACCAGTATTATAAAAACTTTTTAATAATAACTCTGTTCAAGAGAAGTTAACAATCCACTCAATTTAAAAAATTTGAATACAAATACATAATTTAGTAAAAATAAAATTTTATGATAACTCAAAGAGAATTTTTAGCATTTCTTATAAAAATCGTATATTAATAAATCAAATTCAGCGTTCTTCTAAGAGATATATTAACAACAGCTTCGAGTTGTCACCCCCCTTTGGGACTGCACTCCAGGCAATTGCCGCCTTGGCTGACAAATTTGTGTTTAAATTTTAAACCATAATTTGTCGACACGGAAAAGGGCAAACGGTCGGAAAAGGGAACTGAGGGGAAGGGAAGTTATTAGCCGCAGGGCGGGTGTGGCAAAGGGGTGACTTTGCTGGGGGTTGTGGCAGTCCGCAATTGAATTTAAAAATGAGAATGAGTATGAGAATGAAAAAAAGTGCATAGTACATTTTTCAAAAGGACAAACAAAACGAAACGAAAAGTGAAACGGAAATGAAAACAAACAATAGAGCGAAGGAAAACAAAGTAACCTGAGAAGACAAACCGAGTGACTAGCGAAGTTCAAACGAAAAATGGTTGCCCATGATGAGAATGATGAGGACGAGGACGAGGATGATGATGATGATGATGATAAGTTGTGATGAAGGGGGCTGGGGGGTAGAGGATTGTAGTGTGGGCTGAGCATAAGCTTGTACTGCTCGAAAGGGGAGTGTGAAAATGAAATAAGTATAAACAAATAGAAGCGCGCAGTGGCAGCTCAATTCGAGCAAAGTCAAATGGGCAGGACTCGAAGGACTGCAAGGACTAAACAGGAGCCAGAGTTAGAGCTAGAGGGCTACTCCCGGGGGTGGCAGCTTATTCATTTTTTAAAGTTGTGACATGAATATCTCTTGCAGCGCATATTGTTGCAGTCAGAGTTGAGACGGGAGTGAGTTAGGGAAAGGGGCAGGATGGGAGAGATCCTGTCCACGTGTAAGTTGAAACAAAATCAGAATTTTATTTGCAGCACAGACAGCGTGACAGTTGACGCTGTCAAGGATGTGAAAGGACAACAAGGACAATATGTCTTCTTGTCGTTGTCGTTGTTGCATTTCATTTTCATTTCACTTGTTTATCTGATTGTTTTACAGGCTCGTTTTAATGAAGTGAGTGACACAGACCACAGATGTCCTGCCACTTATCCTCCTTTCCCTCCTTCCTCCTCCTTCCTCCACTTCTCTCTACAGGCAACCTTCACCTCATTAAGATGCGACGTTTGCTGGCCAATTGCAGTGTCAGCACGAATCCAATTTCCGTCGACTGACTGTGGCATAAATCACGCCGTTTAATAACTAATAAACGACACTGTCCGGACCCACGGGTCCTCCTCCCCTCTCCTCCCTCTCTCAGCGGACAGCATGGAAAAGCGTAAAATAATCGCAACTTGGAGAACAGCGTGCATGTCAAGTAAAAAACACCCCAGAGGAATCCATCAGTTTTGTGATTTTCTATTTACATTAAGTCATCATTTTTATGCTGTGCCCTCTTGAGTTGCTCAGTCCCCGGGGAACTAATTGTCCTCCGTTCGGCGTCCGTTTAAATCGTTGCCAAATTTCTGGGTGGTTGACATTGTCCAAATGGACTTAAGGTCGGCAAGTCTTTTGAAAGTGATTCAGACAGAGATAAATGCTCAAGAAAATTTCGTTATAATAAATATGGCAATATGGTATTATGCTCAAGTGTTGGTTGTTTTCCAAAGATTGTCAACTGTTTTCATATATTTTTTTGTAGTAGCATTTCAGCATTAAATATTAATAGAAAAGGAAGTAAGCACTGGACATAATTCTAAGTAGATCTATGATTTCTTATTTATTTTATGTTTATTTATAATTTCAATCAATTCGACCTAAAAGTATGCAACACTATGTTTTAAAGTAAAATATCTATTAAACTAGTCCAATCAGATTTTGCTAAATATGACTCACAATCGTGAGCTAAAAGCTAATGTGCCAAAAAGACAAACAGTTTAACAGGTATATTATTCTATTCATAAAAAGACTGGAGTATCCAAGGAGCCTCAAAGTCAGAGCAGTTGCTCAGCCCGTGGGCACAATTGAACGCCAAATCGGAGCATTTTGGATTCCAACTCCAGCTCTGATCTGACAACAACAGTGATTGCATTAATTCGCTTGCAGGTGTGCCAAAGTCTAATGGGTGTCATGATTGAGACTGAGACTGAGAAGCAGTGAACTCTGTTCCCCTAGTTCCTTCCCCCTGTGGCGTTGCTCTAAAGCGTCAAAATCCTTCAACTTTTCGCGCACAATGAATGAGAGCAGAAAATGAGGGAGAATAAGGCGGAAGGAGGCGTGGCAGCTTCAAGTGTACTTCGCTAACAAAAGAATGAGAGAAAAAAAAATAACAAAAGTATTTGAATTGACAAGTGCCATCAAAATAGAAACGGAATTAAATTTATCATGCGAAGTGGTGGCTTCTTAACCCACCCACTTCCACACCACCCACCCACCACCCACCAGTTTCAGGCCAAGGGTGGAAAGATAAATACCAGAAGCAACCAGCGACGTCACGTCATCGATCAACTGAAGCATGAGACAGGAAGAGATACATTTAAATATTGAATAATGTTTTTACTGTCTACTATTAGGTGAACCAAGGATGATGAACGAAAACTTGAGATCAACTGGATGATGATGAGGACAATGACGAAGCAGTTGAGCCAATGTTGGGAAGGTGGAGGAGAAGGGGTCGGAAAGGAGGGGGAAAAGCTGTCCTGGCAACGTGAATATGAGCAGTTGGCACGTGAATATTTCCTTGGCAATCTCAATTTTAATTTTAATTTGTATTTAATTTCATAATTAGAGCTGAGCCGTGGCACGTTTCATATGCGTCGGGTGTCGCCTCCGATTACGAGAATGGAGAATGGAGTATGGAGTATGGAATGCGACACCATCAAAGCTGAAGCGTGCGCTCAAAACGTGTTAATGATAATCCGCTTACAACCCGACTCTAAACTCTTTCCTTTCATTCATAATTTCTGCTAATAAGCCGAGAACTTCCTCCTCTCTTCTCAACAGATTAAGGGAAATGAGAGAAGTAGAGACAGAGAGAGAGAGAGAGAGTGGTAGACTGCCAAGTCACGTGACTTTAGCCAGTTTTCCAATTATTCTAATAGGCTGCCAATTTTGTAGAGTCATCCAGGCAGCTGGGATTGACAGGCCGTGTTCAATTTTCGCCAAAATCGATTTGAAATATTGCGGCGCTTTGGACTTTTCAATGTTAACATTGTGCGAAAAGTCGACAAATTGTTCAACTAAAAACAGCAGCAATCAAACAAAATTGAATATCAGCGGATACGGAAACGGAAGCGCCAAAAAATCGACAATCAGGACGAATAGCAACTCTGAAGCGAACTAAAAAAAAAAAACAGCAAAATGAATTGTGTTGAAAATGAAATACTCTAACTTTGACAATTATATGTGCTCCACAAATCTCTAGAGAATTTTATGACACTTTCTTTCAAAAATTTCCAAATGCTTAGAAAATTTCAGAGATTTTTTGAACATTTTTTGGAGTAACAGATTTTGTCATAAATTTATTTTGAATTTATTAATGATATTATTTGATTTAGATAAAAAGATACCTACAGACATTTATAAAATTTGTTATATATTTTTGAGATTATCAACACTGTTTCTATATATTTCCGAACAAACTGTAAGGGTGTTCAAAGTACGTACAGATATTAACGTGTTCGAATGTGAAGAAGGACAGTCCAGTGGCAGTTGCAGGCTGGACGATTGGTTGCTTTCCATTTTATGGCCACGTCAGCGCGAATTGTGTCATGAATTGGGTGTGGCATGAGATGGGAAGGGGGGGATGAATCGAAAGGGGGGACAGGGCAATTGTTACGTGTCAATAACTGCTATAAAAAGTCGACATTGCAACACGATGCACAGTTGCACAAACAGCTGCCGAAGTGCACCTTAATAACTCTCTAGTCTGCAGCTCAAAATCAATGTTGCATTTCAATTGCGAAATTGCAATTGCAAATCGGCCTCAATCAATCCCTGTCCCAGTCCACTTCAGCCTGCCCCCTTGAAATCCTTTCGAATTTGACGAGTTTTTTACGAATATTAAAATAAATGTTCTTTCATGGTCAGTCGTTTTTTCGAATTGAAATGAAATTAAACTATGCACACAATTGCCTGTTCGATTATAAAATAAAATAAAAATGTATAAATATGTAAAAAGTGTTACTGAGTTCAAATAGCATTGGTAGCATAGCAAAGGGGAGACTTTTTTAACTGTTTTTTCACTTTTTAGTTTAATTTTCGTTGGTTTTCTGAAGAGCACAAAAAACAGAATTAATAAAAAACTAAAATTGAATTTCCTTTTATTATATTTGATATTCACAGAGTACATCCTTAATGACTCAATATTCATCTGAATTACCTCTCTTTCATCACTCACTAAGCATGAAGGGATGTTGCATTATTAAGACATATTTAATGACAAAATGTATTTAAATCTAATTCAAGGGTCATTTGGGTCCATGTACTCCGCATTCTGTTGTACATTATCTATCCATCTACATATGTATATCTAACATTTCATCTGCTAGCATATTGTCTTCTTTATTATACCCTGTACACATATAAAGTTCACTACAGTGGGGTATATTAATTGGTGTAATTCAAAAGGAAAAATGTTTGCAATTAAAATATTTATAAGTAATATAAATTTAAGGAAATTTATAGAATTTTATAATTTTAGAGACAGGGTATTTTTTTGTAGATCAAATTAGACTGTGGCTGTATATATTCCGTCATTTGAAATGTATTCGCTAATCTGGAAAAAACATCTGCGATGATCGATTGAGATGTCAATGTCTGCATCGAGGATGAACCAGCCCCGATATTACCATCCAACTACCATATCATTTGTTTGTACAAGAACGAAACTCGGTATCTGCTTGAGGTTGGGGTGACTTTTTGACAAAAGTTTTTGTCGGGTTTGGGTTTCATGTTCATGTTCGTGTTCATGTTCATGGCAGTTATTAACACGCTTGTAGCGATTTGACAAAATTCGCCGTATGACATGTGTGCAAACAAGGACGAGACACGATTCACGAGACAATGCCAAGGATCGCCAGGATCGGAGGGTTGTAGTGATGAGATAGTTACCCGATGATAAAGGGTTGCAATTGCGATCTGCAATACTTGCAACAGTTCGAGTGACAGCAGTTTGTTTATTTTCCATTTGACAGAAAACTTAAATGTATTCCAGATTTCCATCATATTTGGCAACTGAAGCGTTTACGATGAGAAAAAAACAAACCATAAAATAAAAAAATAAATAAAACAACCCGAGACAGAGTTGCATTGCTGTCGTATATGGATGCAATCAATCGCTTCCCACTCTTAACTCATCATTCCCTCTCTCTCTCTCTGTCGGAGCACTCGTATTTATGCATATCACTAAAAGTTTAATTAAAAGCACATCAAACTGCAGACACCGAAATCAATCACAATTACCAATTCGACATCAGCTTGATTCCTGATTCCTGATTCCCGATCCAAGTCCGGGTCCGGGTCCGGGTCGGTGTTCGGATACCACAACTCGCGAGCGTGTGTAAAAAATTGGCGATATGCAAAAAACGAAAGGGATAAAAGGAATGCGCCACAAGTCGAACGACAGAGAAAGAGGCAGCTAGACTGGAAGAGAAAGACAGAGAAAGAGAGAGAGAAAAGCGTTTACATTTTGTAAAATTTCGCTAATTAAAATTCCAATTAAGTGGACAGCAGGAGTATTAATCTCAGCACTTTAATGGATTTTTATATTATTATTTAATCACATTTCTGCACTTGCAGTGCGAGCAATTCAATTACAATTTTATCATAAAAGTTCATGATTCGTACGATATCTTAAATATTAATAATTTAAAAATTCCGAGACATTTTTCTATATATTTTATACTTTACTTGTAGTTCTTTCAATTGATCTATTTCAACTACTGTCCCATCGATCGATATGGTATTATATATTTCCATAGATATTGTGCCTAAATTCCGTGCTAGTTTTATTTTACACGAAATACAGACGAGTTCTCCGAGTCGTTACCTGTATTTAGTACACGGTTTTTGTAATCAAAACTTGGCCAGTTCCTGGCCCCCAGAAAAACCTCGACGAGATACATAACATAAAAGTAGCGCCAAGGAAATTGCTTCCACACGACTGACCTCATTAAAAGCAAACACAGTCCGACCACAACAATTCAAATCAAATATAAAAGTCAAAAATTCATCGAAGCCCGAAGAGGAGAACGGGACACGGGAGAGGTATGGGAGTGGGAGGTGCTGCTACATATTCGTGACGCGTTTAGTGGGTACCGTTAGAGCGGGAGTCGGCTAACCACAACAGGAGCAAGAAGCAGCACGAAGGAGCCACTCAGCACTCGGCAATCGGCACTCGGCGGGCAAGGAATGAGAATGAAATTTGCTTTGCGGAAAAACTTAAACACCGGAAACAATTAATTCCACTTGAATTAACATATGCTCCGATTGCCTAGCCAGGAGTGGGGAGGAGGGTTAGTTTATCGGTGGTCGGGGGTGGCCACAAAACAAATCACGACCCTCTGGAAAAGTGTTGACTAGCCGATGGTTACGGGTTGCGGGTAACTTTACCGTTTGCTGCTGCTGATTGATAGTCGTCTCCTCGGGAAACCCTTCGCAGTGCCCATCAACTTTGGCCATAATCGGTCCAAAAGCTCATTCACGTTTATGAGGCAAAACTTTTGAGCTGGGAGGGAAGGGGAAGGTGGCGCGGAGCCAACACCAATTTACAGAAATGAGTTAAAAAGTTAATTGCCGGCGGACAGGTAATTTCTGGCACACTTCAAATGCAAACGCCATTAAATAATATGCAAACAAGGGGTGACTCTGCCAGTCCCGTGTTCTGGCACCAAGTCAAGTCAATCAAGGACCTGACAGGCCTCATTCCCGTTCCCATTCCCGTTACCGCTCCCAATTCCAATCCCCAGTCAAAACCGCGACACGTCAGCCATAAAGTCACGAAATGTTGCTACGTCCTTGGCCATTGCGTGTTACCTGCGGTTAGCTGCAAACTTATGTACTTTGCCAACAGATAGACAAAGAAGGAGATAGATGGAATTTGTGTGGGAGAGAGGGAGAGCGCCGATTAGGGACGCGTGCCCACGTTTAGGCGTAACAAATTACCAATAAACTGGCGCTGCAGTCGGAAAAAGGGAAACCCCCTGATTATTATTTAATGATGAACCCTGAAACACACTCGTATTCATGCTCATGTTTTTCCGCAGAGTCACTGATATAATTACACCAAATACTCGTATGCATAACAGTTGAAGGTAACTAGTCCTCGGTTCATTCACCCAATTTTGTAGATAATGTATAAACTTTAAATTGAACTGAAGTTTATTATAACTTATCCAAATGCAGGACAACCCTAAAATGAAAAACAAGTCTCTGAATATGTTAAAAGGGTTAAAAATACGATTAAGTCAAGCCGTTTGTAATACATTTCATGTGAAAGCTTTATATTTTCATTACAAGTTTACACCTTTCACGTTTGAATCGTCTAAGAAAATCGGTTTTTATAGAGCTCTAAAAAGTAGACTTTACATATTTCTAGGTAAAGACAGATTTCTTAAGGGTGTCTTCGAAACTATTGCTCATTGCTAACAATTGAATGTTTTAAGTTTATTGCTTAAAATCTTCTAGTGAAGTATAATTTTATATTAATTATTGCTTAGTTCTCAACAGCAATTTTAATACTTTTATGGATTTCCATCTTTGATTTATTTTTTAAATCTATTTAACTTTACATAGTGTTCAAGTGAAATATTTTTGAAATTCGAAAAGTGTAAAATTTTGCATATAATATTTATCTTTACGAGTTCTAATTATGGATTTCTCAATTGAGTTTAATTTAAGCAAATTTTTTCAATATTTATTTGAGTTTAATTTTACGAGTATATGTTTATGGTACATAAGAGTAGTAAGCTATTTGTATATGTACTAATATACATTTTCTTTTCGACCGTTTGCAGAAAGTTCGCTGGACATTTTCCATTCTCATGCTGCAGCTGAAAACTATCATCATCAGCGAGAATGCAATTATTCAACTGCCTGCCAACCAATTGTGAAATGCCAAAAACACCCTGCGAATTTTCCGCACCGTCAGCAAATGCCAAAGGCAATTTTTTAATTTCTTAATTTTTGCGAGGTCATGAGAATTAGCTTCGTCTACGTTCACGTTCATTTTCCCCATCCCAATCCCAATTCCCATTCCCATTGAAAGCACCCAGGAATCCACGTAGCAACGATCCACGGTGAGTCGCATTGGCGCTGTTGTCCACCATCCGAGTCGGTGGTAATATTTCTTTATCTTCAGCTCCATCTTGGCCCGTGTTTCCTCTCATCTGGTCTCATCAGAGGAAAAGAGAGAGCAAGAGTGATGCTGACAATGAGATGCGAGGCGACATCGAGATGCGCCCTTTGTTTTCCTCGAGCTGCTTTTCCACCTCCTCCTCCTCCTGTGGACAAAGTTTATTCATTTAGAAAATTTGCTCATTTTCTTTGCGGGGCGGATACCAAATTATTGTTGCCTGGGATGTCCGAGGGATGGAGAAATGTGGTACGTGTTCGCAGTTTTCATATAAATTGCGGCCAATAACATTTTTCAGTTGGCAACGCAAGAAAAACGCGCACAAAGCAAAAGAAGAGAACAGAGAGCAGTCGAAGAGAAGGCGAATCAGAAAAGAAAAAATGGACAAAAGCTGCTGATGATGGCTTCTTTGGGCAAACTCTGGGACCTGGTCGTGGGCCAGCTGAAACTGGCTCATTAAGCCAGAGATGAGGAGGGAAAGATGGGGGGAGGGAGAGGAAAGGGAGGGGATTGGTCAACTCGTGGGTGTTGCTGTGGTTGATACTGCCCAAATCTCGCCGCTAAATTCTCTTTGTGTTTTTGCCTTTGCCCGTTGCCATTAGCCAAAAACTTGGGCAGACAGACAGACGGAGGGAGGGAGTGGGGGTGTATGCACGATGGACGAGCAAATTATTCCCCAAATACCCCGAGGTAATTATAAATGTCCTTCCACGCTCATCTGGAGATTGAGCCTGAGCCTGGGCCCGTCACTCGGTCGCCCTGTTTTGTCTATCATAATGAGTGGCAGGCCGACATTTGGACATAATTGTTCAATTATTTTGTTACTTATTGCCTGGGCCTGTGCTTAGTCCCCCTCATTTGCCCCACTCCCCTTGTCTCCAGTATCGATCCATTGTACATTGTCTTTTTTTTGCGTTCTATTTCTGAGATTTGTCTATTAAATACTCGTCTGGCAGGCGACATTCACAATTCTTGCAGATAAGTATATTGAGATATGTGAGACTGTGTGTGTGAGTGTGTGTGTGTGTGTGGGTGTGTGCCACGCCCATAGGCACCACACGACACCCGCGACACACGCGTTATCCATTTTGCCATTTCGTTGTGCGACAATCGAATGTCAAATTCAATTACAGTGCCAGCCAACCCAAAACCCAGCAGGGGCGGGGCAAAGGGGGGTGGCATATTGCCCCGGGCCTCAGGTGTGTTTTGCCATTCAATTATAAATTTTCAATAAAAATTTGCCCATTCGCGTTTGTCGCCTTTATTGTTTTTGACATTCGTCGTCGTCGTCGTTGTCGATGCGCATGCAAAAAAAGGGGACGACCTTAAAACCCCCTTAAAACTTTATTGAACGTAATAGAGGAAGGGCGTGCCCTGCACTTCAGCGTGTCACTGCAGTGGGTGTTCTGCTTTAAATCGAAGTAAGTTCACCTCGGGCCACATTCTGGGCTGTGAGTGACAGTTTAGGATCTGAAAAGTCAATTGAATAACTGCAGGCGAGTCTGGGAAGTAAGAGGAAGTCTGCAATATACTCACAATACTTATATGCTTGGCTCCTTGAAAGTGAGCTTAAGCATGAATAAGTACTCTAACTAAGTAAATAAATACAATAATTGAGCTCGATGAAATTTGTACTTTAATTGTTCAAAAGAGAAAGAAAGAACTGTATTCTTTATAAAGGTATTGAAATCGAAACATGATATAAAAGTTGATTAAATCTTAATGTTGGAGACTAAAAATTTTGAATTTCCGATATATATTGTAGAAGCAACAAATTATTTTAGCAAAATTCATTTAATTTAAATGCAGCATAAATTTATATTATGACATAAGCTTAAAACTTGAGGTGTAAAAATTTTAATTTTTGAAAAACACAACTAGGAACATTTTTGAAACGGAAAAAAACATGTGCCAACCTGCAAAAGCATGTTAAAACGTCATTTGACTTGAAAATCGGGTCAGTTCTCGCAAAGTTATGAAAGTTTAAAGTTGTTCCACTATATCAGGCATGCCACAAAAAACACTAGTGAAAGTGAAAGCAATTCCACTTCGAAAATTTCTCCGTGCCACAGAAGTTCGTGTGATTTAGGTTTTTAAGCATGTTCATCAACCTTTTCGTACTAGGCTACTAGGGTTGGCCCCTTCTCAGATTAAATTTCCCAAGGGTTTGTTTAGCAAATTTTTTAAATTTATCATTGCAGAATATACAATTTTTATTTTATTTCTTATTGAATTTATATAATTCAATTTATTTATATAGTAATTGATATTTTATAGCTTAAAAAAATTTAAAAGTTATTGGCGCGGCAAACAATACAAACTACTAGACAACTCTAAATTCAAAAATTCGGACAAAAAATGTGACAATTTTCTCATGGCATCGGATGCCAGTGAATTGAGCGATGATTTCGTCTC
Source organism: Drosophila subquinaria (assembly GCA_037043405.1). Classification (NCBI taxonomy): domain Eukaryota; kingdom Metazoa; phylum Arthropoda; class Insecta; order Diptera; family Drosophilidae; genus Drosophila; species Drosophila subquinaria. The sequence continues at coordinate 75,337 of JBAMBL010003070.1, forward strand.
ACCCAAAATTGTTTAGGTGATTGGACTGTGGCACGGAGAAATGAAATTGACGTGAAATTCAAGTGAAAGAGATTTATGTGGCATGCCTGTATATGTAAGTTGAACAACGAATTGGGCCAAATACTTTATATTTTTAATTACGTTTTTTTTTAAAATTGTTTTTTTTTTAACTCGATATATTTTGATATTAATCTTGATGTCGATTGAGTCTGAGTGACATTGAGTTCTAAAATAACAGTTCCTTATCGAAATGAGTGCGAATGAAGGAATGTTCTATGTAAAACAATGAATTTGAAATGGCCGAATTCAATCGAATGATTCGCAATTTTAATTGTCAAATGGCTGCTTTTTTTCACTTTGTTTCAATTTTCCTCGGGGTCGGTCGCAAAGGAATAATGACATTGATTGTCTGTGTTGGTGGAATAAACAGAAAAATATTTTTCCTTCATTGCACAAAACAAGCTGCATATGAATATTTTGTGTTAATAAAGGAGAAGCGTTGTTTAATTGCCACCAACACAGACAATGTCCATAAAATTATGTTTTCAGATTCAAACTTATATTTAAGACTTTTTTTAATAATAAAAATTAGATTTTATAAATTGTATTTTATATTGCTCTTCATTGTTTTTTTTCTTATATTCATTACACACATGAAAGCAACAACAGAAAATACGCATACAAAAAAGAAAATATGAAAATAAAATCGAAATTCGAATCAAACTCGAATTAACTCAAAACAAAGTAGCTTTCTCACTCATTCAGTTCGTGTCAATCCGAATGAACGTTGTCAACTGAGTTTGTCAAAAACGAACAAACTCAATCAAAATCTTTCGACTTTGCATTCGACTTCGTTCAATTCCTTTCGAACATGAATGCTTCGAACTTCGTTTTAGCTCATTCATGCAGACCTCTAATATTTAACTACATAAACTAAGCAATGCTTTATAAATTTGTTTGAATCTCTTCAATTGCACTTTTTTTCTTTTATTTATATTTTACATATATTCTTTTTTCAAACATGTATTATTATAATATTGCTAAAAGTTCCTCTATGATGTTCATAAATTTATGCATAAACTGAGTGTTGTCTAAACTGCAAATCATTCAAATTGGAGACAATTCCAGGCGATTGAATGGATGGAATGGAGCTCTGTAAATAGCACTGATACGTGTGAGTGTGAGTGTGTGAATCGCATTGAATCGCTCAATGGCATATCGGTAAATCAGTGCGACAGGCCAGGAACCACATTCCAAGCAGCAGCCAGAGGAAGGCCCAAGGAAACGAGCCATAGGAGAATCACCTCGAGTCGCAGCTCCAACTGACAGATGGACAGATGGACAGAGGAGCAACAACAAAACGTAAAAATATTCGCAATGATCATAAATATTATTCAGTTTTGATGTCTGGGACAACAGCTTGTAAGTGGAAATATGCAAGGCAAACTGTTGGCTTGTCGGTGGTTTTGGATGTTCAGTGGCTCAGTGGCTCGGCGGTTCGGTGGCTCTCATCATCGCAACGCAACGTTGCCCTGGAGGCTGTCGGCAAAACGCTCTTAGCGCTTCCTAAAAGCGACAAAAGTTGCCAAAAAGGGATTTCCATTTTTCACACAGATGCAGATGCTCCTCAATACGATCCCCATGCCTCGATCCTTTCCCTCCCTATCATCCCAGCTTTGTAGCTCGTCAAGAGACGGGCAAAAAGGTGTTGAAGAAATTGTTGAACAACAAAAGCGCAAAAAGAGCAGCCGAGTTGCCAGTTGCCAGTTGGCAAGTTGCATAAATGAAGCATCATTGGACTCTGGCACAGACACGCTGTCTGGCAATGCGGCGGGACTGTCGCCCCTGGGCAAAGACAAAAGGCCGCATCGTCGTCTGGGGAACTCTGTGGCAGCCACTGTGGCAAGAGTGGCAAGAGGCAAGCGACCAGGCGTCGCATTGTCTTCGATCGCATTATTAGCCCAAGTGTTTGTTAAAACAGCAACAGCAACAAAAACAATTTGAATTTCAACTCGCAGACTCAAATATTAAAATAGTTTGCCCAACCGATCCGATCCGATTCCATTCGATTCCATTCGATCCATCGATTCGATCGCATCGTGTGCCTACATATGTATGACATTTCCACACACTCAACCTGAAACTGAAACCCAGCGTAGTTTTCTAATCTCACCATTCTATGCAAAATATGATAGAAATCTCTCTGAAGCTGAAGCTGAGGCTGAAAATGGAGATGGAGATGGAATTCTAAACGGGTTGGGGGCTAGCAGAGTTCTGGCTCGGAAACTGGCATTACCATCGCATCGAAGCTCGTTGGAATTCAGTGTGAAGAATCACAATCATATGCAGTTTGTTTGAATCTGATCTCTCTCGCAGATTTTACTTTAAACCCATAAATTGTAAAGGCACAGTGGTTGCAAATACTTCGAAAGTGGAAGAAAAAGTTCTTTATAAATAAAAACTTTACAAAATTTCATAGGATCGCAATCTGAAGTGAACATTTTGAATGTCAAATGAATTGAATAATTTCTAAAGTAACAAATAGTAGAAATTTATTATTCTTCTGAAAAAATGTTGATTTATTTTCGGGTATACATTTTATTTTACATTTTTAGACCCCGTACTTTAAAAAAGTATAGGGGTCTATTAACTTTGTCACAAAAAAAAATGTGCGTAACAGGCAGAAGGAGGCGTGGCAGACCCCATAAAGTATATATATTCTTGATCAGCATCAACGGCCGAAGTTGATATAGCCATGTCTGTCTGTCCGTCTGTCCGTCTGTCCGTCTGTAAGAGCGCCTAGATCTCAGAGACTATAAAAGCTAGAGACTTCAAACTTGGTATGTAGGTGCGTCTATATTGTAAGCAGATCGAGTTTGTTTTAGATTTTGGCCACGCCCCCTTAAACGCCCACAAATTAGAAAATCTTAATTATAAGAACAATTTTAAAGATAGACATTCCTTATTAAGCATAGACGAAGATATTGTTACTTTCCATATTTGCTGAAAATTTCATCGCGATCGGATAATAAACAGAGAAGATATTGAACAACTAAATTTTCCATTATTTGCCATACTTTAGCAGCAACAACAACAATCAATGAATACAATTAATTACTTTTGACTTACAGTCCAGTAACAATGAAATCTATTACTGGACACTAGATTTCAAAGAGCGACTGTAGCGCAATTTGTAAAGACGCCTAGTTTTTTGCTTACATTGTCAGTTGTGTCAGGGGGTCGCGGGTTCAAATCCTGACACGGACAAAATTTTTTTTGTTTTTAAAATCAATTTTTTTTTGTGTTATGTTGATATTTTATATAAGTGTTGCATTTTTATCAATTCAAAATGTTAGTATTTATTATTTGACCAATAAAATTAAGTTGTTAGCAGATGATCCCCAAATGTTTTTTTTAATGTTATTAAATTTTAAAATGATGTTGCAGAAATCATAACTGGCAAAGAATAAATCATTGTAGTCTTAACATATCTGCATTTTGCATTTGTAAAGTTGGCTTCGGTGGCCTAAGGGGCAAAGTTCCCAGTAAATTAGCAATTAGTCGCGGGTTCAACTCCCAGCGAGAGCAAATTTTTTAATTTTTTTTTTTAATATTTGCAGACTTTTTAGATCATATGTAGGTCCCGAGCTCGAATCCCGGCTTGAACAGACTTTTTTATTTTTAAGATTTATTAATGTTTTCCTGACATTTTATATTAATGTTGCAGTTACATCAATTCAATGTTAATATTTGATTTTTTTTTGGTTTATTATTAAGAGATGTGGGAAATGCTCTTATCGCTTTCTCGCTTTCTCTAATGCTTAAATCAATTTATTTTGTGCATCTGTTAAAATTTGATGATGTGCTTTAATAAATCATTTATTATATCTTTAATGTAAATTGATATACGTATCCTCAATATATTTGGGCGAAAATATATATATATTACAATGCATTAAATGTTTGTAGCGACTTATATTACATGACTTTAAGCAGTGTTTGCTTTTGCATAGTAAGTACGGGGTCTTCGACAGTCGAGTACCGCTCGACTGTAGCACCGCCGACTAGTTTTAAGTTTGTTTTATCTTTATTAAAAATTATATGTTTATTTAATCTTTAATAATGAAAACTATTTTATTTAAGAAAACGCTACAGAAAATTAAAGTTAGTTAATTCTTTATTTAGATTTTTTTGAATTTCAAAAATTTTATATCTCAAGCAGCATTTCAACAATTGAATTGATTGCTATTTTTGCTCCACTGTGCGAGTATTCCATAAATGAATCTAGGGAAGAGGGCACAAAATATGATTGCTGTTTCGAAGGAACCACGGATGGGAAGCGGAGAGAGGGACAAGAAACGGAATGTGGATCGATTTGGTTTTGTTTTGCTTAAGCCGCAGTCCGCTTGTGTTCCGTATTGGGATCGGGAATGGGAATGGTATGGGGATGGGGATGGGGATGCGGCTTCTGCTGATCTTGTTACCGATCTCGAGTTTTGATGCCGATTTTGACTGCTGGGCGACGCGTTGACAATTCCCTTGAACTGAAGCTGCCGCTTCGACTGTGGCTGCTGCTGCTGCTGTGGACTGGACACTGAGGCAGAGGCATACATAAATCCCATGAATCCGACAATGACAACAACATCTTGGGCAACAGGAACAGTACGAGTATGTGTTGAAGTTGGAGTTGGAGTCGGAGTGGAAGCTGCAGCCATTGTCACTGCATGCCACTCGAGGCATGATACTTTATTCATTTATTCCAATAATAATAATGCAATGCAAACATTGATTGTCATCGATTGTCAGGGGCGATGCGATGTCCGTCTGTCCCGACGGCTGCGCACGCGCAACAATCACCAATTCGATGGGAGGCGAACAAGACAGGGACAAAGGGGGGCTGAGGTGGATGGAGACTTATGCCCTTTTAGGGTATTTTTGATAGGTGACAGATTTTGCGCTGCTCGCTCGTCGATTTGTGGGCTGAATTTATGAGTTGTTCGCTCAGCTTGTAGTTGTAGTTGTTGTTACTCTTGTTGCTGACATATCCTGCCCTTCCCCCCTCTCAACCTGTCCTTGTCTTCTCTCGTATTTACATTTCATTTCACGTTTATTATTAATGCCCCTTCAATGGATTGCAACGTATCCTGTCGCCCTCTCTCTCTCTCTCTCTTTCTCTCTCTCTCTCTCGGTCTCTCTGTCTGTTTTGCATAAAAAATTGTGGCAATTTTTATATCGCATCCTTTTGACTGACATCGCCCCAAATTCAATCCCAATAAGTAAGGAGTTTGAGCACGAGCAGCAGCGGGAAGGGGGTGCTGAAGGGGTGTCGAAGAGGACCTGAAGGGGAGTCGGAGTCGGAGCCTGTCATGTAATTGCTTTTTGCGCCGCCGACGACGCCCATCCGGCGCTGTTGAATTTAAATGAATTCAATATTGCATTTTCACGCTAAAATGCTCCCAAAAACAGATTTTTCATTTACACTTTCTGAATGGTAAAATCCGGATTACGTATCCCACGGGCAAAGCATTGATTCCGATTCTGCTTCTGCGCAATACACAAAAAAGGACACGTGCAAATTGCTTCCCCCTTTGCCCCGAACTGTGCTGACCATTCGGTCAAAGGATCCGCCGCAAAACAGCGCCCAGCCCCTGGCCGAGGGGCTCAGGATTACGGCTACAAATATGACTTGAACTACGGCTGTACCTGACTTTCCACTCCCCTTACCATTCCCCTTTTCAGTGACTCTGTCTGAAAGGACTTCTCGTATTTTGTATGCTCTTTGTATGGTAAAGGATTCGCTTTTCGCACTTTTTCAGTGCTGACAAATTAATCAAAATGTGTGCGAAATTTAAGCTCAAAAAAACAATTTAATTGAACTTCATGCCACTGAATGAGCTTCTTACTAATCGGATTTTATTCAACAATTTCCTTGATCCTTAAAGATACTTGAAACTGCCTTCTTACTACAAAGATTTCTACAAAGTGGTTGTTATTTAAATTATTTTGCACAATTATATTTTCCATATAATGCTGCCTTCATTTCAAATATCTTTTAATTGATATTCTTCTCATTTTGATACCCATATCTTACCATCTACGAGCAGCAGAAAATTACCAAAAAATGTTTACTCGTTTGTAAGTAATATGCCAGTGCAGGGTGTTAAATTTATTTATTGCTACCGAATTTATGGGGTTTTGTACCTTCCTTCAATGACGAATGATCTACATTTTGATGACTTGTCTTTTGTTATTTTATTCAGTTTTTTTGTGTAAGTTTTTGTCCGGGCATTTTGTCAGATGCTCGGATACGGCATGACTTTTTATTGTACTCGACTCGGTTTTTGATTCGTTTCTGTCGTTTTAATGTGCATTGAATTTTAATTTTGCTAATGGAAGCACTTTCAAAAACCCATCGCAAGTATTACGACGCACCAAAAAGTTTGTCAAAAATATTTAAAAGTCAACTTTGCCTCCGCCTCAAAATTTATGCCAATTCTGCCGTCAAATAAAAACAAAAATCCAAAATTGAGGCCCTCGCAGTTTTTTTTATGCGGAAAAAATGATCTGATTTATATTTGACACAATGGATTGGCCGACTGCGTGTTACAATATACATACATACATTTATTTATATGGGTTCGGTTTGTATCTGTATCTGTATCTGGCAATGTATCTGTATCTTTAAGCTACACACAACTCGCAGCTCGCTTTGATACATAAAACATAAGCGTGGTCATGTCTCGACTGAGGGAGAGGCAGGGAGATTGGGCTCCCTCGTCTTTAACCGTAAATCGCGCCAGACACTTGGCGGCCATTATGAGGCGCAATAATGTGAAATGCTAAATGAAACTCAAACAAAAGACATGACTACGTTCATAAACTCGTAGAGGCCCAATTATATCGCAATGAGTGCTCGTAAAATATTGGGGTGTTGACAAATTATGGCAACGCCTTTGCTCGCATCGCGTCCTGCACGTTAATCAGATGTTCTACAGGGCAATTCAAGCCATTCAGTTGATCACATGTTCAGTTATTCACATATTCGGGTATTCGCATTGGAATGATCGCTTTAATGGCCCAAACAGCTAAAAGCGTTATAGTTTCTGACAAGTGTTCTGATCTGTCCACAGATAAGACACTGTTTCTACTTGGAATTTTTAAATAGAAAGAGTCTACGATCTGAAAAGACGGAGAAATTAACTGAAAATATATACTTATTTGATGAAAATGGTTTTGGTTTTTGATACATTTTTCTAGATTTTTCTACAATTCCAACTATCATAACAGGACATATAAAAACTGAAAAAATTTTTATGCGGAGTACTTGCTTGGTCAAGGTATCACTTCCTAATTTATTAGTTATCAATATGTTAATAAAATAAAATTTACTTTTTTATTATTCTAAAATTTTCTAAGCTAAGTAGAAATCAAAATCTTGCAATAATTTCAACCTCTAGTAATGATACTTATATTTATTTGGAGCTACTAACAATATTTTAATGCTACAAATGTCAAATTTTCCATAGCTATCCATAGTTTATACTGCTCCTATTTAGTTGTCTACTAACGAAACTATTACTTCTTTTATTTTATTTTATTTTATATATTTGTCAACTTTAAAGCATATATCAATTTAAGTTATACATTAAAATTTTTAAAATTAATATTAATTAAAGTTAAAAAAAAAAAAAAATTATATGTAAATGTAAATGCTCTGGGGCTAACTAAAATGAAAAGAAAAAATTGGCCCAACATTTGTTGCTATTAATACATACTAAGGGCCATTTTTTTAATGTACATAGAAACTGTATCTAAGATATAATTTAAAATTCGACAGTAATTTCTATACATTTTACGTCAAAATATATTTTCAATATGTAGTTATCAAACACCTTATTAAGACATTGAAAAAACGGGCCTAATACTTATTTTTCTAACAATATTTCTACTAATACAATTACTACTTTTACTACTAACTATTGGGTTCGATAATTAATATTAATAAATAATAGTGGCATTCCCCTTTGTATTCGAGCAAAATAACTTTGATCTGTTAAATCAGAAAGATATTCTACACTCTCGAATTCATTAGTTGAGTCAAGAAATGCATTTACATTCGCATTTGTCAGGCAATCTCATTCTTTGGCTGCTCGGGTTGGGGAGGCTTTAATCGGGGCAGCAAGTGAGGAATTTCGGACTGGGCTTAGACCGAGCCGGGGAGAGAAAACTCGTTGGAAATGCAATGAGGCAATGGAGCAATGCAGATATGAAAATATTTGCGGGAATAACTCATGCAGATTAGCTGGGGAGTTGCACTGGGCAGTTGCACTGGAAGCGGGCGGCGAATGAAAGACGCGCAAATTAAGTACGAGAAAATATAATTGATAAACACGGTTGAGTTCTAATTCTGGTGCTTTATCAGACGTCGCATTGCCATTAATTAGGCGCTTGATTTATGAAGGCGCTGATGGCGATTGTCGCGAGTAGGCGACGCATTGCACCTCGGAGTCGCCTCTAAATGATGATGCCGACTCTGACTAGGCGCGATTTATCTGCCAATCGTTGGTGGCGTTGGTGGTGACCAAACATGGCCAAGATGGCACTACACTTGGCCATTTACCACCTGCCTAAGCTTCGAGCAGCCATAAATCAGATGGTCAGCTTAAACGGGGCTTAAATGCCAGTAGCACTAGCAGGACTCCCTCCCTTCGATCCTTTCCATCCTTGCGATCCTTCCACGTGTTCCTGCCAGGCGAAACAAGCGCGAGAATTGCAAATGCCCAATGATAAGCATCTCCTTCTCCTTCTGAGCCTCGTTGCGATCCTCCGTCCGCAGCCTCAAGCGGAAGTCCGAATTGCATTTGCGCAGTGAAAGGACATCGAGCGAGGGCAGTTTAAAGAGAAGTAAAAAAGAAATAAGTGAATGTGCCACAGGCTCTTATTAATTAAGTGCATGTTTGCGCATTTCTTATGCTGCCATTCGACTTTATCCTTTTGGTATTAATTGGTGCCTCGGCAAGGGTTCGTCTCCCCCGTCGTCTTCGGCCAGGACAATGACAACTCGATAAGCACATTGTGATCCCCAGTGCGATCCCTCGTCATCATGCACCTGTTCCGCCTTTTGCTCGTGGGTGAACACACATGGAACTCACTGTCCCATATCCTTGCATCGCCTGCGCATATCGTATATCATTTTCAGGGCTCTGTCACTTGCTTCTTCTGGCCTGCTGTTTAAGCCATGTTTACCTCGGCATATTCTACATATCTATGGCATTTTTAGAGCGTCAACTGTTATCAGAGTTTTATGGTTTGTTTGTCATTTAACACCTTTTAAGGTGCGCACATTAATTAGAAACGCAACGAACCCGCGCGACATTCCTCCTCCGAAATCGAACTGGAAATGGAAATGGAAATGGAACTCCAGCTGTGCTGGGTAACGCCTCGAACAAATGCACATGCCCCCAATACAATAGTAACTAATGCTAATGCTAATGCTAATGCCATTATTTAGGAGACAGCTCTCTTATAAATATTTTTGGGGCAAACAAAAGGGATAAGGCTCGGAAAGCATGATCAAATAAAAATAAATTACATGAAGAAATTAATATACAATTGTAATCATATATAGATAATAACTAAGAAATTAAAATTTTTCTCTTATAAATATTTTTGGGGCAAGCAAAAGGGATAAGGCTCTGAAAGCATGATCAGATATAAATAAAGTAAAGGAAAGAAAATAATTAAATGCAATCATAAATAGAAAACTACTAAGAAATTAAAATTTTTCTTTGGAGAATTAAAGACTTCTTAATAAAACTCATTAAATATTTTTATATTGAATTTTCACAAATTGATTTATCCAACTCCAACCAAATATGTTTCATTTTTGGTTTGGTAAGCAGCTTAAGAGGCCCACTGAAATTCTAATTCAAGTTAATTAAACAGGGGCCCTTAAATGTCAACGACAATCAGATACAAGACACGAACCGAGAGCTTTAAGGAGCAAACGCAGACTGGTTTCTCCTATCGCAGCCATCGATTTTGAGTATGTCCTTTGCCCAAAAAAAGAAAAGACAAAAACAGAATACAGAGAGCAAGCAGGTAATCAAAGACGAACTGCAGATACACTTTGAAAATCTCACTTAAATACTATTGAACATTTCAAATTAAGAAACTTCTCAGTAAAAGAAGATTTCTTTGGTTAATAGTAATTGTTTTCTTCACTCCTATATAATTTACTCCTTTTGTATAACTGAATTTGATCTTTGTTATTTTCTAATTCTTATATGCGTTACAAGTTTTCCCACTTGACTCATATGCCTTTAAATACTCAGAGTGCAAAGTAACAAAACTTTTTGAATGCCCACCAAATATTTATTATCCGAAAACGAAATTTTAATGAACTGAAAAGATTTCAATAAAATAAAATCGATATAAAAATAAAATAAAATGTAAAGCGAAGAAATAAAATAATGAAGAGACTGAAAATTATCAAAACAAAGTTCGTGCTCAGGTAGGAACAACGCCGTGTCCCTCTCTCTCTTTCTCTCTCTCCCTCTACTTGCTGTCCTGTCTTGGCATGCAAATTGTGAATGCAAAGAAAAGGAGAAGGGAATCAGCGAACGGCACACACAGTGATCGTCATAAGTACGCACATGCGTCGCACAGTTCCACAGTTGTGTGACGATCCCGATCCCGATTCGAAACTCGATCCAGTTGCCTTTGGTTTTGGCTTGTGATTTTCTTATTTATTGATTTTCTACAATAAATTTCGCATGTTTGCATCCAATTTAAATAAAATTCGACAATTCTAAATCACCTCGTTTTGACGTGGGGCTACTGTATCTGCTGTTGGCCAGGTTGACCAGTTTTAGCCAGCATTGCCTTGCTCTCTCTATCCCACTCCCTCCCTCTCTCTCTCTCTCTGTCTCTTGGCTTGCGTGCGAGCCTGCAACTGGCTTTTGGTTTCTGTTAGCGGAAATGCAAAACAAGGCCAAAGCGGCAGATTTATTGACATCTTCGTTGGATGCTTCGTTCCTCCGGCTGCTGCACAGTGGGCACTGCTTTGCATATGAAATGGCCACAGCCAGATCACTAAATATATCCATTCTCATGGATATCAGGAGGGCATCTGAGTTATTGCCACGCTCGAAACCAAAACGAGAACCACATTTTAAACTGCAGAACTAAACCGCATGGAACTTGTTCCACTCTGTTTTCTATTTTGTACTGGATCATGACTCACTCACACGTTTCAAATCTTGCTTTTCGGTTTCTAAATCACATCGTTGTCAATCTCCAGCTAGAAATTATGAATCTCAAATGAGCTGCGATTATACTCGTTCTCTATGTGTGAATTCCACCTGACTCCACTGAGTATCTGACTGACTAACTCAGGTTATTCGTGGGAATTTGTTTATTCAAATCGTTTTAAACATTTGTTATGCATAACTCTTTTGTCTCCCGCTGCCAATATTCGATTCGCGTCTATTCGCTTTTGTTTCTATTAATTGAAAGTAGTTATTTGTATGTTAAAATCTATATGAATTTTAATCTCTCTGTCTTACGCTTCTGCTTCTGCAATATTGCTGATTCCCATGTCATTTTCAACAAATTTATCGACTTTAATTAACCGATACGATAGTCACTCCACTCCAATATTTATTGGCAATTTACTGTGCGAATTTCAAATTCGCTTATTGCAAATCAATGACATTTTGACAAATGATTATCACTTTTGTGTGGTAGTCCAATTTTTAATGATGTGATTTTATTCCATGCAAATATTATGCTCTAATACGCATTATTGAAAATATTTTAGTTATTTTGTAGATCTGTTTATCAAATAAATTAAAAACAAAAATATTTATTTTATTTCATTTTACTTTAATTAAAATTGATAGCCTTTCAAAAGGTGGGAGAGTATTTGTTTTTAAAAATCTCCTGTATTAAACATCTGTATTAAAGGTTGTTACCTTTTTTTTTTCTTTTTTAATAAAGAGATCTTAACATATTTTGTTTATCAATAATTCTGATTTGAATTTAATTCGAATACTTTATTCAAAAATTAGTAAGATCGAAGAACATTTTATTAAAATATATTTCATTTGTTTCATATGTTTTTCATATTGCTTATTCTTTTTTAAGTTAACAAAAAGATAAAAGTTGTACAGCAGCTCAAGGCGTTCAAAAATAAATCTAGTTAATTTTCATACTTTTATCGAACAGATTGGGTCTAAGAACATATGAGGCAAGTAAGGCAGAGAAGGGGCAAAGAGGGGTCTAAAGAAGAAGGGGGTCTGTCATATTGAGTGAGCACGAACAAAGCGCGGCAAACAAAATTTGTTGGTGGCTAAAAAAAGAAACAAATTGCACAGACATTTGGACTCCAGCTAAACTTAAACTGGCATCTTACTTAAGGTGAATTATTCGAGTGTACATACTACACACACATTAAACTCCATTTTAATGCGATCAGGTTGCTTGAGGTGTGCAGGGGGAGGTGGAAGGGGGAGTAGAAGGTGCTCTGGGGGGGTAGGCGACCCGCTGAGCAGCCGTTCAAAGGCCCCGAAAAGAGTTAATTTGCATAATTACGTTGGCAAACGGGGGTAGGCGGATAGAAGGGGGCAGGACGGAGTCCATGGTGCATAGCCAGCCAACGTGAGTGTGGGAGGAGACGAAATAGCATGGCCAACTAGAGGGGAAGGGGGATATCTACGAGGCACAAAACGAAGCACGAAATAAAAATAAAAATAAAATAAAAAAATGAAGTCGCTTTATCATTTTTAGCTCGCGGCGCTGTTTGCCCAAAGTGTGGAAAATAAATGTATGGAAATTTGCATACGAATTTCGAATGGACTCCCCTTCCCATCTCTTCCCCCCTCCCCAGTGCCCACCGTTGTGTGCTATCCAATGGCGGAAGGTGTTCCGTTAGGTGGTGCGATGGCTGCTCAGGGCCACTTAAAGCTCGGCCACGCCCCCTCGCTAACGGGCAGACAATCAGACGGACGGACGGACAGTCGAGCCATTGACGTCATTAAATTTATATATTTATTTTTTTACTTATTTATTATTGTTATTATTCGCAAAGGAATAAGCCGGAGGGTGGAGGTGAGAGGTCACATCCGTTTATTGTTACTGGTGTTGGATTATTGCGGTCTTTGTTGATTTAATTAATTAAATCGCAGTTGTTTTTTTAATTGATTGACAGATTAAAAACAAAACCAATTAACAATTTTAATACAAAATAATGACAAGCGCATAATATGCTGCAATAAAATAGGTATGCAATAAACGCAGTGGGCGGTGGGAGGAGGAGGCGGGAAGAGGCGTGGCAAGTGACCACATATATGTGCCACACACACACACACTCGCACACTCTCAATGGTATGTCATAATCCGTAATACGCATTAAAAACGATTTTAATTAATGAAATCGCTCAAGGGAACGCCAAATGGTGGTCAGCATCTGGCTGCTTAAATAATTTCAATAAAATTTAAATATTTTCACATTACACAAAAAATAGATATTAATGAGTTTTTTACAGTTACAGTTGTAGTTGTTGCAGGCCCTATTTGGAAATATGTTGAGTTTTAGCCCCTTACCACTATAAAGCTTATTTATTCTTTGCTGCGTTTGTTGAATTATAATCGAATCGATCGCTTACATTTTGTAAAAAAAATATTAATTTTATAAAGAATCTAAATTAATATTGTTATTTAATAAAACTTATTTTATTTATAAGTTTTAGTCAGTTTCAAATAGATATTAGAGGTCTGCATGAATATACTCAAAATTTAAGTTAAAAAGAATTAATTCGAACGATGTCGAATTGAGTGAGTGCGATTCACACATTGAATTGAATTCGTTTGAGTGTGAGTGACATTGAGCTCTAAAATGACAGCTCCTTATCGAAATGAGTGCGAATGAAGGAATGTAAAATAAATTTGACAATGTCAAACTCAATTGAATGACTCGATGTTTTGATTGTCAAATGACTGCATTCCTTAACTTTGTTGCAAACTTTCCTTAAAATCGGTCGCAAAGAAATAATGACAAGTTTTTTGGACACCAATATTTTTGATGCTGTACTTAATCCAGTACCTAATGACGAGTTTGCCGAATATGTTGAAGTTTTGGCAAATAACAACAATGTTGATCAAATAGATAAGGAACTGAGAGGCTACGCAAACATTTATGTTTCATATACAGTTGACTTTGATTGTCTGGGTTGGTGGAATGTACAGAAAGGTATTTTTCCCTTGATACACAAGACAAGCTGTAAAAAATTTTGTGTTCCAGCTAGCAGTGCGGCTTCTGAGCGAGTTTTTTCTGATGCAAGAAATCTAATAACGGAGAAGCGTTGTGTTATTGCCACCAACCCAGACAATGTCAATAAAATAATGTTTTTACATTCTAACTTAGAATAAATATTTTGTTATTAATAGTAAGAATTAGATTCAGTTATAATAAAAATAAAACTCGTTCAATGCGTTATAAAGCTATTCCTCTTTTTCTTTTATATGTTCATTATGCACATGAAAAAAAAACAACTGAAAATACTCATGCTTTAAAAAAAAATATGAAAATTAAATCAAAATTCGAAACGAACTCGAATTAACTCAAAACAAAGTAGCTTTCTCACTCATTCACTTTCTGTCACTCCGTATGAACATTGTGAACTGAGTTTGACAAAAACGAACAAACTCAATCAAAATCTTTCGACTTTGCATTCGACTTCGTTCAATTCCTTTCGAACATGAATGCTTCGAACTTCGTTTTAGCTCATTCATGCAGACCTCTAATAGATATCAAGCATGAAAGATATAAATGAAGAAATAACTTTTAGGTATAAAAGTTTGAAAAACAACTAAGAAATGTTAAAATTTGTTTATTGTATTTAAGGCAATTGGCTGATAAAATATAAATATATTAATATATTCATTATCATTATATATTATTGAGAAATCGCTCACTTCTTTCTTATTCTCATTATCATTGCAAACAATCATTGCAATTTATTAGCTAATATAGTACTCATAGGGCGTAGAGTCCCAATAGATCTGCGATTTGTAATTTCAATTACACAATTGGATCAGTTCCAGTCAAGGAAGTGGCTGTTGATCGATGCGATTGTTGTTATGGTTGCTGTTGTTGTTGTTGCTGTTGAGATCGTTGATTGAATTAAAGCTGAAAAAGTGCAGTAAAAGGCGCCGACATCGTTGGCAATAAACGAAATCGAACCGTTTTGAGTCAGAAGTCGAAGGCAAGGCCTAAATAAATTCGTCATTATAAATCATGAGCTGCAACTGAGCTCAAGTTGGTTCGGTTTAATTAATCACCGTTGGGGCACAGACGCAGTTGGCCAAGTTGCAACTGCAACAACAACTGCAACAGCAACAGTTGCTGCTGCAAGTGCTCAGTTCTCAGCTGGAGATTTGGCGAAAAAGATGATATTTATGGCAACTTTGACAGCGGCGACATGAATGTCGGAATAGACTCATTGCCCGCGGACTTGACTTGAGTGCCGCACGCGCAGCGACCACCAGCAGCGGTTGCAACTTCGGCTGCAACTTGCAACTGGCAACTGACAATGCAACCAGACAATGTCGCGACTTGCGACTCCGATGCGGGCGACAGTTTTTAATCGTGGCAATAATCATAACTGTGATTTGTATGACTCTGTTGATGCCACAATGCCACATTGCCTGTTGCCCACCTGTCAGTTGTCTGTTGTCCCACCAATGGAGCCGCCGTTTTGACCATATCGGCGATGAGAGGTGAATTATTAAAGCGCTTTGCAATTTATGCGACGCGAAAAGCGTTCGGCTGCCGTTTGAAGCCGTCATAAGCTGCCGCAGCCGCCCCTCCACTCCCCCTCTTTACTCTACTCCTCCTGCCCCTGCCCCACTGAGTGCCATGCTCTTGGTTTGTTGGTGGTTGTGACTGCGACTCTCTCAGCAGCACCAACTGCGCCTAGTTGGTGGCTTACCAAATGAGGAGCCCAAGCTCTTTTTTAGTTTAGTAGTTGTACTTTTGCCTTCGTTCAACTCTTTCAGAATTTGTAATTCACGTGGCCCCACAAGTTGTGGCGCTACCGCGTCTACGGCTGCATTTACATTGCCCATAAATATTGATGAGAGAAAATCAAAGAGTTCATTATGACTTCGTTGCAGACTCCGTTGCCGCAATTGATGGCCACATTATGAATGGTCTCATTTAGGTGCTGCCTAATGAGATTACAATCAAAACTCTATTTAAGAAATGTCTTGAGGCTCTGACTTACACATTCTTAGAGAGTTGTCTTCATTTTCTACTGGTATATGTTCAAAATTAAATTTATACTTATAATGTTAAAATGGGTTTCGATGAAATATGAGATACTTTAACTATCTATAACAGCGGTGGGCACGCAGTGGCTCCGGGAGCAGCGACTGTTCCCAACATAGGTAAACTTTAATAGGGTTGTTGTTATTGATGTTGTTGTAATGCTCCCGAGCTCAGATTTGGTGCCCACCGCTGATCTATAAAGATAAATATTTCATTTATTAATACATTTTTATTCATTTATAACTCTTAAACATAGTTTTTGGAAATTATTAAATTTTATTTAATTCAATTGTTACTTGAAGAAATGTTATGCTTTCTTTTAATTTGATTAATTCAAATATTTAATTTTAAATTCTCAAATTTACTAACTATCAAAAATAAAATAAGTCAGTTTCTAAGAATTATATTTTCTTATCTTCAATATAGTTTTGGGCAGGCTAAACGCTTAAAAAATCTCCTATAAAAAGTTAAGTATTTCGTTAAAGTCCAAATATTTATCTTTGATCTCATAACTAACTCATGTCAGTTTCCTTGCGATACAGGTAAGTTACCTGAACGCTTCTAATGCCCCAGCAGCTAACAACAACAACAACAACATCCTCTGTTAGTTTTTGTTTATTTAGTTTTTTCTTTGCAATTCCCGTTGCCGTTTCCCATTGCCATTCCCATAATCGTTGCTCGTCTGGCCGCAGAGGAGCCTCAGCCTCGTATGCAAAATATCCGAGGAGGAGGACAAAACGATTGGCCCCCACTGTTGGGCCAGCAGCTCTGAAGCTGAAGTTGTGCAGTTCTTTTGTGCTGGGCTTTAGTTAGAGTTAAAATACATTTGTTTATGCTAAAATCGCCCAATTAGTAAGATTGTTATTTCTTGTATAGCTCGCTGATGCTCGGTCGCTGATATCGCTCCAGCTTGGACTCGGAGTTGTAGTCTGGACTGAACTGAACTGAACTGAAGTTAAGAATGGTGGTCAGTGGCCCTGGGTTATGGCCACGTTCGCCTGGCATGCCCATTTGTTTGTATTTATGCATTCGAAACAATATCAATTGTAATGAATTTTGAATATCGTTAAGCGTGAGGCAACCTCGATCGCCTCCATCGCCTCCATGCCCTCGTGATCCTCGAGGAAACTGTCGCAAAATGGAATGTTCGACTGTAGATGATGCGCGATATGAATATGGTTCCCAGGCTCTTCTCAGCTCAACAGTTGTTCAGTTGTTCAGCTGTTCAGCAGTTGCTCCTTCTGCCACAGTCGGATCACCTCGATCCGACGATCCTTTCCGCGAATGCTGGCCAAATTCCGTGAGCATGTATTGGCTTATAAGCAAATAATTATTTGGCCAACAACTGGCACCCTCGACTTGACTCTTGTCTTGAAATACTTGTATTTAAAACGACAGTATGTATTTTTTGTTGTCTTTTTGGCATGTCTGTAATTCAAAACAAATGTTGCACTTCCCTTTATTTTTGGGGAGGGAGGTACAACCGAACACTCCTCCACCCCCCCCTCCAGCCCGTTAGCCTTTCAGTCTTGAAGTCTGTTGCATTATATCGTCATGATCGTCTTGTCTGCCATCCGTTTTCGTGGCCAATCATCCGCTTCAAGCCCCTCGACAATTTTCCAACACGATCGTTTTGTGTGTCATCGTTTGATTTGTCATTATCATCGCGTCCATGTGCCGCTCATGTCTCAGCTCTTACTTCTTGCCACTCTCCACTCTCTACTCTACACTCTCCGCTCTCCACTTTCCTCCCGTCACTCGCTGAGCAGTTACATGAAAATTACAATGGTTTCATTGCAGCGCGCGCGAATATCAGTAATAACCGACTTGTAAATACTGCGGGGTCGATCCTCAGTTGCTCAGTTGTTTCCTTAGTTGTTGTGTGGGACCGAATCGTGGCCAGATCGCAGCCGGATCAGATCGCATCGCATCGCATTGGAGCTGGCCAATTGCATTTGCAAATTACTCTGGGCACGAACTTTCCATGCGATCGTTAGCAGAGTTTAAACCCATTTCAAAGTGACTTTATCTTTACTCTTTTCTACTTTACCTCTAGTTAAATCTTACAGATATTATAGTTGAAATTCATTCTTTGATCTTTTAAAGAATCTTAGATTCTATCAAATATAATGATATATATTCGATTTGGGTATTGAAATAAATTAATAAAAATTTAATATAATGTGATTTGATCTGTTAAAAGATCTACTGTACTGTACTGTAAATAAATTCTTCTTTTATATTAAATAACCATCCCCATTTGATTAACATAAATGTTTCCTTTCGGCCTTAGAGTTAAACAAATCATATAATTATAACAACTGCTTAATTGTATAATAAAACAGGAATATGCAGGAATATTCCAAAATTGTGCAGCAGAAATTATGTTTGAAATGCGGCAAGCCAAAGCTTATTAAAGTGGAATCTCTGAGAATTGCCCGTCTGCAAAATATTCGTGTCAAATGAAATGAGAGCAATTTTCGTATCATACTGAGAGAATAACATAACACCGAAATCAGTATGGTCTAAGACAAGTGTCCGACAATCCGTGGGACTGGAAAGTGAGCGAAGAGCGAAACGCAGACTACAACAATTTTGAATATAGACAAAACTTGACACTTAAATTATGGGAAGCAAAGATCAGAAGTTCGTTCAATCTTTGACTGACTGACAAGGGGAACTGGCAAATAATTTCAGAAACAGAAACAGCCACCTGCAATTTCAGCGAATTCATAATGAGTTTGGATTCGAGTTCTGCATTCGTTTGTTGAGATTTCTGCTTATTGTTCATACTTAATTCTCTTTCGCTCGCGGTCCATTTATTTCGATGGCTAAACAATGGAGCAATTGGACGGCAATAAATATGCTGCTCATAATAATTCTAATTGCTTTTCAAATAAACACGGCTAACAACTTGAAAAACAATAAACAATTGGTTCCGGGGCGCCGATCGCTTTTGTTGAATTTAATATATGTATTTTCAAGGTGCTTTTCCCATTTCCGAATAGCACATTAAGAGGCCCCAGAAATAATATTTACACCAATTAGGAGGCCTATCAAAATAATATTAAAGAGATTTATTCACCTGCATCTCTCCAGGTGAATTATGAAATAATCCGCAACGAGTGTAGAATATCCGATTGGGGTTCGCAGAGCATTACCTGAAGCTGGCCACATTTGGACCACATGCGGTGCTGGGGCAAAGTCAAAGGTGTAAATGCCCAGAGGCGCCAACGAGAGCTACCGGAGTCGAGACACAGAAGGCGACGGAGATAGAGACAGAGAAGGCGACTGAGAATCGTGTAAGACCCCGCAGTCAGTTCGATTCGATTCAGCTGCCGACATTTGTATCGGTTGCTGCGTACCGCCTGCTGTGATAATCTTCCGCTTAAATATGTTTTAATCGGTTATTACATTTGTTAGCCTGTTAACAGCAGGCAATCGGGCACGCTACCGGTTTCGAGTTAGGCAGCTCTGATCTGGGCAGTACCAATTAACAAACTGAAATCATGGGTTGTCAAACTCCATTAAATAGATATTTGTATATTTAAAAATTGACTTACATAACTAATAATTGCTTTCTAATTAATTATGAATGTTTAATTCGCTATGAAACAAATTTACTTAATAAAATAATATTTGCCATCTGAATTATTATTGTTTTCCGATAACAATCCCCGTTGAAAACATGAAATTATGCAAGTTTTCAAATCAAAACAGACTCAGAACGCAACCAAGAACCGCACAGCGAGCAAATCTACGGTGTAGATTCCATCTGTATCCGGTTGCTTTACTCGCTGTTGGTCTGCGTGGGTCGAAGACTGGACTTGGGTACGGTCCCTGAAAGTTCTCCCATTTATTTGTTGCATGAATTATGAGCATAAGTTTGAGAGCGACAAATTCCCCTCCCTGACCACTAAATGGCCATCAGCCACAAATCGCGGCGACAACTCCAAGCGGACTCAGCTCCAAGTCCAGGTTCAGATTCAGGTCCATGTCCAGGTCCAAAGCTGCCATATTTTTATGCCATTTTCGCACATGTTTGTCGCGCATGCAAAAGTGTCGAAATATTTATGTTCCACTGAGAATTAGCAGCAACAACAACATCGAGAACGAGAACAACAACAACGACAACTCGAGTTGTCGTTGTCGTGCATTGAACATTGCTCAAAATGAGGGGACACAGATTGAGGGGATAATGAGGGGAGAGCGGAGGGAGTAACGTGTTTTTTATTGAATGAAACGGCGTGTCTGGCGTTGATTCATAAATGCGGCCCAGACCGAACGCCTCTCGCAAACCTTATGCAAATGCGAGTCCGACCTACGCATGGACACAGATTGAATAAAGCCGAGATTTGTTGCCAGCAAACCGAGGTGCAAATGATCTTCCAGCTTGTCTCCCGGTGCAGTCGACGGCAACCAAAACAAATAGCAGCACATGAGTAATGTGATAATAATGATTGACTAGCAAATACCCAATAATTTGGTATAAAGTATTTACAAAACACATTTCTTGCCTTTATCACCTTGATAAATTATAGCTTAACATTTTCTTGCATAACTTGTTTGTTTACTAAACGATCTTTATGAAATTTTCAGAATATTAAGTAAAGTTATTTATCTACGACATCACCGAAAATCTTAAGTCTAACTTAACAATTGCGCGGTGAGAACAGTTTTTAAAAATTGAATACAGCTAAAAAGTTTCTCTCTATAAATACTTTTTAGAGCCTTTGAACTTGTCTTATCTTGTCTCAGTTTGTGATACCTCTCCTTCCAGCTTCTTATTGTACAGGGTATAAAGAGTCTTACTGACTTGAACCTGGTTTGGCTATCACATTTCAGATTTCACATGTTAAATTTATGCTGCGCATGAGAATTACAAATCAATGAGATGCGCCCGGTTCTGCATTATAGAAAGATGGCCAAGATGGGCAACGCTTGATGCTAATTTGAATATTCGCTTTCCAGTTTTTTGGCAGTTGCCTTCCGGTCTCGAGAGATGGCATATTTTCAGTATCGATTGCGAATGAATGCGATTAACGATAACGATTACGTTACGCTTGCGTTTAACATAAATCGATGCATAATACTCGCTTCTAAATAACTCATTAATAGAAATAGATACACACACTGCACACACACACACACACATACGTTTACTTTGTACACACAGTCCAATCTAAAGATCACTTGGATCACTTTGGGATTTGTTGTTTATGCTTTTGACTGGATAGGAATGCGTTGGGTTCCGTTTTTGGACTCGGTTTTTGGTCTTCAAAATTTTGTGGCATATATTTTTATTGATTTTCGTGTGTTCATAATGAGGCTGGGACTGGAGATGGAGATGGGATTGTGGAAGGGGCTGGTGTCTGTTGGTCTGACTAGTTGGGCAAGAGAAACAAAAGGAAGCCATAAATTAGCTCTATGAATCAAACAGATATCTGATTTCTGGCCACTGATAAAATATTTATATACTCATTTCATGCCAAGGCATAACTCTTGCATCCTCATGGTTCTCATTCTGATTCACATTCTGATTCCGATTTGAATTCTGAATTTGTTTTCAGCATTTCTCTCTTTCTCTCTCTCCTTTTCTCTATCTCGTTTTAATAGGCTCACATTTTTCGTATGGCAGACATTCTGGCAGTCTCTGGGAAACACATTGACGTGGCCTTAGATGATATCATGTCATAAATATCTGAGAGTTCTTATTAGTTGGGCTTCGTTTATTCCCTCTTCGATAGATAGATAGATAGATAGATGCTAATAATACCCGTAGCATATAACAAAAACAAAAATAACATGAATCTTGTTTATGTGCAAGTATTCTGAAGGTTCTCAGATACATTTATATTTTGGGATTGCATTCAAACAAGTTTACAATCTAATAAGATAAGAACAAGATGTCAATAAATTTGTGTAACCAAACTATTTGTAACTGTGTACAGAAATTCAGTAGCTGCATAAAAAATATACATTCTTTTCTCTAAAGCAACATTTAAGATATATCTATGCCTGGGGATCTGCAGTGATTTCCCATCGAAAAGAAAAAAGTATAGTTTCAGCATCAGTTAATTGCGAGAAAGCCGAATAAGTTGGAAAACATAAGCTATAATCCATTTCTACACATAAATCCAATTAGGATTTGCGCAAATACTTGGCACTCTTGGCTGATGATGGCCAATGTCTGTTCCACACAAGATAACGTCTTCCTCCCCCGTCTCCACTTCCTCCCCTGGTGCGTCTATGAAACTGAAAGACATGTGCAGAAATCAAAGCACATTCCCAATGTGTCCGGCGCATAAGACAAAAGTAAAAGTAAAAGTAAATCACTCAGCGCGATTTTCGCTAATAACAAAAATGATTTTGCCAAGTGGCCAACCAAGTGCCCCTCCTCCCCCGCCACTCCTACTTGTTCCCCCGGGAGGTATTATATCATGTGTGAGTGTGTGGCGATAATATCTACGTAGCTTCAGTTTGCTCCTTCTAATGAACTCAATCAAAAATCGATTTGTACCACAGGATAACAGGATATGTTGCAAGTGGGCATCCATCAGGGAGGCAGCACATCAAATGGAATTTATGGGCTAAATTGCCAAACAGATTTCGCAACTGCCAATTGACCAAAAACTTGCCAAGTGGCCTTATGAAAGGGAATTATTAATCGTGAGTGTGTCGGACTGTGTTCGTCATAAGTTCAATGCTTTAATGTTGAACCTCCCCCTGTCTCGATTCCAAACACACACACACACACATACCTGCCACAGTCTGTCTGTCTGGCTGAACACAAAAAGAACTTGTCAACTGTCAACTGCTGATGCAGAGCCATTAAGAAAGAGAAACCCATATAAGTAACTGCCTGCAAGGGGGACTCCAAAAAATATTGTCATCATAAAGCGCTGCAAAGAAGCCGTTAAATATTATTAAGGAGACCATTTAAATTCATTAATGAGCCGAGCTCTTTCAACATCCAACTGAATTTACATACTATGGATGATGTCTCGCTGTTTACCTGAGAGTCGCTTTACGACCAGACTCAGACTCAGACTCCAACTCAGACACAGACTCATCTCAGACCCAAGTTTCAGTCCAGAAAATGAACAACGACCAAGAGACAACTGTCTGTCTCTCTGTCTGTCTCTGTCTGACGGTCCGTTTTGGGGCACATCCTCGTTAAAACAAATGAGAGACGCGAAATACAAAAAGGCGACAAACGAAATGCGAAATTAAATTAAGCAAATGAAAGCCCACGTTGACAATTTTCATATCTCGCACCCTGTCTCCTCCTCCTCTCCCTTCTTTCCTTCCTCCCTCTCTTTCTCTCGTTATCTCTCTGAATATTGGCGAATATTGCTTAAAAACGTCAATAATTCATTTGTTATGCCTGCACATTGAATGTCGCCGACATGAGATATCGTTCCTCTCCAGGCTTCGACTTCGACTTCATCTCCAACTCCAGCTTCAAGTCCAGTTCCAAGTCCAGGCTCAATTCTGAAGTTGCGTGTTGAATTTGGAGCGCAGATTTGTTTGCGACGCTTATGCAAATTAAGCAGATTCGTTCAGAAGCAGAAAACCAGGCTTAAACGAAGGCAGACATTCAAATACATTTTTATAGATTGGTTTTCAGCACTTAAATATTTCATTCTCAGTATTTATCTGTAGAATCTATCAGTAACTATTTCTAAAAATCAAATATTAACAAACAACAATATATAATAATAATTTTCAAATAGAAAAAATGCCAGTTAAATATATTCATTGGGGATATTTTTATTAATATTAAATATTTATTTATAAAATTATGTTAAAGTGTAAAGGACAATTAGGCAATGGAAAAAGTAAAAATTAAAGCAGCTCAGAGTCTTACATAGAAAAAAAGCCATTCTAAAATCAAGCCTAAAATACTTAAAAGAAAGAATTTCAGGATTGAATTTGGAATTGAAAAAATCAAG
Organism: Drosophila subquinaria; assembly: GCA_037043405.1. NCBI lineage: Eukaryota > Metazoa > Arthropoda > Insecta > Diptera > Drosophilidae > Drosophila > Drosophila subquinaria. The sequence continues at coordinate 99,622 of JBAMBL010003070.1, forward strand.
TATTTTATATTTGGTTTAAGAAAATCCGAGATTACCCCACTTCTGACATCGTTTCGGATTGAATTCGGGCTAAATATCCCGGATTTTTTTTTCTGTGTACGATATTCAGAATAAAAATTGAAAATGTGGTGAATAAAAAATTTAAAGTCAGCCAACCAGACTATAGAAAATATATTTATTCAAATACAATTCAGTTAATTGAAACAATTTCACAATGGCCTTACATTTATTAAAATGTAGACTGTTCGAGGTTTGTCTACCCCTTTTTGTAGTCGACATGTCGGCAGAATTATCAAAGCGATTTTTCATTTTTGAACTTTGCACAACTGAATTTCAATTTGACGACAGAAAGTCGACGAAGTTCATCATTAATTTTCCACATTATGTAAACAGAGGCCAGATATCAACACAACCCCTGAGGATGTAGAAACAAAAAATGAAAGAATAGAGAAAAGCAAACATTTTGAATGCGACACGATGAAAACGCCACTGACATTTTGATTTCCGTAATAAAATAATTAATGATCGGAGCTAGAATCGGAATTGGAATCGGAATCGGATCAACGTCACCAAGAGAGCGAAACGGAGGCGCCTAATGATGACATTCAAATGAAGGATTCCTGAATTCCGCTGATACCTTGGCCAACATTTGCACATGTAATTAAGTTGCCACTGGGATGTGATGTGTGTAGTGTCCAGGGAGGGGAGGCGATTCATTTATCATGGGTTAGTCGGGTGGCGTGATTATTGTGACATAATTTTTATTAATGAGCTACTAAAATCGCGACAGACAAGCGATCCCGAAACCCCAGTGACCGAGAAAACACACCCAGAACATAGATTTCTTTTCATTTCTTTTGTTTTTGTTTTAGTTTTTTTGCAATACTTTTTCAATCAAATATTCAAAAATCATATTATGGTCATGGCTGTGCTTAGAATAAATGACGACCGCGATCCAAGGCCCCAAAGTCCAATGTCGACGTGAAAAACTCAGACGGAACGCGTATGCGAATGCCTCGCCACTGACATTTATGGGACAAATGCGGCACTCCACTCCTTCAGTCCGACAGCGAGTATGTTGTCCACTCCACTCAGCTCGAGACTGAATAAAAGTCTTGAGTTACCAAAGGCCAATACGAGTACGACGTCGATGGCTTCTGAATTTTGGCGCCATCAATTTGGACGCGGAATTCTGCGGAATGCGCACGAATTGCAAAAAAAAACTGAGACTCACTGAAAGCTTGCTTTCCACATCAATCGACCACATCGATAAGTAGAGGCGCCAGCAAAACCATTTCCAAGACTCAACAGAAAAAATACCATTTAACAAGGCAAACTACAACAATTCATCAATGGAATTCCGTGTTCAAATTAAAAATGCGACATTTCAAATATGATTTTGGTTTGCCAAAAGAACTTGATTCGGAACTGGAATCTGTCTTCTAAGACGCAGTCTGAATTTTGGGCAGGAAATCAGCAAGGTTAAGCTAAATGGGGACTTTGATTTAAGAAATAATTATAAAAAATATTTTGAAATATTTAAAAATATGTTATTGGTACTAAATATAATTATGAGGATAAAATGAAAGATATTACATATATTAAATGCATATCAAAATAAAAATATATCATTTGTCATCTCTTACAATTCAAAACCACATTTTGGTTGCTTGCTCCACCCACTTGATGTGGCAGTTTGAAGCTTATGAAATCGAAGACTCCATATTTAACAGGTCCCAAGCCCATAGGCCACACACACCTACACACCTACATATATACACACCCACGCACACTCACACTCACATACACATGAGTACATATTGTTGAGGTGGGTCTATCGTAGCTCCAGCATCGACGATTTGTAGAACAAACAAATTAAGCGACAGCCCAGACAAAAATCCAAAAAATATAAAAAAAAACTTTGCTCATGAAGCGAATCGAACTCGAAGCCAAACTGGAAACTGGAACTCAAATTGAAAGCGACAAAATGTTCATGTGGGCTGAGATAGAGACTGAGTTCGGGACTGTAGACTGTAGACTGGAGAATGGGGAATGGGCATGAGTCTGGGTCGGGAGCTTTTAGAGCGTTTACTTCTAGTCTTTGATTGTAGATAAGTCCAGTCCACGGTCAGCAATCATTCGTAATTTGTTGTTTGTTTTGTTAGTTATTGGATTTGCATTTTGCATTTGTTTAATAATTTGCCATATTATATTTTATTATTACATTGACATGCTTTATTCGTGTTTGTGTTTGCGTTCACGTTGCATAGTTGTGCATATTTTATTTATATTCATAACTTGTCGCTACCAAACCGAATACTCGCTCCGAGTCGCGTTTATCGAGCGGCAATCGATGCAGCTCTCGCCAATAAATTGGCAACCACATGCATGTGAGAAACCGCCTTGAAACCATCCAAGTTTTCTCCCCCCCTCCGTTCCCCATTCCCTTCCTTGCCTTGCCTTTCCTCTGTTGTCAACACAGGCCGTGAGTTATGCCCCGGCATCAAGAGTTATGACAATCCGTATACGTATCGAGTATATACAATGTATCTATCTATCTATCTTTCATTCGATCTATAACGTTGTTTGTCTACCGTTTACATTTTAAATGCACAAATGCCAAGCGCGTTGTAATTGTAATAATTTCAGTATTCAAGTAATAACTATTTATAAGATGTTAGTGCGCATTGTTTCTGACTCGACTTAAATATTGACATGCATTTAATGAGAATTTATTAAAAATATCCACAGGGAGTTTTACTTGGAATCTAATCTGACAAAGTATCTAAGAGGATTCTACAATAGCTCAACTTTAACTACAGATACTTTTAAGTTGTAGCTAAACTGTTGAACAAGACACTCTAAAAACGGATCAAATGGGAACTATGTTATATCTGGACTCTAGCAATCTTCCCTATAAGTAAGCAGAATATCTGTTGAAACAATATTGAAGATATGCAACAAAAGATCACTTTGTAATTCTGGCAAGTTTACACAGTGTAATTCCATCTCCCATGAAATAAAACTCTATGTTAAAGGAAATTTCTTGCAAATCGAATTTTTAAATATAAAATATGTATTATTTGAGAGACTAGATTTCATTTGGATTATGAAAACAGGGTATAAGACGGTTTCATACTTTCTGAATTATATTTGCAGTTATTAATGGGAAATGTGCGAAACACTTTATGGGTCTATTATGGGGGCAAAGTAATTACTCATTTGTCCAGTGTAGAAAATGCATATTCATATGCATATTCACATTTCGATTCACATTCACGAATTACGAGTATAACGAGTGTAAGCGGAACGTGCAAAAACGGAGAAAAATGAACATGTAAAAGCTTTTAAAATGTGCTGCATTTTTGGAGGCAGAAAACATAAACCATAAATGTGGGACTTTGGCTAACTAATTAGTTCCAAATCAGCAAATGGCCATAATCGAAATAAATTGCATTCGGAGAAGAGCCAAGTGCTCAGAAGTGTTAAGAGTGTCCAGCCCTAGGCTACAGTTAATAGTCGACTGTCCTTGTCTTTATCATGGGCAGCTGTTCTCAAGCCATAAAACAGTGCCAAGCATATTTTAAAATCGGTTAACTGCCTCCTGGTCAGTTTAAGTGCTCATCAATGTTTCTGTTGTTTCTCCCCTTGTTGTTGTTGGCGATCAGGGTTGCCACCTTGCCCGCAATTAGCTTCACTTCTTGATGACTACCAACGGTCTCATCTCCCAATGCTAAAGTCAAAGTCTTTCTTCCTCCTCCAATTCACCACAGCCACCCACTCGGCTAAGACCTTTGTTTGTGGCTCGGACTTTGGCTCAAAGTGTGAACATTAAATGCTTTTATGTGTGTCAGCAGCTACGCCTAGTTATGACTTATCAAATCTTCATATTGTACCAGGGTTGAAGCAGATCCTCTTGGCAATGAAGAAAACTTGTATTTAAGTTTTCTGTTCTTTTTTAGTCGTAGCAATTTGTAGTCGTTATTATGAGTAGTTATATAATATTTCAGGTATACATTTACAATCTGAAAAACTGATTATTTTTCTATATTTAAAAGGAAAAATTATCATTATTTATCATCCTCTCTCATTTATTTACAGTTTAAATTATTTACTTTAAATTTAACATATTCTAAATTCTTTTCTTAAAATTTTGAAAATATATTGATCTATACAATTGTCATTATTCTTCTCTGCTGAAATTTTAAAAGAATTTTATCATTTTTGAAATATTCTTTTGGCGAGGGCTTCTTTCTTAGTTTTTCAGCCCTGTTGCTGAAGCAGAAGCCTGCAGTTTTTGTTCTCTTGTGTTTCGCACATGATTTTAATGCACCGTAGTCAGAGTTGGGATCTTTATATACCATGACGAATTGCAGGTGATCAAGACACAGCCCTCATTTGTGCCGAAAGAGTCGCAAGAGCTGAGAGCGGAAATGGTTTGCCGTCAGTATTTCAATTTCGTTGAAACGAAAGTCACAGTGGGAAACAGAGCCAGCATTTTCGAATTGAAAGTACACACTTGGTTACATACTAAATGTCAATTTAGAGTACTCTTCAGTTAGTTCACACGATATTTGGATCGAGATATGCGAGTTTGCGGGCTTGAGTTAAGCAAAACGGCGATTAATTCAATTTTCGTCAAAAAATTTGATAGGAGATTAGAAACGCCTTTTTATGGCCGGTACGTGTGCGCGAATTCGAGTAGCTAATCGCGACGGTTACTAACTTAACACAGCGTATTGCCACCATTCCCACCATGGCCAGGCCCAGTTAACAGACCCAGACACACTCACACACTCACACACACTCATACTCACAGTTAACTTGTTCACATTTCATTTATGAACATTTTTACATATTTTGTTGCCCGCACGAAATTGGGCTAATTCGAACGTGCGTCTGACATGTGTACAAGTGTGTGTGTGTGTTGGTATTAGAATTATGGCCAAAAGGGAGAGGGCGAGAGGGCGGTTTCATTGCTGCTCGTAATTGTTATGCAAAACGCGCCTTCGTTGATTATTGCCAACTAAAATGAAATAAAAAACGAAATTAAAATACATATTACACATACATATAAGCACACACACCTATACATACATACATACTTACATCGATATGGAGCATAAAGTTGTTAACGACTTCGACAGCTCGCAATTTAGTCTAACTAAGCGCTAAATGCCTTTCAAAGCACTTCCCCTTCCTCCTTTCCTACTCCCCCCTTTCATATACATATAAATAAATGTATCTACATCGACATACATATGCAATGAGTGGGCCACGTGTGACCCCAAGTACCGAATGTGATGCCCAACTGCGAACCGTCATATCCGTAGTGTTAACATGCGACCAGACTTATGCAAATATCCCACAGTATAATTATTTATTTATTTCTCTTTTACTTTTTTTTACTTTTGTGAGTTTCTTTCAACATCGACAAGCTAATAAAATGTAATACCAGAAACTGCATTATAAATAAATAAAACTAATACATATGCAATGATATTTATGTACTCGAGTACTTTGAATATGTTTAAATCTGTCATGGTAAATAATTTATATCAATGTTTTCAACTTATAAATATTTTTAGTTTTATAAAAACTTTACAAAATACTAGTCTGTATTCTTTATTATATGAATAAGAAAAGGTAAAGTAGGAAGTCAACAAAAAATCTTCGTGGTTTACAAGAAAGTAACTCTTTAGTAATTATTATATAAATTCGATGTTCTAATAATAAATCCCTTGATTTCGAAAACTTAAAAGCTGAAGAAGATTATTCAAATTTGGTATGCATCTTAAGAAATTGGCAAATTAGAATCAATTCATTTTAAGAATTTTTGAAGTTACTCGCAAGTAGTTTACTTTCTTAGCAAGTCAAATTTGTAAAGTTATTGGAAAAAGCAATTTGAATATTGAATAATCGATTGGCAGAGAGCAAACGATAAACTTGTCTTACTTGTAATGAATGCATACATTTTATTTTGTTAAGAATATTCCGATGAAAGACGAACCTCGAAGTGTGACATTTGTTTACCAAATGCCAAAATGTCAAGTGAGAGCCAAGAAAAAAAAAGATAGAAGAATGTGTGATTTGAATAGACATGTTAAAAAGTGGACAGATATAAAATAAACAAAACGTTTTGTCTACTGAATATATATAATCCGTAATCTGTATAGTTGTAATTGCAATTGTTGCTTGGCATTTAAAAATCAGGCAGAGTCGATAAATAGAATAAGAAGGAAAATACTAAATTCTTTATGCGATTCGAGGGTAAGGAGAAAAGGGGGACCGACATTTTTTATGTGTAAGGATAAAGCTGTGCGCCCCGTGACATTTGTTTCCATTTCCAATCGCACTTTAAAGTGATTTATGCGCTCAAAAAAATTGCCTGTTTAATCAGTGGGGCATGCCAATGATTTCAGCTCTCGTGACATCAAGTCGAAGGAACACTCTTAAATTGCCGACAGAATCTCACTTACAATTGCCTTGGTTTTGCTGTTGCTGTTGTTGTTGTTGTGTTCTGTAGTTGCAATAATTATATTTTTAAATCTTAATTGCAGACTCACTAGCTGATGACTGAGTCCCCCTCCCCGATCCCGATTCCGATCCCGACTCCCCCTTTGTTTCGTTGATTTTCAAAGAGACCAATGAGCTGTCATTAAATGAAAACAGAAAAACAAGAACAATTGCCGAGCCATCAATCCGAATCGATGATACAGATACAGATACAGAGCAGAGATACAGCTACAGATACAGATACATTTGCAGCAGCTGCGGCTATAAAAAACCAAAAAATGCATTGTAAACGCAAATGCAAATGAAATGGCTCGAACCGTTGCCTGCTGCTGCTGCTGCTGAATATTTTGGCCAATATCCAAGGAATGTTTTTTAATCAGCACATAAAAAATATTGCACGTCTACAATTTTGCGATTCTTCACCCTTTTGCCCAACCCTCCCCCTTCTCTCTTCCCCTCATTGGGTGTCTCGTTCAGTTCAGTTCGCGTTCGATTCGATTTATTTAATTGCATTTTAATTTATTTGAATTATTTTTGTTGGCATTAATCGATGCCCGGCAATTTCAATTATAATAAAACTTGAAAAAAGAGCTAAAGAATTTATTCAATAGTGCAATCGGAAAGCAATTATAAGAAAGCATTTTATAGTTGCTTTCAAAAATTACACACAACATTCAATATACAAAAATACAATGTATAAGTATATACTTATATGTATTTTAATAGCGGCAAAAACCAAATAAAAATAAGTCGTCACTTTGTTGTTTTTAAAACGTTGAGTAATCAATCGAACGGTCAATCGCCAATTAATAAATTCAGTGGAACTCGCAGTTTTCTTATCTGAATCGAAAGCTATTTACTTTTATTGTTGTTCCGAAAGTAACTGTTGTTATACGAGACGTTCTCCATGTTCACATTGAATGGGCATTGAGTGGAGCTGCTATATTTTATATCATGCGACATTATTGCATAAATATTAACAGAACAAAATTTACATTTAAAGATTTGTAAATTAATATTTTCAATAGTTATAATTTTTATATAATTAATATTTTATATATAATATTATATTATTGGTATAGCTTTGAATATAACTATTTCTGCATTAAAAAAAAAATTATTAAATTAAATGATTACAAAACGACTTACTTATTAATTTATTAAATGATTATATACTTTTAATGACTTCCGCGTTAAATAAAGATTTTATTCAGTCACTTAATAAATAAACAATTTTTTGTTTAAAATAACAAATTTTAATTAAATAAATGAAATACTGAACAGACTTCTGGTATATATGAACAACATTTAGAAACAAAAAATGATAATTAAACCATCTGAAAATGTTTATGTTCATTTAAAATAAAACCCGTCTTTAAGGATCTACGTTTGTATTTTAGCTAAGCGTTTGTTGAAGCTGCTTGAAGGGGGCAACAAATTTGGAAGGAGGGGAAAGCTCTCGAGTTGAGAACCTTAAGCCATAAATAAGAAATTTTTATCTGAAGAAAAGTTTCGGACGGTGTTCGCCGGAGCGCAGAGTTAAAATAAAAATGATGGAAATAAAATAGAAAAAGTACGAGGAGTTCATCCGCATCAGGAGCGAGTGCAGAAAAACTTTTCAGTCACGAACTGAACTGGAGCTCATGTCCTTGTTTGTATTAGGCGTACGTGTGCCAATGAATTTGGCACTGGCCTGGCTGCTCCAGGCTCCATTTCTCTGCACTCTGGACTCTCGACTCTGAACTCTGGACTTCTGGCTCAAGTCTCGAGATGAAACTTGGGCTGTCCATCAGCTCAGGGCTTATTGCTTATCTGCCAGGATGAACGTCTGCCGGCGTCTCTCTTCTCCTCTTCCCCTCTCTCGCTCTCTTCTGTGTTTTCTTCTTGCTGGCGACTTATGAAATACTTACTAACGGCTTTATTTGACCAGCTCGCCACTGGACTGCTGATGAGGACACACACAACAACAAATAAGAGGAGAAGGGAGTAAGGGGAGGCACCTTGATATACACGGAGTGCTCACTGTGAAAATATTTGCTGTGCAAACACAGAACTCTCATCCCATCCCGTCCATTTCGGAATAGATGTACACACTATCGAATGTATGCTGTGTTCATATTTTATTTATGTTTACGTACCAAAATCAATTCCAATTGAAATCGTTGCTCCTGTGAGGCAGGCACGATATGAAGAATCCTTTTATATTTCGCTCCTGCACCATTCATTCAGATGAAAATCAATTTTTAAACTTTCTTTTTGCAATAATCTCCCCCAGAAATGGCAGCCAGTCGAGAGCACATTTATTTGCCATAATACGGCTAGTACGTGACACCCTCGACCCCCTTGAAAACTTACTCCATACCACCCCCACCCCCCTATCTCTCTCTCCTCTTAATCCACTGGTCGTCAAGAAATATTGAATTGAAGTTCAATTTTAACATGAATGCTTCCTTTACCCATCAAAAAAAAGAGAGCAGCAAACGTATCCCAAAAAATACGACCATATGAATAATAAATCTCGAGATTTATGCTCAGTTACCCGAATACGATTTCGGCTTTTAACTTAAGTGATTTTATGTATTCGCAAACACCGCAAATCACCTCAACTGGAGGTCATCGCATTCATATCTGTTGAGCTGGGAACTGAACCTTCCTTTTAGCATTTCGCATCCTTAAAAAATGTATTTATATTATTAAAATCATTATTTATTTATTATAAATTAAAAAAAATTTATAAATATTTAAATAAAATATAAAATTATACATTTACTTTCAGGTTTAATTCTTTTTCTTAAAGCTCTTATATTTGATATCTTAAATAAGTCTTTAAATAGATAATTGAGTATACTATAACTATACTTAGAGTATAGTTATCTCCAGTAAAGAGAAAGAGAACCAAAGTCATTTGGTACCAGGTGTTTAAATGACCCTTTCGTGAGAGGAAATTAGAGTCAAATTCAAATTAAAACTAAAATGCCGAGCAATAAATTGTGCACAATTAAATCAACACCTAGACGGAGAATAAACTGAGTTTCTGGACTGTTTAAAGGGCAGTTCAATAACCCAAAGAGAGCAGGCATTAAGTATCCGTGAAATGAGAACTTCTTTGGAGGGAGGAGAGGAAGGAGGAAGTTTGTTGTACTGAGACTGAGACTGAGACATTGACTGAGAGTCCATCAAAGGCTGAAGTCAAATCAAACCATCAAATAGTTGGTAATAGTTTCGGGTTGTAAAACTCACACGAACAATAAGTTAATCAATCTCAAATTTTAATTACAAAGTAACAACTTCCTTTAGCAATTTCAGGCGCGATGAACTCAACTTCAACTTCAACTTCAGCTCCATCTTCGTTTCTGGCTCTTTGCCGACTTGGTTAATGGGTATTTGCCTGATGTTTTGGCTTGCCGGCGGCACAATTTACATAAAAACGCAGACGCAGCTCAAGGTGTGGGCCACGTGAGTGAGTGAGTGTATTCACAAGACACTCATACATAGATACATTGGCAGATCTACAGATACAGTGAAACAAGCGTTGGTGCAACAGCGCGGGGCACATATTTTATGTAATTTGTCTTTGTTTCGTGTAATAAAATGAAAATAAAATTGTGAATTGCAAGAGGAAGAGGAAGCCCTAAGCAACTTTGAGTGTGAGTGTAAGTGTGAGTGTGAGTATAAGTGTGAGTGTCAGTGTGAATGTTAATGCTCATTCATCCCCCGCTTGCCGAATACTAACTAAACCCATGTCCAACTTACAAATGAAAAATGGAACTCGCACAATGCCAGCGAACGAGTTGGAAATTTATTTGAATTTTATGCGACTCTCTCCATTCTCCTCTCTTCACTCTCCTTTCCTTTCCTCTCTGCGCAGGCGTCACAGCGAACGCCTCCAGCGGAGACCAGCGTCAGAGTCCCTAGTTGTGCCCCTTTGCGCAGATGCACATCCAATTCCACTTCCACTTCCACCTCCACTTCCACATTCACATCGATATCAGCGTCTCTGTAATCCTTTGTTGGCTGCGCAGGTGACAGCCGCTGGTCATGGAAATCGATTAACAGCCGGCCGAGGTCAAAAGGTGCAAAGCCCCTGGTCAGCTCAGAACAACAGCAACAACAACAGCAGCAACAACAATAGATATAAGAACAACAATAACAATAATAAGTAGCCGCTGTCTATACTTGCAACAGTTTGAATCGAGTGCCGCACGCTTCGTTGCCTAGTGGCTTTTGACAAGTTTATTAACTTGTGTGGAGCTGACCTGCACGCACAGACATGTTCAGAAGAGCAGCCCACCCGACAGCTTCAACGGTAGCGTACACTGAGAGAAAAAGCTCCTCAACTTAAGAATATTTAGGATAATTTTGTAACTTTATGTCTTTATACAGTGGGAATTCTTTATATTTCTGTGTACTTACATATAAAGTAATATTTCGTTATATCTCAATTTTAAAAATATTTTAATATGGTAACTTTTTTTTAAGAATATTCTTTCTAAACTAAATGAACTACATATATTGTTAAGAAGTATTTTTAAATGTTTGTTTGCTTGTAGAATATTTCTGTTAAGCTCCAGATCTCTGGAAGTTCCTTAAAGATAAATTTAAATTTATCTCTAAAATAACCAAATATCAGATTTTTTTAAAATATTTATTAAAAAAAAAATTTTGAAATCTCCTATATTTGCTTTCTAATTGCTATTTTTAAAATAAATATTGTTTTATTGTTAGTTTATTTTATATTCAGAACACTTTCAGTGGCCGCATTAATTTCGCTCAGTGTATTTACTTATTAGTGCGAAACCCACGAATCGGAATCCGAATCCTTGACGGGCTCCTTACGCACTCATCCTTCATTCGGCGGTTCGCCGTCAAAATATTTTTGGTCGAACTTTTGGCGAAAGTTGCGCCAAGGCGAAAGTCAAAATCTTTTGTCAACTCGCGCAGTCCCCGCCCCCAGTACTCCGCCCCTTCCCCGCACTAGCTGAAGACCTCAATTGCGTCGTCTAACGGTCTTGCAAAGGTGCAGCCGCAACCCTTTCGCTGTGGCAACTCCCCCGAGGGCTGTGTACGTGCGCAGGAGGTGGGGCTGGTGGAATGGAGGGGGTGACTCTGGGCAGGAGGTGGAGGGGGTAGGCGTTCCGTGCGGCTTGCTCTGTGGCCAGAATTTTGATGGGGTTTTGGGCGCGCTGCGTTGACTTTTCGCTGCCAAAAGGATGTTGCGGCAAAATCTGCGTAAACTTTGTGTGCATGTCTCTCTCTCTCTCTCTCTCTCTCTCTCTCCCTCTCTATTCATCCGCTGTATAGCTAACTCTATCTAGAGTACATGTGTTTGCTTTTTGGCGCTGTGGGGAATAACACGCTTGAAGGGTTCAGTTCTGAGTTTACTTTATGTCTTATTTGCTTATGAAATAAGATATTCCAAGCTGGCGCGGCTTCTGTGGTTCCATCTCAGTCTCAATCCCATTTCCCATCTCCCATTGCCAGTCTCATTCCTGCCTCTTGACACGATTTATGCATAGATATCGCCAGTCGAGGATATTTTTCGATTCGATTTTATTTTCTGTTTATGAGATTGCTTGACGTCTTTATGCACTTTTCTGGTTTACGACCCAAAAGGGTTGCCAAACGTCCCATCAGCAGTTATCGAGTATTCACAATTCGTGGCGGCTTGCAAATCGAATACACATGTATTCACGTACATATATTCACAGTGGTTTTAGCGAGACTTAGCAAGTTATGTGTATTTAAGTTGGTTGTAATTTAAGTTGAATTCATTTAAAATTCAGAATTTTATTTGCATTTAAAAGGAATCGAATTATTTTGTGTTTTTATATTATTTAATTTTTTATATCATTAAAATTTGGAATATAATTTAAAATAATTTACAAGAATAAATTAGAAAATAACTTTCATTTTAAACATAAAAAATATTATAGTTAGCATTCATTTATAAATGATTTTGCTCAAAAACAAAATCCGAAATAATTATTTATATTTACTTTGATTTGTTTTACAATGGTTTTAACTTCGTTTACTTACAAGAATCACTCTAGATAGTGTTGAAAATGTCTGTTCTTAGTCTATTTTGAATTTTGATGGCCAATAAAGTGAGTACCCATTCAATTCGATTCCATTCAGATTCATAGTCAGTATAAGAGTCCGAGTCAGTGAGTGCTACGAGAAATGGTCTAAGCCAAAATAAAACTCAATCAAGAGTAATTAAAGCAATTCACAGTTGCTGCAGACTGTAAAACCGACACAATAACCAATTGTTCCAAAATGGTCACATCCATTTGGACGAGAACGTGTCCGACGCGTGACAAAACTTCTGTTCGCCCCTCATCCCCTCTTCCCCTCTGGCGCTAACTTCATCTGTTCATAGGTCCCATATTGTAACTCCCTTTATCAGAGCGTAGGTGCATTCTCCCGGACTCGACTAATGAATTGGCAACAAAGGCAACACCTTGCTGACTGGACCGGCAGACTGACAATGTGTCAGACTGTCAGACTGACCGGCTGCCTGGCTACTGGTGACTTTGTCTGCGATTCGGGCGTCAATAAAAGTGGCGAACACAATGCGAATAACTCGGCAAAAGGCTCGAAAAGTGGCGCGTGTCGAACCTGGAAATGGGAACGTGAATTGAGAGAGTGAATTGAACCCTTCGCGTTGACCGCCTGCTGCTCCTGTTACAGTTAGTCCCTAGACCAGGGCACCTAAAACACACTCACACACACTCATTGTCTGCCCCGTTACAAATTGTTGTGGGCGTTCCAAATCCGCTTACGACTCGACCTTTCTCCAAAAACCAACACACACACTCACACACATTCACCCACTCACACTTATATGTATGTGTAGCATCGCATTTCATCTTCCATTCGAATTTTTGAGCGTTAAATCGCCAAAATCGTTCGTTAATTTTGACGTTTCTCTTTTGTTGTGCTGTATCGCAGGAGGGCGGGGGGGATTGACTGAAGACCAATGGTCAGCTGACCCCTGACCCCTGACCACTGACCCGCAGACAGGGTTGACACGTCAAGACAGACAGTTTCATGTGGGTGGAACTATTAATGTGTGTGTGTGTGTGTGTGTAGGAAATTGCAATTCGCATTGTCCGATGGTTGAGATTAAAAATTTTATTTCGAAATTAGCGCAATTGTTGGCATTGCTCCCTTTTTCTCTATATTTCTCTATATCTCTCGCCCTTTTCTCTAGGTATTTGCTCCCTTTTTGGGCAGAAAAAAAAATAAAACAATACGTTTGATAAAATACAAATAAAATTGATACCCTTCTTACCCTATCCGAATGTGTGTGTGAATGGTTACAAATGATTCAAAATATTTCTTGATTATTTTCTACGAATTCGCGTAGCCGAAATGCATTTTATGGATCTCGAAAGAATGTTGCTTTTAATTTCAATTTCAATTTTCAAATAGATTACAGTTGCCATTAGAGCTAAAACTGAGGGTGCTTTCATCAATATAATGTTATTGTATTGTATTAGAAATGTTAACGCTGAGCTTAGATTAGTTACAGTTTCAGTGTTTGAAATTTGGACATACAGATATAATTAAAAGAGAGAAGATTTTGTTATTCTTTTTAATATCTTCAAGTAGATTTATCAGGCAGGCAGGGATGCAATGTATCTTTCTAGCATATTATCTTTTTAGTAAAGATATTATTAAAGTAATGGGAATAAATTGACATTTGCAAAACATACTTCTAAAGATACTTTCATCTTTTATATAAATATATATTTTATATTGTGTATATTGTACAGTCGAACAATACAAATAAAACCAAGGCTTACCCACGCACTGACCACCATTATTTGTGAGTAAACTCCCACCCCACCCCGCTGACCCTTGACCCATGCAGCGTTGGATCTAATTTCGGAATAGCCACCGGACATATCAATCAAGCGCTAAGAAATTGGATCGGCCAGGGATTGGGGTTGGGGTTGGGACACGGACACGGACTGCCATAAAAGCCAAACAATAGCGTGTTAATGGCAACTTTAAAATGACACCACTGTCAGTCGTGGGTTAAACGAGGGGTCAACGGGTCACCACCCGCTGTTATCCACGGGATTAGGCGGGAATCGCCCTTCGGCCGAGTGATAAATGCAGTGACCGACGCGACGGGATTGCCTTGAATAGAGTTGTCAATTCGCTGCCAGAGTTGTCAACAATTTTAAAATATTTAATTTATATGTTTGCTAAGGCTACAATTGTAAATCTACTTTTTCTTTTCAAATGATTTCGAAATCAACAGAAATTTTAAGAAACTGAATCAACTGTTTTCTTTACATTTTTAGGCTTCACTTTGAAATACCCCATTTTACATATTTACAGGGTATTCGGACCAAATGTCACTTAATTGTCCACACGTCGCATGTTTTTTGATCCAATTACGTTTAATAGAAAAGTCACCAAAAATTGTTGCATATTAATTTCAAACACACCTATACACACACACACCTATACTCATACACACACACACACACACACACAATTTACACACTGTCAAGTGGTGCTTCAATTGTCAATTGATTTTTGCGGTTTTTAACAAAAATGTTTTACAAATTCAGCAAATTTTTTGCCGTTTGTTGCCACACTTGCAGTGCGTGGGTGTTGCAAGTGCCACGCCCATTTCAACACTATATCTATGCAGCATGAAACATCGCTGTGGTGGACTGTTATCATTGTTGTTGGCCAGGTGTATACTTAGTTGTTGCCAACTGTTTGTTTTGCTAACCAGAGTGTTGATTTTATGGACAACCGACGTTTTGCCACCAAAATCAGCAAGCCCAATTAAATCAGTCAAGAGCAATGATTTAACAGATATTTATATATATAAACATACATCAAAGATATAAGATACATATAAGATTGATAGAGCTGAAAATCAGAGTAATTTTATGGTCTCAAATAGGGCTCTGGCCAAGGGCACAGTGAATACTCGTAGTTTAACGGTCAGTTTACCTCAATGTTACACTTACAGTGCCACAGAAATGTTAATGTACCGCCCCATAAAACAAACTTCATTACACGGCACTAAAAGTAGCTAAACAAAACTAAAGTCGAATAATATAAAAACTCAATTAAAATTCAAAAGCCAAAAAACCATCAGAAAAAAACAGAAAATGTGGTGCGTGTTTATCGCCGATGCCGACTCTGAACCCGAGCCCGATGAGCTCGATAAAGCGACAAAAGGCGACTACAAAATAAATTAAAAACACATTTTTACCTTAAATGTGGCACTTTGAAAGGCAAACAAAAAAAAATGCCTGAGAAGAGCACATAATAAATATAAAATAAAAATAAAAAAACACAATTAAATAAGTGCATAGAAAACAAATTCGTTAACAGAAACACACACACACATACACGAAGAATCACATAACCATAAGCCGAGAAACAGTCCAAAAAAATAAATAAAAACACAAATTAAAATAACACCAAGAAATTTCAAGTACTCGAAGTTCAACGTGAAAGGGCAACACGAACCCAACAACACAATCAACGATTTTCCCCTGTCCCTGGTCGGGAAACTTGGGCTAAAAGGCATAAACAAAATAGATGTCTAAGAACTGAAGAGAGCTTCACGAATTTGTTGTATACTCTACGGGTATCATTTTTGGCATATCACCTTAATAAATGATATGGCTATTCAAGTTAGTAAAAATTAATAAAATAAAAGTGTATGCAAATATATTTTAAATACATACATAGATTATTTAAAAAATAAAGATGAAATATCATAACATAAATATATATTTATATCTCCTGCTCAAACAAATTCACAGATACATATGTCTGCTATTTCTTTCAAAAGTGTATTTTATGTTGTTAAAGAGTAGTGCAATAAATTAAATACATATATTATTTTTAAAAATAAAGTATGATAAATGAATGCATTGATAAATATATATATTTTGCTTTTACAAATATGTCTGCTATATCTTTTGATACAGTATTTTTATATTATCAAGAGTAGTGCAATATATTAAATATATATGTATATATATATATATCATTTTAAATATAAAGAATACAAAATTATTAATTAAAAAATAAATTTATATCTCCTGCCCTAACAAATACATCCTTTGAAAGTTTATTTTATATAATAGAGAGAAGTGTAATATATTAAATACATATATTTTTTTAAAAATAAAGTATTATAAATGATTACATTAATAAATATATGTCTCTTGCTTTCACAAATATGTCTGCTATATCCTCCGATAGTGTATTTAATATTGTTAAAGTGTAGTATAAGTCGCTCTATTCCTCCGCATATCTGACCGATGTAATTGTTGTGGACGTGCTTTGCATTAATGCGACGAGGTGTCACGGGGTGTGAGGCACGTTGGCGGAACCAACTGAAGCAACAGAGGGCGGTATTGAGAGGTAGGGAAGTGTGGGCTGGTCCCAAAGATATTTGGAGCACAACGAAATGGTCTCATAACTGGAGCAGCCGACAAACAGATAGTTGAGTGAACTCGACGCTCGACGCTCGACACACGGCGCATGGCAAATGGCGGGCGACATAAATTTCAGCGAGCGTTCTAAAAAAACGAAAAGCCGAGCAGCGAAATGCAGTCGAGTCTTCGATGAAAAATGCGTTTGGTTTACCATTAATCCACAGCCATGATCCAGAGCGACAGATCATTACACACGCGCGCTCGACAGACAGACTATGGAAATTTATTAATAAAAAATTCTCCAAGAAACAAAAAAGCAACGACAACAAAATGTTCTAGGCGGATGTGGAGCGATGCAAGGGACACGTGTATGTACATAGAGAAGGTCCCTCTCCCCTCTCCCTACTCTCTCACTCACTCAATGCCCCTGGCGGTGGCAACTGCAGTTGTTGCAACGTTGTAATTTATGGCAGCGCTGCCCAAATGACATGCTAACTAATAGAATCATCATAATTTATACATACAAATGCATTGCTTATGTAATTTATGCGCCTGAATACCCCTCACCCCACTCCGTATCCCTCTCGACACTGATCCTCGTTGACAGGGGTCACAACACCCGCCAAATCGTAGGTTAATTACAAACGTCTGACCTCGACTAAGAGCAGGGCTGCATTTGAATATCGATTGCGATTGCGATCACGTGTGCAAAATATCAACCCTGCAATTGCCATTTTAGGAGTTCTTATTTATTAAAAATTTATGGGTTCCAAGGAGACTAAAGTATAGAAATTTATAAAACGGTTAGGGGAAAAGGAAACTGTTCGCTGACAATCGATTACCAGTTGCCGCCATAGCCGCTATTGGCGCCCTGTCCCATGCCAGCGCCAGGGTTGCCAAGACCTGCAAAGAGACGAATTCAATTTATATATAAACATATTTAAGGTGGAATTCAAAACTGACCATTGCGCGACATGGAACCGGGATAGCCGCCATAGTTGTTGCCCATGGCACTCATGCCCATCGATTGAGCTCCCTGCTGTTGACCCATCGAGGCACTAGAAAGTGTAGAATATGACATGAATATAGACGGATATTTGATCATAGATCATAGTGAATTTACCCCTCCGTTTTTGGCAGATTTGTGTAGCGCATCATGGACTGGTTGTAGTCATCAAAGGGACTCGGCGAGGCCTGACCTTGGGGTTGGGGCATCGACGGTTGATAGTTCTGGGCATTGCCCTGATTCGAGTGCAGCCACTGCTGTCCGCCTCCATAGCCCGAAGTATCCATCTGACCCATCTGTTTATTAAATGGCTAATATCTAGTTAAAGCATCACCTAAATCCAGTAGACTCACCTGTGGATAGATGGGCATGCTCTGGCCACCGCCACCGCCATTGCCTCCCATGCTGTAGTTCCAGTTGAATTCCGCACCACCCGTGTTACCGTACTCCATAACGACTATATTATATTTTAGCCAAAAGTAATGTATCTAATTTTTTTCGAAAATTTTTATTTGTTTTAAAAAAATATTTTAATTTAATTCTCCTTCCAAGACTTTGACTACGGAAATGTTAGAAATCGAATGATTTTATTCTGGATCTACGACATTGTTCAGAGAAAGTTTAACTGACAGTTGAAGCAGTGAGAACTTGACACCCGACAAATAAAACTAGATTGTAATATAAATTCATTGAATTTTCAATTTATTGCCTAGGTAATTAATGCATTTTAATAGATTTTATTGTAATTTTTATTTATCAAATTAAATAAATAATTATTTCATGCATTTCTCTCTTGCATCAATTTCATTGATGAGATTTTAAAAAATATATCATCTAGTAATAAACTTTTAAAATATCTGTAATTGGAAAATATCTGATTGCATTGTTTTAAAAATGTTTTACTATTAATGTATTTTTGTCTTTTATTAAGAATATAAAAAAACCAAACGAATTATCTTTATTTAAATTTGTTCATTTGTTTATATTATTATTAATTCTCTTTTCAGCCACAGTTGTGAACTGTGACCTCATCTTGCAACACACAGCTGTCCTCTGCAGTTGCCCGAAAACAGGTTCATGTCCTTTGGACATTAGAATTGCTATTGATGCTATTTAAGGACAGGCGCACTTCGAGACGAGAAAACAAAAGCAGTGTCCTGCCAGGACAAGAGCAGACACAATAGCAGATGACCTCATAAATCGCATCGTTATGAGGTTCATAAATTTATAATTGTTTCATATTCATAACGCTGATCGTCCTGCTCTAAAGGACAAGTGTTTGGTTGTCCTTGGGCCAAAATGCAACCGCTGTGCAAACCAAGAGACAAAGATCCATCTACCTGTTCCCTTCGGGCTCTTACTTTAGTTTTTTATGGTCAACAATATTTGAACAGCTCGGCAAAGCCAAAGATTTACGAGCAGAATGCATGGACTGCTTTTTAGGAGCAGCAATTTAAAAGCCATCAAATGATGTATCTATCTAGTATGAATGCATCTGTATCTTGTAGATACATATGTATAAACGTTTTAGTTAGTGCCGTTCATAATCCACTTGAACGGCATTCGTGCGGTTTCCATGGATCTCGGCCGTAAAATTGTTTTGTCACCTGTTGAAAGCATTTTTTATTTCTAATTGAAAATATGTGAAAATGTGTCGAGCAGCAGAAAATTTCATAAATTTTATTGTCACGCCACGCGCCACTCCAGTGTCACTGTCACTTCCCCCTGTCCCCTGTCCCCTCGCCCCTCTCCTCATTTCCCTCTGCCTTACTACAAATGTTTTTCCTGCTGCCGTCTGTTATTTTTATTTTCATATATTTTTAGAACTACTCCCCGCGCTGATTCTCTATCTTTCTCTCAATTCGATTCCGACTCATCAGAGAATTATGAATATCAAAAGTATCTGGAGTATCTGAATTCTGAATTCTGGTTAGACTCTTCCCATTGCTGGGCAATTAACACCTTTATCCGTTTGCCCTCAAACAATGCACATTTGTCAGGCACTTGGATTGGACCCGGGGGCGTCCTAATGTTATCCCAAAACATTTTGATTTATCAACTCTTTTTAAATTCCAAACATGAAAGCATCTTTCACATCAACAACTGCCGAGTCAACGAAGTCATTCACATTAAGTCCAACAACAGCCGAATAGATACACTCGAAACGATTTAACTCTTTGACCCCTCCCACACACACATACACCGTTGTGACTCCCGACCCCGACTCCGACCCCGACCTCGATTCCGAACCAGAGACACGCACGGGCCTATTAAAAAATTGTTTATGAAAACAAAACATTTCCAGGGCAATTAATCATCAGGCATTGGCTGCCGCGTGGGGGGAACAACATTTGCTCCCCCCTTTCTCCACCCCTTTGCCCATCTTTATGATCGCAGCTCTTGCTGAAGATGATGATCTCCATGGCCCAGTAGCACAGCTGGCATCTCTTGGCATCCAGCGATTAAGCAAAGTGCCTCCGATTGCCGAACGAGGAGGGGAAAGTGTTAAATGCCTGCCAATTAGTGCCGCCCGTTGGCTGCTCCAATGATCATTGTGCTCCTAATTGGCTAAAATATGAAATGCTTTTCAATTAAATCGATCTAATAAATTGTTATTCCTCTTGGAAAAAGGGTGGAGCTACTGAATTGTTTCAGTTTTTGGCCATTTAGGGCTAAGTCAATAAGATCATCATCAAATCAATTTCAATATACACTGGAAGTATCTATATAAATTAAATTTCAAGTATTCTTTTTAATTTTTGCCGTTTTTCATTTATGTATATATTTTCCACTTTTACAATTCAATTAAATAGAAAAATAAATGAATTGTCTGGAACTATAGCTAAGATTCCTGACACAAATAATTCTAATATTTCGCGTAGATATATACTATAATTTTTAACTAGACCAAAGCTCATTAGAGGTCAGAGTCTATAAACTGATAACGCTCCTTATCAGCTAGTCCCTTTTAAAACTAAAAACTGATTTTCGACTGATCGTTCCTATGGTAGCTATATGATATTGTAGATCAATGGGTACAGGGTATAAAAACTACTACAAATTATTCATTCATTTATGATAGTTTAAAAACATTTATAAGAATTTATTATTTGAATGCAGAAAGACTTTTATAGCAAATTATCATTTTAAATCGAATGCTCTGATATTTAACTCAAAAGTTTTAAAGTTTAAGATTAAATAACATTTATTTACTTTATTTTCACAATTTTCTCTCAAGGGTTCCTTTTATTGCCTTTAAATGCAGTTATGTTATTTATTGCCGCCCGGGAAATAGAATTTCACATTGGAAATGTTTATTTTATGAACTTTTTGAAATAAATGAAAAATTGAACTCTCATTTCGCTTTAATGGCCGAAGATGGAATGAGATGGGAATGGAGAATAGAGATGGGAGAGTGGTAGAGTGTGGAAGTGAAGTCATTAGGACAGTTATTGATATCGGATGTGACAGATCCCACTCATAGACAGCACATTAGTTAACGCTGGGCGGGGCGAGAATTTCTTGGCATTGAAATTGTGAATTGTCAATTGTGAATTTGCTGGCTCCCGATGGGCAGCGGGTCATTCGGGTCATCTGTCAGTGTGGCAAAAGGTCGCCAAAGGTTATTGTCTGCATTTCACAGTTATTGCTGATGTTTTCAAATAAAATGTGTAATATTTCAATTTTTAAATGTGAATGCGGATGCTGACCGGAAGGGGGCGGGGAGGAAAGGGCGAAAGAGATGTCAGAATTGCGAACATGACACAATTTAAACTGCTGACCTTTGTCTGGACAGTGCCATCCCCCGATTTCGGGGTTTCCGAGGTCCAAGGTCTCTCCACCTAGACACCACTGACCATTGTCCTGCATTGTCCTGCATGTCCGGTTTATTGTTATTGTTATTATCAGAGAGTGTTCCCTGCAACTGTCAAACGGAACTATTTGGCTTTTGGGTGCACATCCATGTCCTTCATCGACGGGGGTGGGAACGGGAATGATAGCACGCGTCGCTTGCCACATGCCTCCTGCCACATGCCTCTCTTTTCTCTCTCTCTGTTTTTCTGGGCTAATGACGAGGCCCGACCCAACGGAAGCCCGTTGAAGTGCCTCTCAAAACTGTGCCATTGAGCCCGAAAACGACACCCGCACGAGACTGAAACCCGAAAAGAGCTAGACACCGGGAAACTGGTATCTGGTAACTGGATGCTCAACCCCCAGTTCTGACGAAGGAGTCAACTATCATAGCGCCGACTCTAAATGATGCAATATTCTTCTGCTCGTTGTTGTCGTTGTCTCATGACAGCCAGCAAAAACCAATAAATGTCATCAAATTTATTGCTTTTGATTCAAAAAAAATTCTTTTGTTTGTTTCGGTTTTACAATAAAAGTACTTTCGAACCCTCAGGCTGAGTTAGCGTTTGCTATTTGACCAAGAACTTTATATAACTATTTACTTCAATCAATAAATATTTGAAAAAGTTAGTCATAAATGTGCTATAAATGTAAATAACTTATATACGAAATTCCATTCTTATGACAAAACTTATGAAATTGAAAAAGTTTTGAAAATTATAGCAAATTTGTCGAAAATATTGCTCCATAATTAGTATGTATTTTATTTACATCTTGAAAATCGGCTCTTTAATATCAATTTAAAGTTTAAAATTAAGACAGATTCGAGCTATGACCTTTTGGAATTGCATTATTTATATTGTTGTACAAATATTAATATATCTTGTATTTGGAACACGTATCCTGCGGGCGGGTCGTCACTTTTTTACCCTCACCAGATGCCAATCCTAAAGTACCTTCAACTGTCAACGCATCGTCAATTCTATTTTTATGTTTTATTTTCATTCTTTTCTTTTTTCTTTTTCGTTTTTGTTCTTGTGCTGTTTCCGTTTCGCTTCGTTTCATTTCTTCTTTTTTTCTTTTAATATTTGAGTGTAATATTTCAGTTTTTTGTTGTTGTCTTTTTGTTGTCGTTATTGTTGTTATTGAGGAGCGTCTGTTGTTTTGTTTGTGTTGACAATTTGTTGGGTTTTTTCTGTGTGCAACCGCTAAATAGCTACAAATTTATGATCGTAAATAGGATCGTAAATCAATTTTTAATGCATTTCCATTTGTTCCATCTTGGCTTATGTCAACAGCCAAATGGATGGCAGCTTTTCCTCTGTAGGGGGTGTGACCCCACAGGGGAGGGGAATAGAAAATTGGGGGGACTTTTTGATATACCAAATAAATTCGTTTGAAATTTTTGCATAATTTCGTATAACGAATTGAAATGTGCAATAAAGTTGCAAATTCAGCTCATGCATATGTATAGAGTAATGCTTATGTGTAATGTTAGATGTAATACACACGCATACACACACATGCATATGTATTTATACACACACAGTTACAAATACTTATCGCATTTGTCGCATGTTTGGTTGCAGCTTTGACGGCAAATCCAATTTAATACGCTTAAGTTCTTACTTTTTGTTTTCCTTTTGGTATTATTTGCACAGCGCAGAAGAAGAAGATGGATAAGAAAATAGTAGAAAATAAAAATTTGCACTGTCGTACAAATAAAACACCAGCAGGCCACGCCCACAGCGATAGCTCAATTTAATGTTATCGATTTTTAATTTTCCTATTTAAGCTTTTTGCAGACTTTGTTAAAATTTGCATGTACATATATTTCTCTCTCTCTCTCTCTCTCTCTTTATCTCTCTGTCGCTGTCTGCAGTGGCAAGAACAATAAATACTGTTAAGGCTTGTAATTTAATCGCATTTGTATCGATGCTTTTGTTTTTTTTCCTGCTTTTACCATTTCCCATTGTATTTTTATTTTTAATTCGCTTTTTCCTTTTTATATTGAATTTAATTCAAGGCATAGAAAAATAGTTGTACACACGATACTACAATATACATATGTATACATATGCATTTATATGGAGCACTCCCTGTCTCCCACTCATTTCCCCTCCGTTTCCCTCCCCTTTTCCCCCTCTGGTTCATCATGTTTGCGAAGCCCTAAAGATGCATTGCCCCGAGGCGTTTAATTTGCATTCGTTTTCGTTGTTATCGATATTGTTGCGGTTGTTATCTAGTTGTTGTTGTTGCTATTGTTGTTGTAAATGTTGTTATTTTCATTGTAGTTGTTGTTGTAATTTAGCTGTGTATTTATAGTTAGTTGGCAATATCAAATAAATGCATTTGGCGCCTTAATTGGATTTGTACTCATGTTTAAAAGAGAAAGATAGAAATTCTAAAGCTTGGATGAATTAGAAATTGGGAACAGTGGAATATTTTCACAAAAATTATATTATATCTACAATTCTTAAGTTTTTGATTCACTCAAAATTGTCGAAACAAATTTAAATATTTTTATTAACTCTCGGGTTGAGAGTCTCAACTTATTTAAAATTTATAAGATAAATTATTGTACATTTGAGTATTATATGAAATGTGTGAATCTTTTCAGTACGAATTTTCTGAAAATTTCACAAATTGGTCAGTTATTGTTAAGCATGTTTATTTAAAAATATTTATCAGAGTATGCTTAAGCTATTTACAGTATTTAGAATTTTAATCTTAAGAAATCTCGAATTTGGTATTATTTATTTTTTTGCTTTGCTTTTTTTAAAAAATAGTATCTACTTTTTATTTTAGAATATCAATTGACATATTTTCCATGTGATTAAATAAAGTATAGTTTTTGATATAAATAAACAGCTATTACCTTAAAATACTTTGTTCTTTCGTAGTTATTTCCAAGGTATGTTTTAACTTCTATATCTCTAGATAATATCGTGCTGTTCCCTTTGCTAAACGACATTAAAAATATTTCACGCTTTAATTAAAAATCGAAATTGGACTGCCAATAAAATGTTTGTTAACCAACATAACCGCATCTGTTAATGTCTCTACAAAGGGAGCGCCGCAGTCGCCGTCGCTGTCGCTGCCTCTGTCGACGTCTACGTCGACTGTGTGCAATGAAGCCCGAGTCAGAGTAACAGTCAAAGTTATAGACGTCTCGTTTTATACATATAACTGGATCGTCAGTTTATATCAATTCTTTTACTATGCCCTTTGCTGTCCGCTTTATCAAATTTTGATAAAAAGCCACGCCAATAAATTAAATGTATAAATTCATTTAATTAATTTCATTTTTATTGTTTCAAGCCCGTCAGCTGTACCTCCCTCTTCTGTGTGTGTGTGTGCATATTAAAAAACCATCAGCGTGTCAATATGTAATTTGTGTCGTCGTCAACAATGAACGCAGAGCGAACAGAGCGAAAAACTCGGAAATAAATAGAACATAAATTAAATATCAATAAAAAGCGGTCGAACCCAAAAACCAGAAGCGAAACCCAAACGCAAACTCAGACCTATATATACATAGATCCAGAGCCCATGGCAATTCAATTTCAGTGGCATATGGCTCATATGACGGATCTAAAGTAAGATCTAAGAAGATCCCGAAATTGATTTTGATTTTGAGTTTGAATGTGTTGACAAATTTTCCTCTTTGCTGCGCCGCAAAATCCAGTTGACAATGGGAGACAAAAGAGCTACTGTTTCCCTCTGGAGAGAGCACTCGTGGAAAAGTTAGCTAAAAGTGCCTGGGATTCCATCCAAACAGCCTCAGGCTGAGGATCAGACTTCGACTCGGGCTCGGGCTCGGGCTCAGTCTCAAATCGTGTGCAATCAACCGCAATATCTTAAACAAAGCGGGGCCAAAAAACCTGACAGATGAGTTGTTTGTGCAACCTAATGAAATTTCCAATGGGTGTGCGAGTGTGTGTGTGTGTGTGTGTTGAGGATCAGCAAGGATCGCTGGCAAGAGAATTTGTCAACCGCCGTTTTGTTGAGCTCGAATTCATTAAGCCCGGTCCCAATTTCAGTTGACAATTGCGATCCCTCCATTAAATACCAATCTCAACCCCCGTCCGTCCTTCGTCCGCCGTCCTTCGTCGCTTTCTTTTGAAGATTGAAGAAATTATTAAGGATTTATTATGATTATTATATTAGGGGCACAGCATGTGAGCCAAGGCTTCACAATGTCCATCACAATGGATCCTCGGATCATTAGAGATTTGTCGCTCGCTCGACATTCCGACATTCCACATAACAATATTATTTTACATATCAATTATTTCATTGTCCTACACTCAAATTTAATTTCTTTTCATTTTCCAACCTAAATTGTCCTTCATTTCGTCCTGTCATTTGTCGTATCTGTGTCCTGGACAATTTGCCAAATTGCATTACATTGGGATCAGTATAATTCCCGGGATTTGACAATAATTGTTTGCTCAACGCGGTTTCACTTGGCGCCCTGTGGAAATATGATATTTTCTATCTTGAATTTATTGCTGCTGTGCGGGAAATTTGTTTTCCATCTCCATCGCCCAAAAGTGCAACTCAAATGTGGAAAGCTATCGATTACACTTTGTCCTTACGCAGCACTAATAAATTGTGAAGAAACAAGAGCATTGAACAGAAAATTTGTCATTCAACTGCGGTTAGTGGGAGGAGTTCCGGGAATGATCAATAATCTCAGGAGTGTAGATCTAATTGCATATGGAGTCTTTTAGATTTCTAATCATGTCTATTGATAATTATAATACAAGCTTATTCTTTCTGAAAATTGATGAGTTTTTACACATTTTACACATTTTCATATCAAAAGTTCGACTTTAAATTGTTCTATTTAATTTATCACAGTCGCTATCGAATATCAAAGAATTTGAAAGGTATTTCTCATTGAAAAATGAATACACTCATAGTTATTCAGGTAACGTTGCCTTGCTGTTTAATGAGTACATTAAAAAGGTATCAAAAATACTTCAAGAATCGTTGAAATGAGCTCGGGAAATTGAAAAATCATTTACTTGTGATTCATTACGCATTCAAAACGTGAGTCCAACTTTAATTTCAATCAAAATCCAAATTATATGAAAATCAAATAAAAATGTGGAAGAAAAAACAACTTGAAATTATTCACTTGCCCCTCGCACTGCATTTAAATGATGGGGAAAGGTTAGAGGGAGAAAGAGAGAGAGAGAGAGAAAGGGGATTGGGGAAAGGCAGCTAATGGTGTGTGAATCGGCACATCAACTATTTCACATTTCCTTTCATTCCCCCTTCCCCGCCCATGACGTGGTCATAAATACGACGGTTTAAATCTCTCTTAAGGTGCCGCCCTCATATAAAAGGATTTGCATTCGGAATCGAATTTTCGGTTATGGCTTTAAAAATTGCTCAATAAAAATGCTGAGAAAATCCGTGCATAAAGTTCCATATGAGCTTGTCAAATCTACAGACCCGCATCGACGTCCCCTTCTCCCTGTCCCCTGCCCCCTTTTACCCCTGCTCCCCTTTTAACGCCAACGCCACTGAGCTCACGCGCATTACGCAAATGAATTTCGTGTTTCGTCTTACTCACACACACACACCCACACACACACCCACACACACACACACACACTTATGAATTAGCTAAAGGCACACTCCTTCGACTGGCTTAAGACTTTTGTTACACACACACACACACCCTGCAGACCCCCTTCCAACTGCGCCCCTGCCTCCTGACACGTTGACAAAGTTTATTGTTGCTCGTAATTTGCCACTGGGTGGTGCGGGTGGTGCACTGAGACTTTTTTAATGTACCCCATCAAAGTGTGTGTCTGTGTGTGTTGGTGTGTGTGAGTGTGAGGGTGTCATGCACGTTGAAAAAACATATGCATATAATTATATAATTGAATTAAACAATTTCGTAAATGGTAAATGATGCGACAATATGAAGGCGACGCTTTGCAACTTCCAACTTTCAACTTCCACATTCGACACGGCAGCCGGGAAAATTTGCATAAATACATAATTATTACCCCCGAGAGTGGAGAGGGAAAGTGCTGCCATTTTCCTTGTGTGTGTGCGGGTGTAAATTTATAAGCTTGGGGTGGAAAAACATATAATGTCGAAGGAAAATATCTTAAAATGTCTAAAGAAAATTAAATTTATAAAATATATAAAAATGATGATAAATATAAGTAAATCATATATAATATAGTATATGAATATTATTATAAAATAAATATAATAAATAATGTGTCTGGAAAACATTCATAGTCATTTAAATATCCTCAATGAATTCAAACTCTCAAGAAAATTAAATATACATATGTATGTATATGACATATACGAATTTAAATAAATATAAATATAAATAAATAATAAGTTATACATTTTTAAGCGTGGGGTGGAAAAACATATAATGTCGATGGAAAATACCAAAAAACGATTAAAGAAAATTTAATCTATAAATATTATATAAAAATTAAAGCAAATATAAAAAATCATACATATATATCAATATTAATATACAATAAGTATAATGAATAATGTATCTGGATAACATTAACAGTCTTTTAATAATACCTAATGAATAACCAACTCTAAAGAAAATTCACAAACATATACAACATATAAGAATTAAAATAAATATAAATATAAATAAATATAATGTCACATATTATAATATATAAATATTAATAAATCAAAAATGTATCTAGATAACATTTATAGTCTTTTAACAATCCCCAATGAATAACCAACTCCAAATGAGCTATGAAAACTGACATCTCAAGCGAATGCGAATGCGAATAAGCTGAAAGCAAATCAACAATGAAAGAGACAAAGGAATTTGAAAACCCAGCAATAACAAACAGCCGCTGGCACAGGACCAAGGAACAGGAGCAGGAACAGGAGCAGGAGCAGGAGCATTCGATCTCACAGCAGGATATGAAATTCGCATTAGAATCATAAAAGGATATTCGCCATGACAGATACATGACAATGCCATCTGTATCTAAGTGTCTGTCTGTGTGTGTGTATCTGTGTGTGTTTTGTTTGTGTATCTGGCGTGTGTTTGTGTTTATGTCACATCACCTAAACAAATATCTCGCTCGAGAGAGCAGGATCAATGGGAACTACGCTCTCCTCTATCTATCTCTCTCACTCTTCTCTCCCTCCCTCCTGTTCGCTTTCCAGTTTTTCATGTTTTTTAACTCTTTGCAATAACAACGTTGCAACTGCAACACAAATTTGACAATTTGAAAATCCTCTAGACCTTGCTCGACATCTGCCAATTACTGTATGGCAATTCCGGGCACCAGAGGGCGCCACATGTGCTGCAATGGGGGCGTGCCACTGACCTGATTAACATACAACAAACAAAAAAGCTTAACTGAAAAAAAAGGGAAAAACTGCCCGCAGTTTTGTTTATTTTGCTGTGTTTCACTTAAATTTCAGTTGTTGTATCTGGAATATTTAAGCTTTTGACACACACACACACACATGTGTGCCACACTTACACACACACACATGGTTAAGAAACCAGAGACATTTGGTATATAAGACAACGACTGCGAACGCACTGGAAATTTTAGTGGGAAATCGAGGAAAAGCGTCGCCCACATACAAAAAGTGAAACTGCGAGACGTTGGCAACGGCAAAAAAGGGGCAGACAACAAGGGGGAGGATGAAGGGGCTGACAGAGGGAGCCAAAGTTAGCTTGGCTTTATTGGCTTGGCAACGAGAGAGAGAGTGAGAGGTGTAAGGAGGGAAGAGGAGAGGAAGCAGTTGGCAAGGACGAAGCTCGCTTAGAACGAGCGGAAATTGTCACCAAAAACAGAGAGAGACAAACACACATACATTGACATGTATGTATGTATATAGATGTCGCAGGACAACGGACAGCACTTTCGCCTAAAGGATGGCAAGTAGAGTGAAGTGGGGGAGAGAGGGGGAGGGGTGAAGTTACTGCCTCATAATGAAGGCAGCTAATACATCTTGTTGATGTTGTGGGAACCCGCCGAACATAAAGAAACGCCAACAGACATGTCTATTTGGAATCCTATCGATTTTGTCGGGAGTTCCCCCAATGTACCCCCCTTTCAGAGCAGACAACCCTGCCAGAGTAGGGTTGCCGAGTACGGCAATGGCCTTCGAGCAGCGTCTCATCAAAATGGGGCAACATTTAAATGCAACAATTGTCATTAAATTTTCATTTGGCGACCGTTTAAAGAGAGACAAATAAAGAGAGAGAAAGAGATAGAGAGAGTTCAGAAGTAGTTTAAGAATTTAAATATACTGATTCTGATTTTGGACCTGACTAACTCTTTATATTCTACAGAACGTTCTAAGTATTTTCGAAGTCTAATTGAAAAATAACAGAAACAATCTCAAAACTTAAAAGTACGATTGAAATAATTTTCTAACTGTTTATAAATGAGAAGAAAGAAAGTGATATATTTTAAATGATTTTATGTTATAGCTCAATAAATTCATATTTTTAATCAATTTTCTGAATATTTGAAATTTGTTTAAATTTATTTGTAAATATTGTAAGCAGAAAAAGGTTATCTGTAATATATAACAATATTTTCTAAATGTTTATTTATATTTTGCAATACTTTATTTATCAGTAACTCTTAAAATATTTTCAATATTTATTATTTATTATTATTTTTATCAGCAAAGAATGTATTTCTTTTAAACTATGCATTCAGTTTATATTATTGTTGGGCACGAAAATAAATTAAATGTTCTAACGCAAATTTAAGAATTGACCTTGTGCCGGCTGTGCTGAGACTGTCACTTTGGGTCATTTGCTCGATGTTGTGTTTAATCGATTTCTTTGTAAACTCGAAACCAATGTCAACAGCCTTCAGACACATACAGAGGCACAGACAGAGACACAGACACAGATACAGACACATAGACATGCAGATACATAGACATAGCTACAGATACAGATACACAAATAAGCAAATTCAAGTGGCTGCCAAATAAAAAGGAAGCTGAAGAAAATTTTTGCTTTTTTGAACTCGAAGCGAGAAAACATTTACACACTTAAACGAAGCAAAAGCATTTGAACGAAAAAACAACAAAAAAACTAAGAAAATTCTAGTGCAAAGAGTGAAGCGAAAGGATGCAAAAGAGGACTACGAAGAGTAGGAGAAGGAGAGGGGGAGGGACATGGAGATGGAGGAGACAACGCTGGAGTCACACTGCAAACTCGACGATGTTGGCTTAAATTTGCCGTCTGTCGCTTAGGTAAATAAGCAACAGTTGTACATGTACACTAACAAATGTATCTAGATAGATGCGAATGTATCTATAGGATACACTTGTCCTTAGTGCCGTTGCCAATTCTAGTCTTTCCCTTATTGCCTCTGCTCTTTCCATTTAGGGCATTTAAAGCAGCGACTGCTTTCAATTCGATAGTGTTTTCATTGATTTTTCGCCATGAAAACTGTGTCCCATTCATATTTCAATTTTATTTGTCAAATGGGCGTAGTTTCTTCTGTTCACAAATACTTGTCTCTATATTTATGTGGCGTAACGCTTTGTAATTCTGATTCATAAACAATATCATCATAAATAACTCCACCTCCCCCCAAAAACAAACGATGGGTTGGGCGGAATTCCGGCTCGTGCCGACCATATGTGAGCTCATCAGTCAGAAAAGATCCATTCCGGGGAGCAACAGATGTGATTTACAAACTATTGACTTGAAATTCAACAACAAGTACCAGTAAATATAAAAAAAGTACAGATTTATGCATAATGTGAAGTCAATTCGAAAATTAAATCCTTAAGAAAATTCTGATATATTATTATTTAAAAAATTATTTACTCAAATATTTCTAACAAAGATTCGAATTATTTTTGGTTGTTTTCCTTATCCAACTAAAAAGATAAACAAAATACTATAAATTTCTTAAAGTTGAAATAAATCACAGGTCAGACACATCAAAAATCCATTTGAAGCTAGGGAAATGGGTTCGTTTTAGGTTTCGGGATCTCCATAGTAAAAATATACATACTCGTAACCTATGTCCAGTGCGAGTTTGAAGTACTTAATTTTAATGAGACGAGTGTGCACTTTCGGCCTTTTTTATTTATTTGTTTATTTTCTATTCTGTTTCTAATAGTATTTAGTGGAAACATACGTGATATTAAAACTGAAACCCTCGCAGCGACGTGTATTTCGATTTTTATGATAGTTACTTTGGAGTTCTCGCTATGTGTGGATGTGTGGGGTACTGTTAACGATCTTTGTCATTTAAATAAATAAATTTTATTTGAATTAGGCATAAAATTAAAAGTAAAGTATGTCTAATGAGTCAACTGCCATCAAATGCTTGGACATTAACTACGCGTATAGATGAGGTTTCTATTTATTACCAAAGTGCGTGACTCAATAGCTGGAGTCTGATGAGAAGTTCAACAGGAGAGGGAACTCAAAAATAGTTGAAGATTTATTCACCGGCATAATTGAAGCGTTTAAGGAGAGAGTAACGAGGAAACTTTCCAGTCAGTCAGGAAACAGCTAGGATTCGTGAAATTCAAAGCTCTCTCTCGAGAGAAAAAGAAAATGGAGCCAGTGGAACGTTTAAGGATATGAAACAAAGAAGAGTCGATAAATTGTTATATTTCTTTGAGATCAAAACTGACTAAAACATTTCTTCCTTATCCGCGATAGTTCTTTTCACACGAGAAACGTTTAAGGATGCGACACAAAGAAGAATGGATAATTTAAGTGCTCTCAAAAGAAGAGATCAAGCCTTGTTTTTACTATGATCTGTTTAATGTGTATTTTCAAATTCTAGACTTCCTTTTTAAAAATAATTAATATTTTCAGTTGTCCAGAATTGTTAAATTTTTGTTCTTCTCTCAGATCCCACCGACATTTGGTGGCATGTTGAACCAACTCACGTTTGCCTTGATGATTATAAACGTTGTTCTTCATTGGATGGGTTCAGTTTTGGGGATGGGATCTAAATTTTTGGGGCTATTTTGGAACTAAACATTTGTCGCATTTACCACAAAATGTGCGTAATAATTTATTCCGACTTTAATTATGCTTTGTTGATCGTGTTCTGGTCGGCTTCGCTTTGACTTTGATTTCCCGATGACCTGAGAAATGTTGTAGAGGTTTTTCTTACGTTTTTCTGTTGTTTTTTTCAATCGTTTTCTTCGTTTTTATGAATGTAGAGACAAATCGGCGTCATCAAAATTTTTCAAACGGGTTTCGATTTGCATACAAATTTCACTTGCTGTCTCGCTTTTCTCCTTTCTCTCTCTCTCACTCGACCCACGTCTTATGAACAATATTTGGAGAATGGAAGCGGTTCACGATGATAAACGACATTATGTCTGGGAAATTTTGGTGGCCATAGACTTGGTGTCTATGGAAGAGGAGAGATGTTGCTCTCTCTCTCTCACACTCTCAACTGTCTCTCTCTTTCTGTTGCGACATTTTACAGGGAAATGCACTCGAAATGAAATTTGTACAGTAGAACTATGCTATAAAGGCTGCTAATTTGTTATGCTGGAAGGAGGAGAGGGAGAGGGAGAGGGAGGGAAGGTAAAAGAGAGGGTTAGCTATTATATGATACTTATGAAGGGACTTGGCATCAGTTACGGGGTGGCAACTATTGTTGTTGTTGTTTGTTATCATTTCATTTCATTTCATTTTTTATTCATACCTGAATCCATTTTGAATTTGTTGTTTGTTTCTATAAAGTTTTGTTAGTAATTCATAAGCATACGCAGCGGGCAGATGTTCCGCACGAATTATTCGAGATTATATGGGCAACAACTGGAAAGGGTTGCAGCTAAAGATACAGCTACAGCTACAGATACAGATACATATGTAGCTAGAAGATACGCACGCATGTATCTGCAAATGAAATGCAATTGGTGGCCATGCCAGTTGCCAGTTGCCAGTTGCCAGTGGCATGCATTATTCATGCCACACACTCTATCGGTATGGCTATTAACAGCTATTCGGCTATAGGGGCAACTCCCTCCTCACCTCCCTTCCTCTCCTATTCTCAACTCCTTCTCTCAGCGTTCTAAATGTGTTGATAAGGATGCGAACTTAGAAATTGAATGATCGATCAATGAAGATGGTTTAAATACGAATTTACATAAACATTTAAATTATCTATTTTTGAATGTGTACAGTACAGTAGCACTTCGCTATAGCAACTGAAAAATACTAAAAATATATAAAAATTTGTATAAGTAAGTAAGTATTCGAATTTAAGATTTGGAAGTACATAATACATATATTTTTGTCAAATGAGCAAAGTAAAGAAATCAATATTAAATCTGTTTAAAATTTATTTTATCTATATTATAATCTTAGGATTTAAGCCCATTTTCGGTTCACTTATATTGATAAAGAGAAAATGTGTGAGTTAAATACAGATTTTTTATTAGTAAAAGTAAAAAAACTAAAGCTTTATCTAAAAATAAATCAGTTATACTTTTTTTATCTCGAAAAATTGCAAGATTCCTAAGTAAGACATTCGAAAATAAATGCAATAATATTTCATTCATTGCAAAATTTACTTTTAAATTAGAAGAGAGTTATTTGTACGACTTATGTTATACTGTTGAAAATCAGAAAATAAACATGTTAAATTAAAATTGTAATACTGTTTAAAATCAGAAAATAAACATATTAAATTATGCTTTATAAAAGTCTGCTCCTCAATATTGATTTATATTTAACCACTAATCTAATTAGATATTCATTTTATTAAATACATTTTAAAAAATATCTCCTTTAAAAATTCACCTCATTTTTGCATTCCCTATAAGAGTTAACGGTAAAAGACGCCATTACAGTTGCCAAAACGAAATCAATGCAATTGAGTTTTTCCCGACGGCATTACAGTCTCGCGATGGCGGCCAAAGGACCAACGGTAAAGCATCTGTCTGAAGTAGAAGAAACAGCAGCAGCAACAACAAAGCGCACATAAAGGAAATATGGATAAATAAAGAAACATACATACACACACACACACACAGGCAATGAAAGAAAAATATGATTGAGGAGCGCAGCCAACGAGGAGCATTAAAAAAAACGGCGAGCAGCGCTGCCAGCGTCAACGTCTTTTTTGTGCTGTTGCCGCTATGCTCCGCCTAAAGTTGTCATAATTTGCTTTTGCTTTGCATTGAGTTTTATTTATTTGCCGACGACGACGACAATGACGCTGCGCAAATAAAAATCGTTGCTGCGCTTTGGCCGAAGATGACGTTGGCTTCTGTCGTCGGACAGTTTCTCGTTTGCTGCTTTTCTTGGGGGTATCGATTTGTGCGCCGTCGGCCCTTTGAGAGAGCGAGAGAGTGCCTCGGCAGCTGACGAGAGAGCAGCGCCAATGCACACTCACACACATGCACAGCGAGTCTCTTTTTGATTTATGGCATTAACACACACACACACACTCTCTTGAGACTTATCATAAATGGCCGCAATGCGTGCGTTAGAGCAGCACAGCTAGTGCGCTGCAAGCTTAACAGCGCCAATAACTGTTGTGCACTTAACATAACAGCATCGCAACAGTCTTATACGCAAAGTTCCCCTGCTGTTAGCAGGCAATTTCGAAAATGTTGCACGCACTTTTATATGTGGCCAGCACGCTCTCTTGCTCACTCTCTCTCGCTCGTTCTGTCGCGCGCGCTGCTGCGCTGCCACTGTTGTTGTTGCTATTGCTGTTGCTGTTACTGTTGTTGTTGGTTCGCGTCTAAGCTTTTGCAATGCTGCCCCCAACAACGATACAGCGACACTTCGATTCGCTGCTGCTGCTGCCGATGTCGATGCCGTTGCCGCAGCTGCTGCTGCTGCTGCGCTCGTTGTTGCGTTGTGCCGTTTCTTGCTGCTCCGCACGCTCGTTAAATCCATAAAGGACATTCGCTGCTTCGGCTCCAGTCACGGCCAACGGCAGCGCCATTGCCACCGACAGCGACAACGGCAACGGCAGCGCCAGTTGCCAGTTCAGCGACAGCGTCAGTTCAGCCAGCCAGCGAGGCAGGCAGCAGGC
This sequence comes from Drosophila subquinaria, assembly GCA_037043405.1. Classification (NCBI taxonomy): domain Eukaryota; kingdom Metazoa; phylum Arthropoda; class Insecta; order Diptera; family Drosophilidae; genus Drosophila; species Drosophila subquinaria. Next base: position 135,465 of record JBAMBL010003070.1, read on the forward strand.
AGCAGCCGCCACTTCTTGGCTTTTGGTCAGCGCCGCCTCAAAGCCGACAGTTGCAGGTTGCCACTTGCCAGTTGCCACTTGCCAGTTGCCAGTTTATAGCTAATTTGCCATTCACATAAACAGCAACAACAACAACAACAACAGAAACCAATTATTATTGCCAAAAATTTGACAGCAGCAACAGCAAAGCTAACGGTTTTTATTACCGCCGTCGTCGCCGCAGTCATCACCGTCGTCGTCGTCGCCGCCGTCGCCGTCGTCGTCGCCGTCATTGTTTGTCGTTGTCGTCGCAGCTCACGCACATTGATCATTTTTTCCCTCCCGCTTCATCTCCAGCGTCAAGTGCGTGCGTGTGTGTGTGTGCGTATGAGTGTGTGTGTGCATGTGTGCGTTGGCGTGTGAGTGCGTGCGTGTGCATGTGTGAGTGCGAGTGCGAGAGGGCGACGTTTATTCATGTGGGCGGGGGGCGAACGTGGAAGTTTTTGTGGTCGTGCGTGTTTAATTAATCATAAATAAAGCAAAAAGCATAAAACGCAAAAACCCGAAAAATGCAAATGGCCAACAGCAACAACAACAACAACAACCGCAAGCGACTCTCCGAGAGAGCGAGCAACTGTAAAACAAAAACAATTGAAATATTATGTGCAATAAATGCGAATGCGACAAAAGGTGAAGTGAACTAAAGACAACAACAACAACAACAACCAAAATAACTGAGCATTGAAATCATCAAAAAGAATCGCAAAAAAAACAAATTTCGAGTGCGAATTCGCATTCGAATCCTCGACAGGATTCGCCAAAAATTGTTTTGCCGCCGTCGGCAATATTGACGCGAAAACACAAAAAACAGAAGTGATTCAAAAATGTCCTTCAAAAGCGGATAGGCGATAAAGGAACAAAATAAGAAGAAAAAGAAGCAGCAGAAAAGAAGAATAAAACTTATTTGGAGTGAGTATCAAAGTGAGTATTGAGAAAATCTGATAAAAAATATAATTAGTATAAGAAAAGTCGATTTTGTCTAAAATAACATATAATAATTCTATTTAAAATGTTGGGAGCTTTTATGGATATATTTTGTTGCTTTGTGATATTTAAGAAACATTTAATTGTTTACTATATAATCAAAAATAATTATTAAGCTTTTGATAAATATCAATTTAATAGATGAATTGCAGTTTATTATTTATTATTATTGTGATTATTCATAGATTAATTTGGGTAAATTGTTTTATTTTCAATATGATTAATTTATAATAATTTAAGATAAGATAAGATATAATAATTTGCCCTTTATCGAACTACTTTCTATAAAAGTTAGCAGTACCTTGGCCAGGTTTATTTAAATATTAAACAGATACATTTAAGCTCTAGCATAAATGCAAATAATCATAGTCTTACTATTGAGTACCATTCGATGTATTTATTATAAATACTTCTATACTCCTCAAGGGGCTTTTAAAAGTTATTCAACCTAATATAATTTGATTGCATTCTCTGAACCTATCACTATAATAGATACTTCGAGGCTTAACTCTAGAATTAAACTGCTTATTACTGTTTATTTTTTTAAATACCCTTTATTTAAAAAAACATTGAATTAAGAAAACGTAAGAATCTTTACTTTAAGTTTACATTTTAGTCTGTTCTCTTAGCCTGTTTTTAATAACTTTAAAAACAGCAAATGTATTCAGTTACTAGATTTCTACAATTCAGCTTTAATTAATAATAAATATGGTTTCAGATAACTAACTGAAAACTATTTCGACTTATAGCGATTAATATAAATTGAAAATTATCTCTCGGTTGAAATTAAACTAGACTATGAAAAATGTTTCTAAAAAGAATTCAGAATGCATACATTTTATTCTTATTTATATTATTCCATTTAAAATATGATAACTTTAAGAATATTCAAGAAAATGCAATTTCTAAAGTTAGCCAAATTTAATAATGTCGATAAGCTTAATTTTCTCTTTGTATCATTGAGATTAAGTTGAAAATTATATAAATAATTATTTGTTGAAGTTTCATTTGCTTTAGGCAAATGCAAATTTTGGAATGGTTGTTGTTGCTGTTGTTGTTGTGCGAGTTTAAGACTCAGTTGTTGCCTGAGTGGCGATTATTTAACTTTGACACTTTATGCGAGGACATGCAATCGAAGCAGCAACAACAACAATAGCTACAGCAACAACAACAACAGCGGCAACAGAATGTTGCATGTCGGGCTTATGTCAAAGTTAACATAAATACAACTACTTTGTGCCTTGGCCGTGTGACAAGAGAAGGGGTGGGGCTCTGACGGCATTGGGAGGGGATTATTGAGGTCTTGACATGGGCACGAGATGCTGCTCCAAAGTGCGTGCATGTGTGTGTCTGTGTGTGTGTGAGTGAGTGCATGTTATGCAACTACATCAAAAACAATGAGAAGATGACACCCAAAAACAGAGAAAACGGACGCATGTCATGAGAGTAAAATTAGCACAGAAACAATGAGTTACGTGTGTGTGTGTGAGTGTGTGTGTGTGTGAGTGAGAGAGAGAGCGAGAGGGGGCGTAGGTTAAACGAAAAGATGACAGGTGTCAGATACGTGCGTATCTTGTAGATACAATAGACAACAGTCAAATGTCAGCAACAGATTGAGATTGAAATGATGGGCTTAATTTTCAATCAAGCAAATCAACTACAACAAGCAAACTATGAGATACATTCACACTCACACACACATACATTTGCAGTAACAAATAGAGATACAGATACATCAGCTCCCCCTCCCCCTCCCCCTCCTCTACATCTATAAAGTGTTGTGCCTAATGCATTTATTGCCTTAATTAATTTATGAGTCGCGCGATTTCATCGCACCGAAGAGCGCCAAGCGAAATGTATCTTGTATCTTGTATCTCAACGTGCACATTGTCATCCCCATCATCATCACCATCATCATCATCATCATCTTGATGATCATAATCAGCTTTAACTTCTGGTGGCATCTCGGACTCTGTCCGACAATAAATTCATTTAGTTTTCTTCATTTATAAAATTCGAAACGTTTCGTTCGCCAGTCTATTTTTCATTTTTTTCGCCACTCGCCAACCCCTCCCCCTCTGCCCTCTACCTGCCCCTACCCCTCGACTACACCATTCCCTCTATCCACTACATTTATTTGTATTTCTGTTCATTTTTATTATATATTTATTTTCATTTTAATAAATTCAACGCAAAGCCAACAAATAGTAAAAACGGTTCAAACGATGGCGAGAGGGGGCAAAGCGAATGGGAGGGGGGAAAATATTTTTTTGTTATGACAGAAATGTGCGCGTCTATGAAAAGTGTCTACAATATCTACATTTTGCCAGGCGATTTACTTTTGTTGTTGTTGTTGTCAGCTTTTCCCTCGTAAATTTTCATCATTTTCATTTCGAGTTTTCCCCCCCTTCCACACACGATGCGCTGTCCAAATATTTGCGAAAAGCCAAAAAGATTGTATTATACTCTGCGATATATTTTCCTCCTTTTTGTTTGCTCTCTTTTTTTGGTTTTTGTTCCTATTTGTAATGTGGCCACGTTGAAAAATGCCAACAAATCCGAATGCGAATCTATCAGTACTCAAATATAAATATATGTACAATATGTATCTATTCATACTAAATATATATTTTGTATATTTTACATCTGTATCTATAGCTGTCGCTGTTTATTAGAATGTTTGCAACTCATAAGATACATTTAAAATGTCGATGATTTTATGTTTTTCATTTCTGCGGCCGCTGCAATTTTTATCGCATATTCCGAATATTTAATATACAAAATTAAAATCGAAACAACAGAACACATATTTTAGTGTCCGTTGCATTTAATAGTAGTTGATGCCATACTATATACATAATTTATAGAGTATCGAACCCAAAATGCTTTATTTCCATGATGTCCTTAGTCTCCCAGTTTACATTTACATATTCGACAAGCTTTAATCATTCTATATTAATTACATATTTTATGCCCAGTTTAAAGATTATTGATTTCAATGTCCTCCAATTGGGTAAATATTTAAAATTGGGCAAAAATTATTATACTAATTTAATTAAATTCGAGAATATGTATCTTTTTGTATATTATTGCCAAATTTAATATACTTTTACGTACTATGATTGGCTTATCAATTTTATACATATGTATAGGTTTATATTATTAAAGTCTTATTATATATAAATATAATTTAACTTTCATTAAGTTGCTTCAAACGTCATTAACATATTAACTTAACCATTTAACTTACAAAATATAAAGAAAACTAATATTTTAATGTTTCATACTATGATAATTATTTTAAAATTTAATATATTTTATTTATAAAGATAAGACTTCTGTTTATTTTATTACAAAATATTAATATTTCAAGACTTTTCTATCAGAAATCCAACAAACGCAAAGCAAATGGAAGAATAAGTTGTAAAATGGAATAATTAGTTTGTTTTACGAATAATTTAGGGAAAGTTTTGCAAAGGGTGGAGAAAGATCGAAAAAGAATGGAAAATGTCAGAAATTAAGCTTAGCAATATGGTATATATTAAGGAGAAGAGAGAGAGAGAGAGAGAGAGAGAGTTGGAAAGGACAGACAAGTGTTAGTGTGTTTGTATACAAACTATAAACATAAGAGAGAGAGAGAGAGAGTTGGAAAGGACAGACAAGTGTTAGTGTGTTTGTATACAAACTATAAACATAAGAAACATAAGTGCAAAGGGGGGTGTCCACATATATGTGTGTGTTTGTTTGTGTGTGTGTGTTGTGAGTACTTTGCATAGATTGTCCACTTTAGATTAAGCCATGAATAATTTATGTGCGTCTCTTATGATTTTAATTGTTTGCAATGGCAGCTTAACAACTCTTCCTTCAATTCCCCACCCTCCATGTCTCTTTTTCTCTCTCTCTATCACCCTCTCGCTCCCTCAGAGACAGCTTGAATGACTGGCCTTTATTATTCCTTTCGTGAAAAAAGCATAAAAACGAAAGCGGAGGCAAAAACACAAACATCAACAACAACAACACAAACAACAACAACAACAAAATTGTGCCCCAAAAGCAAATGCAAAACAATACAAATTCATCTACAAGGTCCAACTGTGTGTGTGTGCGTGTGTGTGTGTGTGTGTTGTCCAGTTCCCCTCATGACACACGCTCCGGCCACTTGGCATTGGTCTGCTTCTTCTTCTTCTACTCCTCGTCTTTTCCTCTTCTTCTGCTGTTGCTTCTGCCCGACTGTCCTGCCTTATGAATTGCCTCTGCCTCTGCCGCTGCTTCTGTCGCTGCTTCTGCTTCTACCTTCGTTTGCTTCTCTTCGTTTTGCTGACACGCAGACATTTGCATTTCTCACACACACACACACACATACACACACGGTGTGTGGCGCTTGCTCCCCTCTCCCACCTCCCCCTCCCACTGCCTTCAGCCACCCGCGGCGTCTGCTGCTCAACTGGTTGACCGCCCTCTGCTCCCCTTCTTTCCCTCTCTCTCTCTCTGTTTCGCAGCCCTTTCCGGCTGCGTCTGGACTGCAACTCGTCGTCGTCGCAATCGTCGTTCCATTTCGTTTCTTTTTCAAAAATTATATGAAAATTATACCAATTCAACTCATAAAATTTTTTCAGCTTAATAAATTTGCAGACATTTTGTTGAGCTTGGATCCGGTTCCAGTTCCATTCCCATTTCCATTCCCATGCCCATGCTGAGTTCAGCTCAAGCCCTGGTCTGAGCCTTCATTGGCTGCCTCTCTTCTCCTCTCTTTTGGCATTTTAAATACGCCAACTGATTTTAACCACGTCCACTTTTCCACCCCATTCCCTCTATATATCGTATATTTTAAATGAAGCTCATAAATTTTGGCGCAAACAATTCTTATTTTTTTCTCTCTCGTTTTTCTCATATTTTCTTAACGTTTTGCCAAAGAGGAAATTCGAATGTTGTGGCGCTTTTTTCATTGATGAAATTCTTAATGAATGAATGCTTTTCTTCAATAATATGCATGAAACTGCGTGTATAATAGGTTTTGAAATTTTAATTCACAACTTACACTAGCGAACACTATTTTCGATGCGAACATAATTAAAAAACAAATATTTAAGTTATCATAATTAAACATAAATTTTTAAAATACGAATCTAAAATAATATTGGAATTCTAATATACATAAATCAAGATTGTAAAGAATATTGAATAAAAAATTCATTTGAAAAAAAAATTACTTTTCAAGATAATTTTTTTAATTATTTTTTTGATTATTCCACAACAATCCTTTAAAAATAACAGGAAAAGTGATTTTAGTTACAAAATTATTAAAATTTGTTATGAAAATTGCATATTGAGAAAATAAAATGAGTTTTCATTTGATTATAATACTTTGGCAACCCTGTTCAATGTTGATTTCTCGCAGATTCATGCGAAATTAAGCGATTTCTCGATCGACTTGTGGAACAACAACAGATCTCAATCAATATCTCAAAAGCAATCACTCAATCGATTGTTTACCTTACCGCCGCGTTGCCAACGATTCTCTCATTCAGTCAAATTTCTAGCCGGATATAGACGTATCTCGGGTGCAAGTGGAGCTATTTATATGCACAGGAGTGTGTGCCATCAATCAATCAAGAAAATTGCATAGAATTTTGATACGTATCCGCTTGTGGATAAAACAAATGTGCGATTGAATGATTGACGCTTTGTTTTATCTCGCAGATACAATATTTATCCGGGCAAGAAACTGAAACCAGAAAAAGAAAGATTTAGAGTTCCTTACAAGTTGGATGGACCACCTGCTGACAGGAAACCAAACTTTTTGGAATTGACAATGGAATTGAAGTGCTTCCAAAACTTTGGATACAGTTTCAAATTCGAATTCCCTAGAAGAACCTCAAGTTGCAGCTATTGCGGAAGTTTTATGTTTTTGGCTGTGCGTAAATCGCTCAAGAAATCAGCTCAAGTGGAATAAGTTGTGGCTACTGGCTTCACTTGTCTTCGGTCAACACTTGCGAGGTGCCGCCAACCACCCACAAATGGCCACAATCTCAGTCCCTTTCCAGTTTTCCTCCGACTGTGGGAAAAGCGCGTCGGCTACTGCATTAAACAAATTGATTTCGGATGAGCCCATTGATAGAAATACTATACGATGTGTGTGCGTCGATGACTTCGAATCGATATAAATGTGTGCACGATATGGGAATGTATCTGGAGTCTGAGCCGTGCGTCTGTCCGTGTGTGAGTGTGTCTGTATGTGTGTGTTTACCTTTGCCAATAAATTCATTTAATTGCCGGGAAATAATCATAAAGCAATCGGGCGTAATGCGAATGCTACTCGCACTCGTACAACAACTCCAATCTTAGCACACGTTCGCATCGATTATTGTGAAATATTCTTCTGCCCAATTTCGAATTGAGATTACGAATCTGTTCGCTGAACACTCACAAATCTAACGGAATTATGTTGAAATCGATTTCTGGCCAATATTTATGTACTGCTTGCCAACAAACTTTTCTTCTTTTTGCTTACAGTGAGATTAATTTCATAAGCGGAACTAGCATAAAATTTTGTAAAGATTTTTTGAAAGAGTTCTGGGAATTCAGATAAATATTTAATCAAATACGCGATCAAGTGTCAAGTCTTTAGATTTCCTCTTTATCATCAAATTGATCCCAAATCATTCTAGAGATTCCATTGATTTTGTGAGGTACAATTGAAAACCCCTCTATATTTTATTTATATCTAACAAAGTAAGCGTTCAACTGTAATTTATAATTTTCGAATATTTAACTAAATAAATTATCAAGTATTGTGGCAATGTTCGCCATTCGTCAATTGTTGCCGTTCTGTTCGCGAGCTCTACTTCCAAATTTGAGTCGCTGCTTGGCCGCCAGAAGTTCCAGCTCATGTATAACAAATAATTATCGCAGGCTATCAACAGTGGGCAATAACTGTAACAGAGGAGCGCATATTAAACGTAATATTATAGTTGTGAGTATTTGAATAGCATTCGTTTTACTTGACCCAATAGATGGAACTGGAAATGAGTTTCCGTGTGTTGGGTAACAACCATATCGCAATCTTTTTGTCAGATATTGTCCTAACCCTAGGGAAGGGTGAGGGTTGGCAGTGATTGAGATTGTCACCAAGTAAATTAGCCATAGCCGGAATCGAAATCGAATGAGACCAAAGCAAAGTTATGCTGAGTGATTCCAAGTAATATATCAATAAATTATCCAAGCCCAGGCTGAAGCCTCATGCAAAACGTGCATCGAGCTTCGGCCAGTTCAATAATCCGCAAGCAATCAGACTTGGACGCGGAAAGTCCAAAATCATCGAATCAATACCGATGCGGATACCGACATATAGATATAGATTGATAGATACATATGTCGAGTGGTTCGATGGTTCGTTCTGTAGGCCAAAATTAAGTTATACGCCCCTAATAAAATGCAATGCGTTCATTTATTCATCGGCTTTTAAGTTGCGACACCGCACGCTATTCATATATTCAAAAATTTATCATAAAGTCTGGCCGGGTCGGAGTCTCCCTCCTTACGTGACCAGATCAGATCGTTATAGGAATCGTTGTCGAAATCGGATTGCTCCGTTTTTTTTCTAGTTTCTAGCCACTATAAATCCCCAATCTTCTCTCGTTCGCCCACAGCGCCCATGAACAGCAGGAGATCGAGATCCCCAACCAGACTCAGATCGAGATTCCGTAGCAACTCCAGCAGCGAGGAGTTGGAGCGCTCGGCAGCGGCCGCTCCAGAGGAGAATGTGTTCAATATTTCGCAATCGCATCAATTACCGGGGCACAGGGACGCGCAGTGGCGCCTCCGGAGGTGGCACAGCCCCAAGCGGCGAGCGGGAAAGTCTGCTGGCCAAGGAGCTCAGCGCGGACAGCAATAACAATGGCAGCGGAGTGGATGAGGTGCCCCAACACCCGATGCATCCCGATGCGGAAGCGGAAACGGATGCAGAGGCAGAACTTCAGCTGGAAACGTCGCTGGAGACATCGGTGGCTGGGAACTCGGAGCAGCCGGAGAACAGCAACGAGGCGTTGGATCTGTCGGTGATCTCCGGCAACCGTTTGCCCACGTCGGGGCACGTGGCACTCGAAGCTTTACAACATACCAAAGTGGCGGTGGCTCAGTTTGCAGCGACTGCGCTGGCGGGGGCAGCGGATCCCAGTGACCTGGCCATGGTGCAGTCGACGATCTTCAATGTGCAGCGACAGCATCTGATGCAGCTGCAGCTCATCCAACATCTACAGAGTCAATTGAAGCGGGCTGGCGGCGTGGTCGCTGCCCTCAGCAGGCAGGAGGAAGAGATCGACGACTTGTACGCGGAGGAGGAGGAGGAGGAAAATCCTGCCAAAGAACAGCCGAGGATAAATGGCGAGAGGACAGAGAGCGAGCAGGAGAGTTTAAAGACTGATGGACAGGACTTGTCCATGGAAAAGGCTAAAGAGTGCAATATGGAGAGCGAACACGAGAAGGAAAGAGAAAGGGAGAGGGACAGAGCGAGGGAGAGGGAGCGAGTTAAGCTGGAAAGCGAGCGGGAGCGGGAGATTGAGGCTGAGGTCGAACCCGAGACGGAGAACGACTATCAGCCGTTGATGTGCGACATCAGCTCCAGCCTGGCCTCGAGCATCATCACTAACCACGACCCGCCGCCGGCACCCAACGAGCCCAACTGCCTGGAGATGCTGCAACGCCGCACGGAGGAGGTGCTGGACTCCGCCTCGCAGAGCTTGCACGCGGCACAGATGCAGGAGGAGTACTCGGAGTACGCCTCAAAGGAGGCGCAGAGTCGCGGGGAGATCTTTAAGCACCGTTGCAAGTATTGTGGCAAGATCTTCGGCAGTTACTCGGCTCTGCAGATCCATCTGCGATCCCACACCGGCGAGCGACCCTTCCACTGCAACGTCTGTGGCAGCAAGTTCACCACGAAGGGCAACCTCAAGGTCCACTACCAACGGCACACGCAGATCTTTCCGCCCATGCTGCTGCCCCCCGTTGTCAATGGGGGAGGTCCTCCCGGGGCGAACCCCGAACCGTTTGCCGCCCTCACGCCCATTCGGTTACCGTTCGTGCCGCCGGCGCCTCTAGCTCCGCCCCCGCCTCCGCCTCCCAGCAGAGATCAGCCAGCTGTGGAGCAGTCCCAGTCCCAGCTCCAGTCCCAGTCCCAGCCTCAGGCACAGCAGCCGCCTCCAGCGCAGCAGGAGCAGCCAGTGCCACAGCAGGCGGAGGATCTGAGCAAACCCATGCGAGAAAGATCCAGCTCGCCCGTGGAACGAGCAAAGACACCAACCAAGTCCCTGCCCGATCGAAGTCGAGTCGTAAGCCAGTCGGAGCCAGTTCGTGCTTCACCCGAGAAATCTTCACAGGAGAAGGAGAAACCCAAGGAGAGTCCGAAGGCGGCGACGCCAACGACAGCGTCAGCGTCGAGTCGGCGCAACGGCAGCGTGCGGAAACGTCAGACGAGCAGCGCGGGCAGTCCCCCCGGGGACGATCGATCCGCGGAGCAGGCCGAGCATCTGCACATCGCCAAGCTGGTGCGTCGCTCCTCGGCCAGCCGGGATGGCTCGGTGGGAGTGCCCGGAGCAGGAGAATACTCGCTGGCCCAGATGGAGCGCATCATAGACAAGCGTGGGAGGATCTCATCGAGATCGATAAGACATCGGAGACGTCGAAGCTGCAGCAGCTCGTGGACAACATTGAGAACAAGCTGACGGACCCGAACCAGTGCATCTTCTGCCAGAAGGTCATGTCCTGCCGCAGCTCGCTCCAGATGCACATCCGCACCCATACGGGGGAGAGGCCCTTCCGCTGCAAGATCTGCGGACGCGCCTTCGCCACCAAGGGCAACCTGAAGGCGCACATGAGCATCCACAAGATCAAGCCCCCCATGCGGAGTCAGTTCAAGTGTCCGGTGTGCCATCAGAAGTTCTCCAACGGCATTATCCTGCAGCAACACATACGCATCCACACCATGGACGACGGCAGCGGTGGTCAGGGAGGAGTACAGGGTCAGGGCATCGGAGTTGGTGACGTGGAGCGCTTGTGCATCGAGGATCAGAACTCCAACAAGTCGCTGGGCACCTCGGACACCCTGGACTTCTCCACAACTATCTCCGACCATTCGGGACAGCGCTCGGAGTCCTCGCAGGGCGGTGACTTCGACGAGTTCATGACCATGGACAGCACCGACGACTCACGGGACAACTCCAGCGCTGCCACAGCCACGCCCTTGGACCGAGAGAGGGAGAGGGAGCGAGACAGACGACCTGCCGCCCACGATTTCTGTGACGAACGATCCAGGTCCGATCTGGACGGCGGTGGACGTGAGAGCGCCAGCGGTGGGGAGCTACCACCCATGGATCTCTCATCTCCAGCGTCGACGGCGGCGGCAGCGCGTCTCTTTGGAGTCAGCAATGGCTCGGGAGCTGGAGGTCTGCCCATGCTCGGCATGCCTCTACCCCCGAATCTGCTGCTCATGGCGGCGGCGCGCGAGGAGATGCATGCCCTGGGCCAGGCACATGCCAAGTTTCCGCTGCTGCCCTTCGGACCGCTCGGATTTATGGGTAAGTCGATTCTCCGCTTTTGACTGTCGACTGACAGGGCGCGAGATGACAAAGCCTCTTTGTCTCTCACCTTTGACCTCCGTGCGACGATTTACCCATGCGACAAGACGCGCGGGACGCGATAAATCTGCGCACTTGGCGCGACATAACTCAATTGGACCAAGACAAAGCATCGCCCAGCCACACCCATCCCCCCATCTCCCATTCACCATACCATGCCTCATCATGTGGCATGTCTGCCTATGCCAAATTCCGCAATTTATTTATAAACTTTTCGCGCATTTTCAATTCCAATACATCGTGATCGGCCTACGAAGAGTGGACGGAGAAGGGAAAGTGGCGATGGGAAGGGTTGGGAGGGTCCCTCAATGAAATACGCTCTGTGGCGAGATCGCGCCGTCATTATGTCACAACATTTTACTCTGATGGAAATTTATTATATCGAAGTTTCGATTCTGCGACAATTTTCCTCTCTTTCATTGTCTCAACCGCGTCCGCACGTGCCGAAATATTATCGTTCCCTGTGAGTAATCATCTGTTTTCCCCGCTTCTCCGTCTACCTTTCCGGTTGGTACTTAGGCCTGCAGCCGCCCCCAAATGTGTGCAACTTGTGCTTCAAGATGCTGCCAAGCCTGGCCGCCTTGGAGAGTCATCTGCAGAGCGAACATGCCAAAGAAGTCGCGATTCCATCGGGCCGAGCCCACAACAACGAGGCGGTATCGCCCTACGGAGCCAAGGTAAGTTACGGAATGTAATTCTTACTAGATATCCTTAAATAATAACAGAAATATTGGGTTAATAATGTGATTTATGAAGTCGGGTTCCATCTGATTTGTCTGTGATGTATCCAATATGGAAACAAATAGATAGAAATAATAAGTTTAATACCTCAATAGAGGAACTACCTTAAGTCCTTTCACCTGAAGAAATTATTCAAACTCTCTCTCTTTAATCGATGAGAACTTACGCCAGCTGTGAGTTGGCTAAGTAAGTTGGGTAGATTGCTTTGGACCTCGCCAGAGCATCATTAATTAAATTGTTGTGGCCAGAAGTTCTTAGAGAAGTGGTCGAGAATGGCTAGCCCTATATGGAGTGCAGCTGGAACTGCCAACTGTGAACTGAGCTCCTGTTTAGGCCAAACAAATTATGAGCTTATTATTAATTGCTCATCTCTCTCTGGAGAGAGATGGAGAGAGACTGCGGCATTATTATGAGGAAATCGTGGCAAGCTGCATAGTTTGCCTTAATTGTTAGCGTTCCATTTGATGGTTGCAGCCAAGAGCTTCCAGCTTCAGATTGATTCTCCTTCTATGTATGTTTGTGCTTGTGCTTCTCTTAAAGCGAAAGCACTGGGATTACATCGCACAACAATGCCAATTATTTATTAAAGTGGCGTTCATCGTCGAGCTTGATATTAGGAATGCCACAGCCGAAGCGGGGATAGTGCAGGGCAAAGGGGATAGGGGATAGGCAATGGGCCTGTCTGGCCATAATTTAAGTATAAATGCGAGTATTAATATTTTCAGAATGTTTTTGCCTCTCGCGTAGTTTCATGTTGTGTTTCTGTTTCTGGTTCTGGTTTCTGCTTCTGTTCTGTCGCACAATGCGGCATTGTCTCTATGACTAATGACATCGTTCATTATATTTTACATTCTTGGAGTATTTCCAAAATTCTGAGTGAATTTTATTGCACGGTGGCGGACTGCACAGCCCGCAAAATGGGCGCAGTGAATGGATGTTAAGCAATAAGATGGAAATATGTTGAAAAGGAGCAGTTTTAATATAAAATGAGTGTACTGGAAAGAAAAGAACAGTTTAAGTCAGCGGTGGGCACGAAACCTGAATTCGAAAGCACAACAATAACAATTACAACAGTAGGCAGAAAAATAGTTGGAGCAGTCGCTGCTCCCGGAGCCACTGCGTGCCCACCACTGGTTTAAATGGCAAGGATTTTGGTAATCTGGACTTAATAAGTTTGCCCTATATTGGGCGCTTTGTAACCAGCTGAACCGCTCCTGTTGCTTTGCTATATTTTGGCTCAAATGCAGTTGCAGTGTAAATGTCATAACATTTTCAGGCAGTAATCAGCCCTGGCACGGCTTGGCGACAGAATGTGCTCCAAAACAGTTCGCTTAACACATTGTTGATGATCTCTCCACCAGACATCGCAGACATGGCTGAGGGTTGAGGGCAGGGGTCGGTGGGAGTTGAGGCGGGGCATCATCTTTTGCGACAGAAATTTCTAAATGATTCAAAAATTGTAAGTAATTACGAGAATGCATTATGATGATGCGAAATTTACGAGATGGTCTTGTACCACAGACTAGTCGCCGAAGCAGAAGCAGATGGATGCCTTCCCCTTGAGATATGGGAGGGCGGAAAGATAGGGATGGGGGGGGAGGGGAGGGGAGGGTACAGATCGGGGCGTTGTGTGTGCCGGATCGGTGGCGGTGTGTGCGATGCATTCAATGCAAATAAATTATGTTACGCTTTATGCAAAATTATTTAATCTTTTGTTTGTCGCGAGTCGCGCGCGTTTCTCGTCTGCGGGACACGACTGTGGGGCAAGTCTGCTGTGGCTGCGGCGAGTCCCCAATTGTTTAGCCATAAAAATATGAGATGATACCCAGCCCGAGATTCAGTCTGTGCGTGTGAGAGATAATTAGTTGGCATAGAAAAATTGTTGATTATTGTATGTACATTCAACAACAAAACTAAGAAATAAGATAATTAAGAGGCGCGTCTGGGCCGATCTTCGAGTGGAGTCGACTTGAGTGGAGTTGGGAGTGGGATGGCGGCGATATGAACGCCACATTAACTGGCAAATGCGAGGAAATTAGCGCCCCTCCTGTCACAGAGTATGTCTGATCTTTGCTGATCATTTCAGCTCACTCTCAATCCAAATCTGTTTGCAAAGAAACCGAAGCCGACACAGGAGTTGACGTTGGCGCCGGCGTCGGTGACGGCGGAGTCAGTTGCGTCAATGGCGGTGCCCATCAAAGAGGAGCCCGAGTCCGAGCAGCTGTCGGCCGAGGAGGCAGCCTGCGAGGGAGGCGGGGCAGCTGCCAGCGGCACCAGCAGCTATGCCCAGGAAGCCGCAACCGATGCGGAGCAGTCGCTGATGAAGATGCAGCTCCGTAAGTAATGATCGCAACAGCTTTCAGCTCATCCTTTGCTCACGCCACGCTCCCACAGATGCACATCGCTTTCCCGCGAGTCCGCTGGACTTCCAACAGGCTCTGATGTCGGCTGGCCCGCCCAGCTCCAGTCTCGATCCTCCGATTAACAACAAGCACTTCTGCCACGTCTGTCGACGCAACTTCAGCTCCAGCTCCGCGCTGCAGATCCATATGAGAACCCACACCGGGGACAAGCCCTTCCAGTGCAACGTCTGCCAGAAGGCCTTCACCACCAAAGGCAACCTCAAGGTGTGCATCCCTCGACTCTCTCCCCCTCTCTCTTCTCTCTTTTTGTTGGTAGTTTGCTATCCTCCCTCTGTTTCTGCTCTCGTTCCTTGCAGGTGCATATGGGAACTCACATGTGGACGAATCCCACTTCGCGTCGTGGGCGTCGCATGTCCTTGGAATTGCCCATGCGACCTGGTCCTGGACCGACTGGACCGCCGACTGCCGAGCAGGAGTTCATGCAGCGTCGCCCTGAGCTCTTCTTTCCCTACTTGCCACCCTTCTTCAATGGAATGCCGCCCAAGGTAAGTTTCCGATTAGCCTGTAAATGATCTGAAGATTTCTCTAATTGTTTTTTGTTCCTTCCTAATTTATTTGTAACTCGAAAATGTTTATTCTTGACGTGAGAAAGTTATTTTTTATATATATTTTCTTTTTCCCCCTTTAAATATTCCCTTCTTAGCCTGGCGAACTAAGTCCCGGCGCATTCGGCAGCATTCCTCCACCGCATTTTGCCAACGGAGCCAAGTATCCATATCCACCTGGACTGCTGGGCTTTCCAGGCTTCCTAGGTGCTGGTCAGCAGCAGCATCCGTACGCTATGGAGCGACTAGGCGACAGTAAATCTCCCACGTCAGAGCCGGCGCAGAGTCCGCCATCGCGGGAGGATGAGGGCAGTTTAGGGGGAAATAACATCTGGCATCCGTTGAGTAGCATTAAAATGGAGAACAATCAAAATGAGAGCACTGGCAATCAGAGCGAATTGGAGCAGGAGCAGGAGCAGGACGATAATGACGATGAGGAGGCAGACGTCGATGCCGAGGCGGCGGATGTTGAAGAGTCGGAGGCGAGGAGCGGGCCGGAAAAGTAGCTGATGAAGGTGACGATGATTTGGTTGATGATTTTGGCCAATTGGAACACACATGGTTTTGTGGAGTACATATCTTGAGCATAACACTACGCTAAGCTTGATCTAGCACACACACACACACATATATACACATATATATATGCGATATATCCTCTGTGTCTATATAAATATAGTACGAGTAATTGATAGCGATCTTGAAGGCATTTAAATGCATTAAGTCTAGCGATAAGTTGTATAAATTGCAGAACACGAACAGGAAATGAGCACAGGAATATCGAGACCGATGTCGATATCGGAATGTCATCAATGTCATTATCGACAAATCGATATCGACACCTGCCAGCACTCACAATTAACTAATTTTATGGCTACACATAACGATAAACATATACATATAAATATATATATATACAAAAGTAGATACACCTAATGTAAACTGTGGTAGTTGCATATAAAAATCGAAATCGAGATCGATTATCGAAATCGATATCAAAAATCGAATGATCAAAAACTAAAATAAAGCCAGCATGCAAATTGCAAAACACTCAATTGTCGTTTCTCTTCCGGGAAGTGGGTCGGATTCCATTCTCATTCTCCCTCTCCTCCTCTCTCCCGCCCTTTCTTCCGCTCTCTGCAGATTCCGCCGATTATGGGTCCAATAAATTCATGCAAATTGACAGTTGCTGCTTGAAGAGTTTCCCCAACCTCCCATTCCCATTCCAGCAGCTTGTGTTGTGCCACGCGTATCCCATTCATCATACTTGCCACTCCCCCCGTTTGAGGCACACCCCCTTACCGCCTGGTGACTCCGACAATTGAAGTGGAATCCGTCGAACATATGCTGCGTCTGGCGCTAACTAACTCCAGCCTAGGACTGCTCCATGCCGCAACTCGACAGATTTTCAATGCTTTGCGGCAAGTAATGAGATATTTAATTACTGATATCAAAAATTATCTTACAAATATACATATCAGCTCTTTAAAGATTGTTTAACACTCACAGGGTTTCATATTCAAAAAAATTAACTGCATTACAGTTGGAATAAGTGTTAAAAACTCTACATCGATTTGCAATGTGTTTTGCCTTTATTTCATAGAATGTGTGGGTTAGAATTAAACCAAAATATTAATATTGAAAGATTACAAAATCCACTTTGATTTTCCGAGATATCAACACCCAATAGATTCTCTTAGATTTTTTTTAGACCCCGTACTTTAAAAAAGTAAAGGGGTCTATTAACTTTGTCACAAAAAAAAATGTGCGTAACAGGCAGAAGGAGGCGTGGCAGACCCCATAAAGTATATATATTCTTAATCAGCATCAACAGCCGAGTCGATACAGCCATGTCCGTCTGTCCGTCTGTCCGTCTGTCCGTCTGTCTGTCTGTCCGTCTGTAAGAGCGCCTAGATCTCAGAGACTATAAAAGCTAGAGACTTCAAACTTGGTATGTAGGTTCGTCTATATTAAGAGCAGATCGAGTTTGTTTTAGATTTTGGATCGGACCACTATATCATATAGCTGCCATTGGAACAATCAGTCGAAAATCAAGTCTTAGTATGAAAATCTTTTTTGTTGTTTGAGATATTTCAACCAAGCTGACAGAATATGCATAAAAGATGGTCTCATACATACTGACCAAATTTGGTTGGAATCGAACTACTATATCATATAGCTCCCATAGGAACAATCAGTTGAAAATTAAGTCTTAGTATGGAAAACTTTTTTGCTGTTTGAGATATTTTAACCAAACTGACAGAATATGCATAAAAGATAGTCTTATACATTCTGACCAAATTTAATTGAAATCGGATTACTATATCATATAGCTGCCATAGGAACAATCAGTTGAAAATCAAGTCTTAGTATGGAAAACTTTTTTGCTGTTTGAGATATTTCAACCAAACTGACAGAATATGCATAAAAGATGGTCCCATACATTCTGACCAAATTTAATTGAAATCGGATTACTATATCATATAGCTGCCATAGGAACAATCAGTCGAAAATCAAGTCTTAGTATGAAAATCTTTTTTGTTGTTTGAGATATTTCAACCAAGCTGACAGAATATGCATAAAAGATGGTCTCATACATACTGACCAAATTTGGTTGGAATCGAACTACTATATCATATAGCTGCCATAGTAACAATCAGTTGAAAATCAAGTCTTAGTGTGGAAAACTTTTTTGCTGTTTGATATATTTCAACCAAACTGACAGAATATGCATAAAAGATGATCCCATACATTTTGACCAAATTTGATTGAAATCGGATTACTATATCATATAGCGATCAGTTCAAATCAAGTCTTAGTATGAAAATCTTTTTTGTTGTTTGAGATATCTTTATAATAAGTACGGGGTCTCCGACAGTCGAGTACCGCTCGACTGTAGCACCGCCGACTAGTTTACTATAACAACTTTTCCTAAGCTTCTTCATAAATTCCCAATAAAACCTCCAACATAACTTATTTTTATTTATCTCAAAAACTTGCCAAAATTATTTTAACTGACTCTACATTTTATTTTCCCTGGTTTTCAAAATTATACATTATTTGGCTTTCTTTTTTGGTCTGTCAAATCTTATTACTTCTTCTACTTACTTAGAACTTATATTCATTGTTAATTAGTTTGTTGTCATTCTGACAGAGTCTTGTCCCAAATTATAATTGCCAGACCGCAACAAGATAATGTCGCTGCAAATTATAAGTGAGTTCTCTAAATATGAAGACTGAGTTTTGGAAACGATTTATAAATATCACACAAAGAAATTTTGAATTTATCTGTTGAAACTGAGAGTTGTCCTGACCTGAAGGGGAAATGAAATCTGTTAAAATAATCGTTAATTAATTTAGAGTTATGGACTGGTTTATTACGAGTCTGTTTGCCTTCAGCAAAAGACAACACATTTGCAATTTTCCATTTTCCATTTTCCACAATGTTGCGATTTTCCATAGAAATTTTTCTCATTTCATGGGCGCACATATTTCATTTTCATATGCGGCCTTTTTGCACGGCCAACGTTGCCGGAACGGGGCCGTAAAGTGTTAGACTGGGGGCAATGTCGACGTGATGCAGAACTATAGAACTATTAACAGGCCGCCCCCAGACCGAAATGCGTCCCATTAAATGCCGGCTGGGAAGTAGGGAAAGGGAGGAATGGGGAGATGGCCAAGAAGTTGTTTCTGTGCTTGCTAACGAATCTGGCCTCCTGCGTGGAAATGAGCGATGAGAAATTGTGCCATGTCTGGAACGCAGCCAGGCGGGGATTTCAAGATCAAGATTTTGTGCAGACAACATTTGGCATGTTTATAATTATGCCTTGTACCCACTAAATTATGATTGAAAATGGTACACTATGGTAAAATGGCACAGAAACTAAAAATAATAACTTCATAATATAGATTAATAATATAGACCGTAATAATTATGAGTTATATTATAAAAATTACGTATTTATGATTATTAAAAGATTTATAAGGATTTTCCTCAATGATAATAATTAATTTTGAGCGAAAAAGTAAAACTCACAATCATTATTTATGATTTTTATTTTTTCGCTCAAAATAAAACTTACTTTAAAAAAAGATAATATAATCATTTCTAATAATTTTTTTGCGTTTTATTTGGATTTCTTTTAAAAGGATATACAAACATATTCGGAAAAATTCTAGACAAAAGCCATGCATAAAAAGTGACTTTTATTTTTTTCGCTCAAATTTAATTGTTATCTTTATTTTTTTGTATATGTATTCTAGACATGAATTTTTGTATGTAAAAAAATATCAATAATCAATATTTGCGGTCCCTGGAAAAAGCATTGTAATTAAAATAATGTTACAATAAGAAGAGCTGCATTGTGCAGAAGTATTTTGTACAATTTTAGTAGGCCTAATTAATTTTATACACAATGTGTATTAGTCTTAAAAGAAACTATGTTACTCAATACGACATTAGCTTAGTTTGCTGGATATCTGCTCGTCTGTCACTCTTGTCATAAATCTTTGGCAACATCATAACCTCATTTTGCCCATTTCCCCATTTCGTCAAGTTCCGCCAACTGATTCGGCAAGTGGCCCGTCGGTTTGGTCTATGCAGTATTCATATTTATGTTGCATGCAATTTGTTTGATCTCAACGCGTAATTTGGTCCCGTCTGCATAAAGCGAATTATGAAAGACGACGACGTACACGTAAAATGCCAAAATGATGATAATAATCCGAATACTGGGAGGGAAACGAATTCGTTTGATGGATCGCAGGTAGCTTTGAAGTGTGTCTAATTGAGTGCGAGTTTGTTGAGGGCCGGCGCTAAAAGAAACTTTTTGAAGTGGATACCGTTAGAGCCCAGAGAGAGGAGAGGATCATAGACTCTGTGGTTTTATCACCGCACCTTTGGCAATGGAAAATGGTAATGGAAAATGGTAATGGAAATGGGAGTGAAAATGGGAATTGGAATGGAAATGGGCGCAAGCGCAACATGCGGCGATCGTGTAGCGCGTTTATGGCACCCACAAATTCCGTGCTAATTGTTGCACTGGGAACTGGTTTAGTTGTGGCAGCTAGCTTGTGGCAGCATCGCCCATCGACATTGCCATGGCCATATCCATATTGCAAGATCGCCAAGTGTTGCCTCGCTTGCCACGTTTGCAGCTTGCCCCATGCTGCGAGTTGGAGTAGTTTGCTTCAATTTTGCCTCAATTATTTCGCTTGTTTGTTTACGGTGGAATCTTTAATCTAGTCGCTGGTGTCGCTTGCAACCTTGACGACGACGACGACGACGACTTTGTTGTTGCACTAACTACTCGAACTTGCCACTTCAGCTCCTGCAGTTGCCGCATGCGTGGCCACGATCTAGACAAGCGCCCAGCGATCGACAGCCGGGACGTATTGAGGCTCGGGAAGCCGCCTCGTTCCTATATCTAAGTATGATCGTTGCCCGGACGAGACTTGGCCTGGACTCTGACTCTGAGCCAGGCATACAAGTGCTTCGAAAAATGGATTATTCATGTTGTTGTCCTTGCCAGGCATTCAGCCAAAGTTGTTGCCGTTGTTACTGTTACTGTTGCTGTTGTAACAGTTGTTTGTTGAAGTAACTAGTCCACACATTGTCTGATGGCCACACCGATCGAAATATTTCGGATTATTTACACAATTCTACAAAGTCAACTTAAGAGGACTGACAGATATTTACATAATCTTCTTTAGAGATGAAAAAATATACCTAAAAATCGACAAGTGCTTGAAATCGGTTCAATTTATGCGAATATTTTGTACTTATAGTTATGTTATCTTTTAAAACTAGAGTTTTTTTCGAAACTTTTTATATCAGTATTATTCTCAGATATATCGACAACTCGATTCATTTTTGTTTATTTTTAGATTTCATTTTAAACTCGATTCTTTGTTTGTCTAAATATTTAATATGACTTAAATGATTCCGAATACCAAACATAATTTTAATAAAAATAAATAAATATATAAATAATCTCAGTCCCTAAGACTCTTGGGCTGATTAAAAAGTTCTTTCCACATAGTAAATTCGACTTCAGTGCAAATTTTAGTTGGTTGTTTCAAATATTTTAATACTGTTTAATAATGGATATTATATATTTAACATTAAATTGTCTAAAATCCAAATAAATAAGCTGTAAGGAATTAATAGTCAAACCATATTGATTGGTACACAGCTCTGCACTTCTGACCACAATTCCTACAGCTCACATACACATGTATCTGCTGAGAAGTGACCCCTTGCTCAAGCCCCTTCCTCTTGCCCTCTTCTAGTTGCCACTTCTAGTTGCAAGGCCACGCAAACATCGATAAGGCAAGCGATCGCACAACATGCGAATAAGTTTGGCTTATTGGAAAACTGCACGTGACTACAGCATCTTTAACTGGGCCCGACACATCCCCTGCCTCTGCCCCTTTCCCTGCTCCTGTCCCTGCCCCGTGCACTGCCATGGGGCAAAACAAGTTGCTGCAGTTGCAGTTGCAGCGGATGCCAAATGCATTTTGTTGCAGCCTGGCGAGCAGTTAGCTTAAAGCGGAAGCGATAACGTCTAACAAATTAAGCCATGTCCAGCCGAGGAGACTCCGCAAAGACTTTATTAGTTGCACTTGAATAACCGAAAGAAGAGGAAGGGAATCGATTTGAACTTGTAAATAAATAAATGCTGAGCGAGGCATAAAACTCAATTCCGATATCATATTCCAATCAGCCGGAGCACATAAAGCCAGCTGGCATTAATAAAGGTCAGACCCAAGGTGAATCGGGTTGGGGTTGGGGTTGAACTTGGGTCGATTCTCGGGGTTGTCCAGCTGAAATATTAGAAATAATATTTGCCCTCGCTTCGATTCTCGATTGGGATTTGGGTGAGAGTTGTGTCCCCAAAGTGTTTCCATATTCCAGGCGAAGGCCAAAGGGATGAGTTTTATGACATTGCCTGACAAGCTTATGCGACCTGAGTTGCTTCCTCTTCTTACAGTTGTTTGCCCCCAGCAGAGTCATAAAGACAACCTGCAACAAAGCCAGCAATCTTGAAGGTGTAGCCGCTGCTTGTGTGCGCCACATTTAATGGCAATAATAAAGTGGCATAACATTCAACACTTTGTCAGTGGCTGACTCGCTGTCTGGCCGCATTTATCATACGCCCCGTCATCCCTCCGAGACGACAGACTATTTTGACAAGTTATCAAAATGAAAGGCAGCCAACAACAAGTTGCCAGACTTCAGACTGGCAACTTCAACTTCCCCTCCATCCCCTGCTGTCATAATCCAAACGAGTGCTCTCTACATTCACTTCTTGGCACTCGACACTCCACTCTCTGTATTCTCCATATTCCATTCTCCATAATTCAGACTCGGCAGACGACAAGTGTATTTATGTTATGATTTGAATACCGCTAATGACAGCCTGCCTGCCTGCCACATTGGGTGGCACAGTCGATGTCGATGTCTAAGTCCGTGTCCATGTCTGTGTCTATGTCTGTGGCAAGGAGCACAATTTCAGCGCCTTCATCAATCCGTCTAGCGTTCTTGTAGGTATTTTCACACCTTTTGAACTCATCATTTTTCGAGCAGATTAAATTGATTTCTCCATCGTTTCTCGCATCTAAATTCCAGCAACACAGCGCAGTCAATGGCATCATCATCATCATCATTACATATCATAGTTTACATCGACTCTACATTGGGCAGGGGCAAACATATCGGACCTTATGCATTTAATAGAACAACTCCAGCTCCGAGATGTGGTTAAATTTAGACCAAAAATGTTTATGGGCCATACGTTTTGGTTCTCCCAAAAGTCCCTTCCATTTAGACAATGTGAATTTTTAAAATACGCTGCAGCCTATTCAATTAATTCACTTGAGTTATTGTATATACAAAACTATGGACTTTAGCTCAGGGAAATGCTTTTAAATTTAGTTATGAATTTTGTGTAGTGGGAAATGTTAACTGCCTCCGAAAATAATAGTTCAAATATTGGGGTTTTCTAACAATAATTATTAAATCGTTATTTTTTGTTTATTGGTATAAAATATTAAACAATTACTTTTTGATTATTATTGTTATTATAATCTATTATCTATTATAAATTACTATTTACATAAAAATAAAAAGGTATTAATGCGTAGATCATATATATTGGTCTATATATGGTGTGCCCTCCTTGGCTCAAAAGATATTTCAATTCTATTTTTATTTTCAATCTGTAAATTTTTATAATAAAAATTGGAAATAATAGTTAGGGCTACATTTTTATATAAAAATTGAAAAATGCTAATTATTTTTGATTTTTATCATTTAAATTAATTTTATTAATTACAATTTTTTAAATTTTTTTTAATTTTTTTTAAAACTCATTGCTTTTTTTGCAGTCCCTGTAATTGGTATAAGATATTGAACAATTACTTTTGATTATTGTTGATATTCTATTCTATTATCATTTATATATTACTATAAGTGTAGTATTTTTTTTTCTATAACTATTTTTATTTTTATTTAGTTTTGTATTATATTTATGTTTTTAATTTTATAAAAATATATTCAATGGAACCCTTTTAACAATCGCAGTGGCATTCACAAACAATGTTCGCATGCATATATATTTGTTGATATGTATGTGGCATAACCAGTTGCTGCCTCTGCTGTCTCCGCTGTCTGCCCCACCCCGCCCCGTGGCCCACCAAATGGCATTCAAGTGGAGCATCGGTGGAGTTGCTCGCAAGGCCGCCAACAAAATGATTTGTTTGAAGTTTGATAAGCGGATGAGAATGTCGTCGGCATCATCGGAGTATCTCAGCATCTGAGCATCGACAGCAGCAACAACAACAGCAGCAACAACAATAACTAAATGACTTTTGTTGCATGCAAAGGATGAGGATGCAACTGATGTTGTTGCTGTTGTTGCTGCTGCTGCTGAAGTTGGATGACAATCCATGTTGCTGTCGACAACAACGACGAGTGATCCACATCCACTTGCAATCGGCGCAATCAATACTTTGTTAGTTTTGAGCAACATGTTGCTGCGGTGCACATGCTGCTGTTGTTGTTGTTGCTGCTGTTGCTGTTGTTGCTGGCGATGTTTGGTATGCAAAAAGGCAACTTTTGTTATCTTCATGACAATCATTGGCTTGGCTCATCCGTGTGCCACAATTGCTCGTTCGTTTTTGCGCTTGATTGTCTTCAGCTGCACCCCCTTCCTCCACTCCTCCACTCCTCCTCCTCACCCTGCCCCTTGGCTCCTTGCAACCCACGACGATGATGATGATGATGAGGATGAGAACGGCGGCACGAAATGGCGACCGATGACGTCGATGTCGCTGATATGGCCGTGCTCTGTCCGCCGTCTGAGTTGTCGATGTGGATGTCGATGTCGAGTCGATGTTGATGATTATTGTAGTTCAATATTTGCCTTATGGAAAGAGGCCTCAATTGTGGAGGAGAGACAGAGACAGAGCAGCAGAGAATGTAAGAGAGACAGAGAGAGAGAGAGAGATACAACTTGCTTCCTTGCCGTTTTTGTCGTTATAAAAACTGTTGTTTTTTTCTGCAGTCTTCGTTTGCCAGTTGCAAGTTGCAAGTTGCTAGTTGCCAGTTGTCAGTTGCATTCACATCAAATTAAATTGTATTTTGCAAAATAAATGAAATTAAAAGGAATGACAACGGCGAATGAGCTGAGAGCTGAGAGCCGAGATCTCAGAGCTTCTGCTTCTGCTGCAGCAATGGCGAATGGCGACAAGTGGAGCGAACCGGACTCCAATGGACTCCAACTCCGATTTGGTTTCCTCTTCTCACAAGTTCATATTGAATTTATGTTTCTTGTTTCATTGTTTCCTCTTTTTTTCTCCCTCCTTCCTCGTTCTGTTTGCTTTTGCCATTCGCATGCCCGCTCATTCGTCTGTGACCGGACAAGTATATAACTATAACAGATCTATCTCTGTGTGTGTGTGCGTATCTGTGTGTAGTATATTCCTTTTTTAGATGGCGACGCTTCTTTGGCTTCCAGTTGCACTTGCAATTCCAATTGAGTTGTACATTTTGGTCGCAAATTGCAGCACTTGCCGCAGTCGCTGTTGCTGTTGCAGTTACAGTTGCAGCAATTGAGACAGGACAAGGAGAATATCGTAGATTAAGTATATACAAGGATGTCCTTAAACTATTTACAATATTTAAGAATAAACATAATTTGTAGAATACTATTTATAGAGAAGTAATAGTAATAGAAGTAAAAAATATATATTGGCAGCTTAAAACAATCATTTCGAATGTTCTTTTCGCACTGACAATGTTGCTGCAACCGGAACGTGCCACAGAGCCATCAAATAGATCCCTGATGCAATTTTTGATTATTGCCAGCACATAAAGCTGAGTTCCAGCCCCAAAGACATGCCAAGAAATAAAGAGGATGCCAAGGCGAACAACATTATGATGCTAAAACCGGTAAAAAAAAAAGGTAGGAAATTATTGAATTTGAATACGGCAGCTGGCAGATGCAACAATGTAGGTAACATGCCTGCAACACGCTGATTGGAGGAAGGAACCCCATCAAAATGGGGACCCAAATGGAGCTGGAGGGGGCAAGAGTTGAAAAATAAATAGCAAAATACCCGAACGTTGAACAATTTCAGTATTCCGTGGCCATTTCAGTTTTTATGATGAGCCACATTTAATGGGTACCAAACAAAGTGAATGTGAGTGGTGAGTGATGAGTACTGAATACCGAATGCTGAATGCTGAATACTAATTTGATACGAAATTATTCATATTTACAGTGAGTCGGTTAACCGACAAGCAAATGGACAAAATGGACGCGGCTAAAGCCAATTAAATTTTCGGTCATTTATTATTTGTGGCTCCGACAGACTCCTCCCATTCCCCCTCTTCCCCCTTCCCAATTCCCCTCTGCCCCTCTCTCTATGACCCCCTGCAGTTGACAAAATGAGCATTGCAGTGCAATTAAAATAATAATTACATTTCTAATGTACTCGCAACTGCAATTTGTGAGTGCAAAAGTGAATCCCAGCCCAGTTTGGAGTTTCAGCCATAGAATGACATAAATATTAATGACGTCGTCGAACCCGCATCTACATGAGGTAGACTGTAAAGGGTAAGGGAAGGGCCGAGTAGTTGTTGGGGCCTAAAAAGGAAACAAATGTGCGTAACTCTAATTATTTGCATTTAACACACACTCTGAGAGAGACAGAGAGAGTTAGAGAGAGATGGTGCATAAACTGTGATTACAATTTGCAGTCTCTGTGGTCAAATGTCCATATTTACACTCTAAATAAATAATATTCTAATTTGACAAAGTAAACGGCACTTTTATTAAATTGTTAGTCGACCAATGTTAGTTTTAGCATTAATCCCCCAACTAGGAGTACAAGTATCCTCGAAGTTCATTCAGGTTGAGCCAATTACAAATAACATTACGATAGTTCATTTATAAATGTATTTATTGGGTGTGAGAACAAATGGTATTCACACACCTCAGAGTTGAGTATTCTCAACAAATAATAATTCAAACTCAAGTCTTTTAAAATTACATATGTAGGATTTATTGAGAGAAAAATTGAGAGAGATTCTTAATAGAGACAGTAAGATATCGTTTAGGTATAATTATATATGAATATACCTAGATATAATTAATTCTAGGTGTATTCATAAATATATATGAATCTCATATATATTTATACCTAATCGATATCTTACGAGTCTCTCTAAATTGTTCCCTCAATAAAATAACTACTTTTATCTATATTTGGGATCAATTTTAATTTTCATTCCATGTAGCAATTCTAAGATGAAAAACAATATTAGAAACTCGAGTAGAACAATCTAGTTTTAGCATAATAGTCTTTGTAATAACTCATAATTTTGAGTTTTTCTAATCTATGTGTATTATAGCTTAGAAGTAAATTGGACAAATCTTCCTATTAAAGTCTTTTTAAAAACAACAACATTTAATAACTTTAACTTCTTTAAAAATTAGAAAAACAATTTCTAGTTGATTTTACGTTTGTTGAAGTTGTTAAAGTGCTTCTCTTTTAGCGAATGATTGCTGTGCACAGTAAAGCATCAATGTTGCTCCTTTAAAAGATGTGGGATTATGGGCAGCCATGTTGAGGGGACGGATGTGGTCGCCGCTGCGTTGGCTGGATGAAAATGAAAACCGCCAGTACGATAGCGGTAACTTTGCATCCCAGTTATCAACGAGAGAGGAGGTGAGGGAGATGGAGATAGAGATAGAGATAGAGATAGAGAGGGAATGGGAGAAAGAGAGGGAGATGAGCTTGGAAATTACTGCTGCAGCAAGGACAAAACCAGCAATGGGGATGTTGCATGTCAGATAAATGGGGAGTCAGACAGAGACAGAGACATCGACAGGGAGAGTGAGAGAGACAGGAACAGAAACAGGACTCGCTGCGTGCATTATGATTATGCCCGAATGTGCTACATTCCCCCCTACCCCCCTATCTCCCCCGCTGTCGAGGTGGAAATACAGCCACAGTCGAGAGTGTAGTTAACTCTGCAGGATGTCTGTCTGCCCAGGTTGGGGATTATGGCGGCTCAGGTGCCCGGCGTGGGGAACAGAATCAGAGCAGTTGGAACTCGACACAACATTTCATATGCTAAGCTTTGGGAGTAAGCGGGATGGAGGAGGGGAAGAGGTGCATCAGGACGGATGCATCGATTCAAGCATCAACCACAGAGCCAGGCCAGAAGGGGACACGGAACATCGAGAGTTGGAGGCAGGCAATTTGCATTTTGAACATTGCCCGGGATTGGTTATTAGCGATATTTATGGATATCATCGGGGTCTATTGTTTCCAGTCTCATACGTCTCCGGATTGAGGAGATATTAAAATGAATATTTTGCGGATAACACGAAATTGAAATTGCGTTCGCCAGCCCTTTGTGATGGCCGCCAGTTTAACTCGCGACCTCCAAGCACAGCTCCAACCTCAAACTCATTCTCATACTCCAACTCCAGCTCAGCAGCATCGAGGCAGCATTCCGATAACAATGAGAACGATGGCGGCATCGGCCAACAACAAGAGAGACTGCAGCTTCGACAAGGTTCGTTTTGTGGCAGGCGGGGAACAAGAGTGGATAGGGGACAGAAGGGAAGGGAGTTTTGAGGCAGCGCCAAGTGGCGTGCTCCATCGGCTCCCATTTGACGCTATCGTGTAATGTGCTCGGCGACTGCAGAACAACAGAAGCAGCAGAAGCACAAGCACTTCCCACTTCCAGCTTCCAGCTTCCATCTTCCATCTTCCAGCGGCTTCTCTGTAGATTTCCATATTAATAAATGGCCACGGCTGCTGCCTCGGTCACTCCACTCCAGGCGAGGAGGGGATTGTGGAGCGGAGTCCGGGGTCGAGTTATTTATTGGCAGGCGTGCTCTCAATAAAATTATGGTTCATGCAGATTATGCGAGTGCAGAAACTTGTTTGCCCCGATGATGCCGTCGATGCTGGGAAGATGGCAGGGAGGGGAAGGGACAGAAAAACAGTCAAGATTATTGTGGCCATGTTGTGAACGGCTGAGAGTTGAGAGCTGAGAGCGTTGACTGCGTTGGAGACCGGGACAGGGGCAGGGGCAGGGGTAAAGGCGGGGGCAGTGAGTGCAGCCAGCAGTATTTAAAGTGGATTTATCAAAATGAAGCGAATACGGCAAAATTCAGAATGTTGTGGGATGGTTGAATAGACCATGATGGAAATTAGTGAAATTATCTAGGTATTTATTATGGCCAAATGCTAGACAAGAATTTAAAAAAAAATAAATACATATATTAGAAACTTAATAAATGTTTCATTTTATAATAAGGAGAGTCAGTAGCAAGATTCTATTTAATAATAAATCAATAAAGGCAAAGACTTGAACATTTTTGATGCTTAAAATTATCTCTTGAATTTCCCCATTTCTAAATATATAAAAATTAATTATTATTTTTAACTTTCTTTTTTGTACATATTTTTTCGTAGATTTAAATATGGGAATATCTCTTAATATTTCAGTTATAGAAAATGTTATAATATAGTGCATTACCATATGCTCAACTAATTCCTATAGAAACGGTATAGTCCCAATATGTTGATCTCCAGCTAGGAGTAAGCCCTGCTCTGCCAATATTGTTGCCTTTGGCTTACCATGGCTAACGACAACTAGACCAAGTTCTAAATCGAAATGGCAGCTGGGATGACATCGAGGGACGCTGTTGGGTCGCCAACACTTTGGGGCTAATTAACGTTCGTTGCCAGAAGGCTTTTTAGCCAACGATAAATGCAGCCTCGATCGGAGGAGTCGCCCTGGGCATTTGGGAAGCGGTAGCGCTACTCAAAAATTTGCATATCAATTTGTACACACGGCAAACAAAACAAACCAAAAGCAAAGAAACGAAAAAGGGAAAAAAATGGCGTAAAAACTGAAAATAGCTGGAGGTTTGTGGGGCTTTTGAAAGCAAAGTGAAGCAGAAATCATGATTCTCATTATTTTGCTAAAAACGCCACTGCATGAGGGAGATGGAGATGGAGAGAGGAGGAGGAGGGGCATATGGTAGTGGGACTGCAACTGGCCCGGGATACCGCAGAGCATTTAAGAGCAAATGCGGCAGACTCAAATGAAGATATGCAGATTAAAGCAGCGAGATGGCCAAAACCGCAGAAAAACCAGCGTCAATGTGGAAAAATTACGATGAGCATTACCAGGCACATTATATAGTAAGGTAAGCTAGCCATGGAACATGGCAGGAGACGACGACGGGTCACAATGGGATCGGGATGGGGATAGGGATGGGATCGGGATGGGGATCGGGATGGGAATGGGCAGGGACAACGGTAGCTGCTCTCAACCGCAGACCAATTCTGAGATATGAACATGCCGTTCTGGCTTTCTTTCTTTTTTCAGTTTCTTTTTGGTTCGCCTTGCACAGTAGCTGCAACTCGGAGGCTTAGAATCGAACGCGAAATATAGCCTAAGAATGTATTTACTCGGTCTGGCCCTGGGTCTCGTTCTGAGTCTGGCTTTGGCTCTGAGTCTGAGACTGAGTCTGGCACATCTCTGCCAGCCGATAACAATACTACGTGCGCCACGACCAAGCAGAGCCAACTGGCCAACTGGACTGCTAGCCAACTGGACATGGCCGTATTCGAGGGCGGGGGCGGCTGTTTTGTTGCCGCTGGCATCGTTTGCTCTGGGCAATTGTTCTCGCCGCGTGCGCTTTTCTTTTCCGTGTCTAGGCCTGAAGATTTCTTCTTCGTTTTGGACCAGGACCAGAACGCGGGATCGGGTCGCCAGTTGGCGTCGATAAGCGTCAGCGCGCCAGTTAATAGCAACAAATAAATGCAACTAAATGCTCGGCGTGGCGTTGTGGCCACCATGGCCATATGAAGATATCCAAAACGACGACACAATGCCACAGTTGCCAGTCGCCAGTTGCCTCTGGCATCTCCTCGGTCCTCCCACTTGGCCCCATCCCCACCCCCAGCTTGTTTGTTGGCTCCATTTGTTGCTCCATTGGCTACCAGTCTGTAGTTGTAGTTGTAGTTGTCGCTGGGTTTGTTTCTACACATTTCTTATGGCCATTGTCATTGTTCACCCAGCGCCAGGCCAAACACAAGGCATTGTCTTCCTCCTCCTCCTCCTCCTCCTCCTCCTCCTGCTCTCAGTCTCCTCCTCTGCACCTCTGACTCTTCGGACTCTGAATCTGGCATCTGTTTTCCGGATTTGCCCAAATTTGGTTGTAGGCGTGTGATATAATTCATAATTCATTCAATGCGACATCTTTATTTGAATGTCCACTGCGGCATCTAATGGAGTTAAGAATACAAAGCGATACCCCTGAGTGGGAAAGAGAGACCTAACTGGGCTATTAGTTCTTTTAGACTTTGACCAGCGTATTAGATCATTAGTTGATCGATGAATCTGTAGATAAATTGAGGGGATTCTGTTATGGTTATTTGATACATTTGTTATCGATCAATTTAGATGATTTTGATATATTTGAGAGGTATATCAAAGAGCTTATAAATATATTATATATAATATGAAATATAATTTATGTTGGCTTTGTCTCTGAGCTCAAAATTAAATTCCGCAATGAAAGAAAAATGCTTTACGTTTTTCTTTAAATTTGTAATTAATTTGTTTTTAAATAAATTTTTATTAAAGAATAAACCACGATAAATAAACAATATACAAATATTTAATTAAATAGCATGTAAATATTCATATATAAATGTGGTAATATTTTTAGAATTTTTTAAATATATATTCGAATTTTTTTTATTTAGAACTCCATTTCCTTTTTTTTTTAATATTGCATTTGCATTTTGTCATTGCATTTCGTCTTAATAATTTCATAATTTTAATATGCCCATATTTTTGAATATCTTGTTAAATGTTTTAAATTACCCAATTTTGTGAGTGATAACATAACATTGTCAAGTGGCGTTTGAGTGTAAAATTCGTGTAGGTTATTCCGAATTTTGTGAATCGCGATTCGCAATTACCCAAAGCGCCTGGCACGCTATCCATTCATCAAATATCTTTCAACACATTTCAAGCGGCGCTGCTAATTGTGAGTCCAGTGCCCCGTTTGGGAACCAGTCAGCAGTCAGCAGTCACAGAATCTTATCTGTGCATCTCGAGGCAACGCCAAGTTGTCGCCAAGTGGCAAGTGCCAAGTGGCAAGTGGCAAGTGGCAGTGCCAAGTGGCAAGAGCCAAGTGCGGAGTGTGGAGTTGCATGTCTGCCCCAAGGCGCGAAAAGTGTTCAACTTAAAATTTAATAAGCGCAAACAACTTCATAAATTCAGTCAAGTGAACGGGGGCGAAGGAGCAGCAGCAACAGCAACAGCAACAGCAACAAGATCTCTGGCAGTCACCTGACACCCGGACCTGGTACCGGGTACCTGGAGCGAGTACCTGGTGCCTGGGATCTGGGATCGGAAACCCAATGCAATGCAGACAGAGTCTAGCGTGCGGAGACAGAAGGAAGGAACTGTTGAGCAGTTGAAGGCAGTCGAGCACGACAACGACACGAAGATACATTTAATATTTAGCCATTAAATGCATTTATAATGGCCTTATCGTGCCCGGATCAACTTTATCACCCAATTTAGCGCGACTTCAAACTTTTATTATGCACACTTTGTGCGAAACACCTTCCGGACGAGGACCACAGCCAAAGCCGAAGCCAAAGCCAATGTCTTGTTACCCCTCACCACTTACCACTCACCTCTCATCTGGCCAATGCATTGGCAAGGCCTAGTCGAAACGCCAACCTACAAAACAGTTTGCAGTTATCGCCTCAAATGTCACAACATCGTTCATTTCTCTGATTCTATGCGGGACAGCAGAAATATTGAATGGCAATTAAGGTAAGATAATTTTGATATGATATTGTGCCATTTGCACAGTTTCTTAAAAAATATTGAATATTGAATATGATTTAAGTCTTTACATAACAACAATACTTTGAGTTGAAAATATAAGCCAATATTTTTAATAAATCACTGCGGACGGCAGTCCGCGCTAGTGACGAAAGCAGCACGAAGTGTGCGAAAGCGACTAGCATATATACACAGGAAGAATGAAAAATTTGCTGTGACTGTCCGATCGGGTCGAGTTATATATCGATCGAAAGGTATCAATTTATCTTACAAATGTGCATACTAAGACTTTAGGAAACTCACCTAGTTCGTGAGAAAAACAGGTGTAAGTGGGAGGGGCAAAATTTAAATGATTGGAGCAAATGGAGCCGTTGGAGCCTTTTTGATTTTTTTTTAATTTTTTACTATTTTAATTAAAAATACGCGTCGAATGACACCTTGATCATCAAAATCCGATCACTGGTTCAAAAGATAATTAATTTTGAAATTTTTGGTGCCCTTCTCAAAACGAGATGAAAAGTCAGTCTGTGTGTTTGTTTGTTTGTCTGTTTGTTAGTATCAAATCGTTGATTTAGCTCAAAAGTTTGAATGAGGACTTTTTCCCGATCAAAAATCTAGAAACGTTTGTTCTACGACTTTTTCGAAAAATCGCTAGTTTAGCGGGAAATCGCTAAAACCCGCTAAAATTAAATTAAACCCCCATAGTGTCCAAACCATAAAAGCTACAGATATGATCTATATGTCGTTGGATAGGTTCTTTGAAGGGCTTTTAAGCATACCTTCTAACTTTTTTTCTAAAGTACACAGGTAAAAAGATACAGGTGAAATAAGGTAATTTTTTCCACATTTTGGTAGTTTTCGAGAAAACGCCGCTAACGATTTTTTTTAATTTTCAATATGTTTGAGCTTGTAAAATTTCGCGTTTTTTGATATATCATACATCAAGTTTTGTTAATTGGTTTGGAAGATATAACCTATTAACTGAATATATACGCTTAACTTTGAATGGTAATAGGACAGCAGCAGCAAAGTGTCATAGCAGCCAGAGTTGAAGAGTGCTGATAGCTTTTGCGCTGGGCATGTGTGTTTGTAAAGGGGACAAGTGTTGCCAGATAGTTTGTTTAACTGTACAAACAACAAACAAAGTTGACAAAGCTATACTGTCAAAAAATATTGCAATTTCAAAATTTCTGATATCCCATAAAAAAAACCTCTTTACGAGGGAAAATTCTAGTGACGAAAACATTTGCATGCCCCAAAATTTCTGAAATCCAATTTTGTGACGAATAATATTAAGTTTTACATATAAATTATTTTATATTATAAAAAATTTTTGCATTCGGCACTGCGCAAAACAGTGACTTTTATTTGGTATTAGAATTGAGGCATTTTAGCGCAATGTGCCGAGTGCCAAAATTTTGTTTAAAAAAATTGGATATCAGAAATTTTGGGGCATGAAAATGTTTTCGTCACTAGAATTTTACCTCGTAAAGAGGTTTTTTTATGGGATATACGTATCGCTTATTAGTGTATTTGTTTGCATGATTGTATATTTATACTACTTATCATAAATTGGACTCAATTAATTAGATACTATTAGATATAAAACTAATAACAACCAAATAATATATGCTGTTGAATTTCAGATTGGAAAATATTGCCGATATGAAAAGTAAATATTTTAAAATAGAACTTATTTTGCACAAATGTTATTCAAAAATTATTACAATACAATTTTTTTAAAATGGAATATTAAAATCCAAGCTTCAGAAATAATAAATAAAAATAAAATTGCAGGCCATTAAATTTATTTAATAAAGATACAATTTTACCTTGTGTAAACTCCACTCAATAGCACCTAAATAGGCTTATCCGTATGGAAATTGCTTCAATTTCAATTAGTTGCAATTGCAGGCTCAAGATGTGCGACAATAATTAAGAAGAAACACAAATTAGCACTTTGATTGCATTAAAATTCCAGGCGAGTCGGCTAATCAGCGCCATGAATTCTCTCACGATCATTATCCGGCTAACTGGAGTGCGGCTTAATGAAGAGGCTACCACGAAAGGAGCATGGAAAGGGGCATAAAAGGGGCGGAGGTGGGGAGGAGGTGTTGTTGGTGCGACAACTGAAACAGAGTAACTGTCACTGGCAACAAATTTGTAAGGCAACTTGGATTCGATGCCGATCCTCAAAGTGTCGTCGATCCTCGATCCCCAATTGCTCCAGTTAGAATTTTTATAACCGAATATCTGTTGATATCTCGCCTGTTGCAATGTTGCACTGTTGTTGTTGTTGCTGTTGCTGTTGTTGTTGTGTTGCAGCTGCAGCTGTGAGGCAGCCGCGTGCTGCTGGGTGTTGAAAAATTGCCGGCACCTCTGACCAGCCGCCCGTCTCCTTCTCTCACTCTTGACCCCTCTCTCTCACCTCCCTCTCTCTACCCTCTTTCTCTCTCTCTTGAGTGAGGCGTCGCACTTGTGTCACGATCGCTGCCGCAGCCATTGTTGCATCTAAGCAGCGTGCAACGTAGTTGCGGCTGATCTCACAGAGATTGCGTCTCAGTTGCCGCGGCACTTTTGGGTCGGAGACTCAGATGGAGACAGAGACGGAGACTGAGGCGGCGATCATCGCGACATCATCGAGAGACGAGCGAATTGATGACCATTGCCAGCTACAGCTACAGGCGTTGATCGAGGGGGGGAGACAGGGAGCAAGGGGACCTGAATAGGAGACGGTGTCTGAGAGAGTGAGAAGCCAGCCAGGCAGTGAGGCAGCTGCGTCTATTTAAGGCCGAGATTTGATTGTCAAGCGCAGATATGCCAATTTCTCAGTTGCCGGCCAGTTTGGGCCTTGGCAGCTCACAGCTTGTCGGACATTGTTCTGGCTATGAGTGTAGAATGCAGTCGGCGGTCGATTGATGCGATTGCCGCCTGGTCAAGCTCCCTCTCCCTCTCCCTCTCACCTTCTCCTTCCTCGTTCTCTAGCGAAAGTGTCAATATAATTGGCCAAATTGATGTTGCCTGCTTTCGCGTCCAAATTAGGCATCAAGCGTTTCTCTTCTCCACAAACTATTGCCAGTTTGGATCTTAGCATGTCGCCTTTTCCAGGAACATTCAAATCTTTTGCCTAGAGCTCTGACATTCACCCACCTCAGAAGGTAGACAGTGTTACAAGGGAAAGAAGGAACAGATACAGGTAGAGGGAGAGGGACACATTTCAATCAGATTTCATTTGTATGTGAAAAAGCGATAAATAAATGACAAAATCCATTTCATAAGAGAATCAATGCCGCACTCTCCGTCTCCGTCTCCGACTCCATCTCCGTCTTCCATTTGACATGTTGCATGTTGCATCTGTTGGCAACTGGCAACCGGCAAGTGTTGCCACAAACAACAATTGCAAATGCGGTGGCACTTTGAGCCGCGTCTTCTTCAGCATAAATGGCAAAAACTGAAAACTGAAAACTGAACTGCTTTGCATGCCACATCGACTTTCACATTGTGACGTATTTATGGATATCAAGTGCCACAATTTCTGCACTCGCGGATTCATCTCTGTCTCTGTCTCTTTCTGTGTCCACACATGAACAGTTAAATAGAACTTCCAGTCAATGTTATAAGGAGAAATCCAGTTAGCTATGTCTATGTTTATGTTTATGTTTATGTTTATACAATGCTTGCAATTCTTCTTCTCAACTCTCAGCTGCACATTTCACACAAATCATTCACTTCGATTTCCTCCTTCGATATTTTTCAACTCGATCTTTACATTTGATCCACATTATATGTAGTTTATATTTGACAGAATACAATTAAAGTCAGTTTAAAGATTTCAGTCATTCAATTTTAATTAGATAAGTTAAAAGTGATTCAAGTTCTAACATTTCTAGAAAATTGAACATTGTTTTATGCATTAAAATTTATTGGGATTGGTAAAGTTTCTATTAAATGTTTAACCGATTATATTTTTGCAATAAGTGTAATTATTATATTCAGTTTTCCTTTTTGGCAACAATTTATGTACTTTTTACGATAGGATTGATTATTTGTTACACTTGTCATCTAATTGTCATACCTTCGGTTTTACATAATTTTCTTATTTTCTTAGTTCTTTCGGCAGTTTTTTTTGTCATATTTTTCAGCATATGTGGGCTAATTTTTATGGTTTGTTTGGCGGCCATAAAAGATTCCGTTGGGATGACTTTGTTTGGCCGCAAGGTGTGCTTAAGTCCATCTTGCAGCACTTCGCAAATGGGTCTGAAAATTAATTAATTAATCAATTATGGAAAACACATTCGCCACTGCAGTCACCTGCTTACAATATTCCGCCTCTCCCCACTTCATCCTCTTCCTCACGCACCTATCATTGATTCTTTGGAAAGCTGCAACGTTTTATGTGCCATTCCATTCGCTTTGTTGTTGTTGTTGTTGCTGCTGATGTGTAATAAAAGTTTTATTGATTTGGCGTTTCGATGCGGGATGTACGGTGGGGGGAGGGGGTCATATTCCTCAATTATTGAAGTATGAAATGCAAAAATGAGCAGGGAGACAAAAGTATAACCCAGCTGGATGTCTTAGTCGTGTTTTGAGTGTGCTTAATTAATTTTGATTTACAAACTGAGGGGCCACCCATGTATTGTGCCCTGTCCTGTCCCGTTTTGGCCTGGCCAACAGCTGAGTCATTCGCTATGACAAGCCCAAGAGTTCTGTGCAGGTTTTATGGTCGAGATATCGCGTTGAATTGACTTACGGCGAATTGTCATTGCTGAAGTAGTAGCAACTACTACTACCAACTATTCAAGTTGCATGTTCTGGCCAATTTGTGCAGAATTCCTTGAAGCAAACAGTCGTAACGTAGCCACAGTGCAGCAAGGACCTTCTGGTCCCAGGCGTATATTATTTCGGCATAAATCAAAACTTTCACTTAGCACGCTCATTTGTTTCAATGACCCGAACCACACCCACACCCATCCCCATTTCGCAGTCCCTGGTCTGGTCGAGTGTCCATTCCTCAGATTGTACTTTTTTGTGCACTCAAAATGTGATAGAAATCTATTACAAGGTCATATCATATTTTATTTCCGCCTTGGCGCACTTTCCTCGAGCGGTGTCCTGTGAGTGTCCTGCCGCCAGTGAAATTATGAAAAAGCTTTTTTATGGCCACATACGCTTTTTACGATGATGATGAGACACTGAGGGGCACACTGACTTTGTCCTTGTCTCTGTCTCTGTCTCTATCTTTGTATTTGTCTTTGTTGTCCTGCATTCCACGTCCCATTGAGCCAAAAGTGGCATATTAAATTTAATGGAAATTGATGAGCGCTTATTATGATATGAGATAGTCGCAGTGTCCACTCTGCTTTCGTCCTTTTTCCTTTGTGTCCTGCGGGGGTTGCTTGGGTCAGCCACTTTTTCTCTTCTTTTCTCATTTCATTTTTAGTATCTTTTTTATCATAAAAGTACTTTCTGCTGATGCTCGCACTAAATTCATTGATTCAATTTCCTCGCCATTGCCGTTGCCGTTGCCTCAATAAATATGGATATAATATTTCAATATTTGCCCGAAATAAACATAAATCACGCTGTGTCCTGTCGCAACAACAAAGTTCGGGATTACACTGGGCCATCAAAAGGCCTTTAGTTAGGGCCCAACAGATAAACGAGAGATGAGAATAAAGGTTTAGGTTACGAATTTCTGAAGTTGGAAATAAAGAATATTTAGTATTCGTATATAATTGAAATAGTAAGCAAAACATTTAGAAAGTAAAAATATGGAAACTTTTTTCAATTAGTAATAAATAAATTTAGTAATAAATAAAGTAATATACTTATATGTAACCAATATATACCATTTAGAAATATGTATTATATTGAATACTTAAAAATATGTTCACAAATTTTCAGATATTTATTTTAGATCTGTCTACGAAAATTTATAAAATTTTTTATAGATTTTTAAAGATTTGTTGCCAAGTAAGTTTAAGAATTTTGAAGAAGATCTCGAAGTTAGTTTCCAAAGTGAATCTTTCTTTTGTCAAAAGAGTCAAACTTTATTGTCATATTGTGGCCTCCTCTGCAGCACCCTCTTCTGAATATTTCACGACTTTCGCCCACTCGAGGAGCCCTTCCTTTCCTTATGTTGCTGTTGTCATTCTGACTGTTGTTGTTGTTGTGGCAATGTGCCTGATCATAAATACTCACGAGCGCACTGGCACTGGCAGTCGTCATAAAAGATGCCATGATTCATATGCGGAGCTCCAACAGTTTAACGACACTTTAATAATTCTCTAATTGCAAAAAATACGGCGAAATGTTGCGGGACGTCGACATTTAATGGCATTCGAGTGCCTTTTAATTGGGTGGCGCCCAATGCCATAAAGGATGACAGAGGCAGAGGGGATCCCTCTTCCGATCCGGTTCCCGCATGGTTATTCATAATTTCTGGTGCATCACTTAAAGCGACTCTAAAACAAGATATTTGGACTTCGAACAGCGCTTTAAATTAAATTTCAACATGGTTAAGGTTTTTGCTTTGCCCCAGGGCGACACTTCTACAGGAATTTACATCATAATTTTCTGGGCATTTGCACACGGTGTTCTTAGCCTTGGCCTTTGCCTTCAGCTAACTTGAGTTCTTAGCCAAATTTCATTACGCGTTTCACTTCAACCCAAGACAACGACAACGTCCCAGTTGCTTTACATTGTTGACATATCGGATTACGCACTAATTATCCTTCTAATTAACCCTTCTTTCTTTCAGTCTGTCTGTCTGCCTGCCGAGTTTATTTTCTTCTTCTTTTTGTTTTCGCTGTCTTCCTCCACTTGTTTCCCTTCCTTTTCTTTTTCCTTCCGCTTGCCTAGGGGACTCTCTTCAAGAGTCTCAGCGACTGTTGCTCAACCGTGACCCTCAGCTGCTCAGCTGCTTGGCTTTCACCGTTTTTAAGCCTATTAGACCAACTCTCATAATTAGCTTGTTACTTGAAAAGGAATTTTGCCAACGGCTGAGACTACTCGCACCAGTTAAGGCCAAAGCCAAAGCATATCGATAACATTGACAGTTTTTCTGCCAATTACTCAGGGCTATGCCAGGTCAAGAGGGGGACTTTAAGCCCATTTCTTACCAGAGGTAATAGCTCGCAAGCACTTAAGAGCACGTGACTGAAAGCAATAGAAATTGAAAAAGACAATGTATGAAATTTATGTATATTAATATATAGAAATATCTTAATGATGTAAAGGATATTTGACTGTTATCAGAATTGTCATTCGGCTTATTGTTGCTTTTGCGATAGAGGATTTTGGATCAAAGGGCAGATTGGTAACCGAGGTTGGCAATTTAAATATTGATTGTTATATCAATGCGTCAATATCAAAATTTGCATATTGAGAGCCACAAACTAGCTCTCTCCAACTGCAAAGACAGACAGACGGACAACCGACACACGGTATTTGCTTGTGCCTC
Source organism: Drosophila subquinaria (assembly GCA_037043405.1). Taxonomy (NCBI): domain Eukaryota; kingdom Metazoa; phylum Arthropoda; class Insecta; order Diptera; family Drosophilidae; genus Drosophila; species Drosophila subquinaria. The sequence goes on from JBAMBL010003070.1 coordinate 175,694, forward strand.
CAAATGCAAATGTCACCAAATTATCCTCGACAAGGATTCGACCAGAAGAAGAAGGGGAAATGGGAGGTGGTGAAGTAAGCATTGAAATTGGCCTTTGTGATGTTTATCATTAAATTCATGTTTGGTCAGGCAGTTGCAGTTGCAGTTGACGCAGTTGTTGCAGCTGCAACATGGCCATGTTGCATGTGTCTATTAGTTATAGCCAACAAATAATATTCTATTTCTTGTTTGTCAAACGTGTTGTCGTTGTTGTTCTTGTTGTTGCTGTTGTGTCTGATATACTGTTATTATTGTGTGGCTTTAGTACACACACCTACACACACACACACACACACACTCACACTCACACACACAGGCAAACAGACCACAATGGGGCAATCAGCAGCAGCAGCATCAACAATTGCTGCAATTGTCGACAAGTGCGAATCTTATACGCATTCACACTCGTATTTATGAGTGACACTCACAAATGGTGAATGCTGAGTGCTGAATACTGAATGCCGAATGATGATATCGTATGACATTCAATCGAAGCGGACCCACAATTACAGATGCTGTTAAAACTAAATGTGCTATTTGTTCATTTTCATCTCCATTTGCATGGAAAATGCAATTGCAATTGCAAATTGAAATGAAGAAATCCGCATTGCTGTGGTAAGACATTTATTTGGGTCAATTGATGAGTTGCAATCAAATAAGATATGATATCAAATGAATAAAATAAAATATAAGCTAACTAAAAATTAGAAAATGCATAAAATACATAATTTGAATTCAACTTCAAAGACTGTCTCCGATTTGTTGAAAAATAACATAAAATGCTTAAGTTTTTAGGACTATAATTTTCTATGATTTTAAGCTGAAAATAAATTAATATATTGGCTCAGCAAATATAAATTAAACAATTTTAAGGGAATTTTTATCCTATTTAAAAAAAAAACACTGTGTAAATAATTATTTTTTATATAAAGTAAATAAAGAACAAGAACTGACATAAATATTAACAGACATTCAACTAGAACCCAATAGAGAATTCAGGCAATATAATAAAAATAAATATATACTTTATTTTAAATAATAAAATTATTTCCATAAAATATTTCACATGTTCTAAATCAACCCATGCCAAAAGAGGATATCATATCCATTACTAAACGTGTGTGAGTGTGCAACATGAATATGCATGTATGTATATGTGAATAATTGTTGTTGATTTGCAGCATGTATTTGAGAGTGCAAATATTTGTGCTCATCAAAGCTCAAGAAGCCAAGATGTTTGATGCACCTGAAATGAACGAAAATATCCTTGGCAAGAGTAAATGTATGTATTTACATAAGTGTGTGTATCTGTTACTCCTGCCATTAACCTCCTACTTACCCCATTCCCTCCCCCCTCTTCACCACCCTCGAAACACACTGAATTGTTGTTGACCGTTGTTTGCAGTTGATGCCGTTGATTAAACAGACATAAAGCCAGTCGGCGTAACTGGCAAATAACGTGAGACATTCGCAATGCAAACATTTGACATTGTCAGACTGACTCCCTCTCTCTCTTTCTCTCTCTCTCTCTGTATGTGTGTGTGTTACGCCCCCTTGTGCAGGGGCCTGCAATTCAGAATTTCAGTCAAGGCACGAAATTGATATGCTGAAATCAAAGACGTTGATTTCCGTTGGGATTGGAATTGTCGCTGAACTTAACCCATTCGAAATCCAAGTCCAATTGTCAGCTGCCAGTTGACCTTTCATATAAACCAATGTCCAAGAGTCCATTAAACAAATTGAATTGTGTCTGTGTGCGTGTCAGTGTGAGTGTGAGTGTGTGTATCTGTGTTGTTATCATATTCAATTACAGACTTTTCACCGTGCGACTTCCTTCAGAAATTAATGTGCGCTCTCTGATTTACATTAAATGTCGCCGCACCCAACACTCATTCTGTGTATAATATGTTTATTCACAATAACAACCACAACTGCAACAACAACTGAAGCTACAACAACAACTGGAACTGGAACTACAACAAAAGGCCATCAGTTCAACAATTGCATTCATATCCGCAGCGTCAAAGAATACAAAACGTTGTATAACATTCGCATATTGTAAATATATCTGACCCGGGACTGCGGTCAAGCTTTAGGAGACTGTTTGGAGGAGGATCTCGGGCGGGGAAGGGAGTGGAAGGGGAGGGAAGGGGCGCTGTTTACCGGATGCACCTGAAATCGATCGTCACGGTGAGAATTGAGTGCGAGACTGTTGTAATTATTGCATAATGGCAAGCGCATTGATTGAGCTTCGTCTCCGTTGAGTCGAAAACATTTCAATATGCATCATAATTAATACGAGTATGACTGCACACAGTCCCCCTCTTTACTCTCTCTCTCTCTCTTACCCCATACTTTTCCCTTTGTGGTCAATTTGCTTAAATGCCGCTTAACTCAAGAAGCCACAACTTGCCGAAATTCCCAGCGCTTCGAATGGCAAACTTGCGGTTATGAGAAGAAAACTTCAAGAGACCCTCTGCCCCCCTCCTTGATATTTAATACTCAGGACACTCCAAAGGCGTTGACAGACTCCTAACTGGTTCACAGGGGCTGCGGAAGTATCACTTTTATTTGTACCATTTGTCAAAAGGGGTTACGAAAAGTAAATTTTGTGAGAATCAACAGGGGATCAGCTGACACTTGATATTCAATTCAATTCATAAAGCTGCTTTAAAATCATTACAATTTTATTTTACGATCTTACATAATTGTAATTTTTAATACTAAGCATTTTATTGCATTTATTTATATAAATTAATTCATCATATGAATTTTGTTCATACATAAATCTACATGGAATTTTAAATGTAACTCACCTAAATCTTAAAATATATGGTCTTTATTCTTAAAATATTCTGATTTATTCAATACAAACGGATTGTCTTGAGTCACAATTCACTTAACTAGAATTGTATTCAACTAGTCGTAAACTAAATATGCAATTTAAAGGTACTTTTATAAAGTTCTACCTCAACTGCCGGACTCTCATTACTGACAATTGACCACTGTCTCTTTCAGCTCACGATCGTTTTGAGGGGCTTGTGAAATGGGCACAGTAAAATGTACAAAAATATATTATGACGATCACCTGGCTGACACTTCTTGGGCATAAAATATATAATTCGAATGGCTTTTATATTATAATTTGGCACGACGGCCGAGATACGCAGACCACAACATATGTAGATGTTCATTATATGTATGCATGTACATATATGAGAAATATGTACTCGTATGACATTTGCCAATTGTGGCTTCTGGCCCAGAAAGAAACCGTGAAATGGCCGAAACGACAACATGGATAAGATCTACGAGCAAAACAATTCAGTTTTGACATTTATGATGAAATTTCTGAAATCAACTGTCATGTACGGCTGTCATATTGAATAATTTCGTGGGCTTTATGGGGCCCGAGTTTCGAATAGGCTGCCTTGGATCGAACGACGCGACGGGTGATCGGAGAATCGGGGAAGGGAATCGGGGAAGGGAGTCGGGGAAGGGAATCGCACTTGCTATGCATAATTTATGGCAACTTTTGCTGCTGTCCAGCAAGTGAACTCATTCTAATTAAGTGGCCCAGGTATAAATGTTGGAAGTCTTTAGACTTTTCGGGGCTTGAGGCTTCAAACTTCAAAAATCTGTGCCACAGCTGGGGCTACGTGAGCCAAGCGACGAGTTGGGCAAAATTAAAATGCGTGCGAGGCATTAAAATGCAAGTCAGGAAGTCGAAAAATTTAATAATTTCGCTTTTTGCACAAAACACCAGAAAGAGAAAGACGCCGAGAGGGGGGACGTGTGGGGGGAAGGGGTAAGTTTATGATTTTATTATTCTCAGTTTTAATGACAACGATGATGACCAATAAAGATATTAAAACGGCGCATGAAATGTGCCCCCGAAATGGTTTCATAAATGGCACTGCGCACGCCTCGACGACTCTTGAAGCTTGTAAACTGGGGGACTGTGGGGAGAGTGGACAGGGGTATGTGGGCTTTTCCCAGCTTATGCCTCGCATACGTAATGTGGAGTCAAAATGAATATGTAGGAGCATTCGCTTGCCCTTTCCATTTCCATTTCGGACCAATTCGGACATTTCGAACTCGGGCGGCGTGTGGCGTTTGCCTCGAGTTGAACGTCAACATCAAATTCAGCTTCAACTTGAGAGTTGCAACTGCAACTACAGTTGGTCTGGGGCAGGTAACAACGATCGTAGCCAGAAGATCATGTTGCTGCGACGTTGGCTTGTGTCTTCCACCTCCACTCCATGCAATCGGAGCTCTAACAGCGCCAGGAGATTCCAAGATCGTTAAGATCTTGCTGCGTTACTCGCACTCCGATCCGAGCCAAAGATCTCTCTCGATCTCTCGCTCTCTCTTTCGCACTCTGTGTGTCGCTCTCTCTCGGTTGGTTGGTCTCTCAGTCTCAGTCGCAGTCGCTGCGCGGTGTGTGTTTTTACGAATCACGGATTCGATGTTTCGCATGAATACGTAATTAAATCTATAAATCGGCCAATTAAAATGCTTTGATATCGTGACAACATAACATTCGACAACGTCGATCGGACGTTGCCCGAATCCCCAGGCCCCCCATTGATCCTCTCGATCGCCCCTCGGTCGTTTAATTCGTTGTCGTCGTCGCCGTCGCCGTCGTTGTCGTTGTCGGGATCTGTATTGGGATCGGGATTAAAAACAAAATAAAATAAAATTATTATACATACGAGTACAACTGCAGCCACCAATCTGCTAGTCGACAGAAAGACACAAAAGACGGCCTTCTGCCTCCTGCCTTCTCCAAAGGATCCCCATAATAAATCCAACTTCAAGTCGAGTCTCTTCTCGGCCTGTTGGTTTATTTTATTACAAGCTCGTACTTATGCAACTTTCAGCCAGCGATCGATTGTTAAATATGTTATAAGTATTCTTTTAAAGAATGTGACAGTTCAATGCACAAACAAAAACCGTTTACTTAATTGTCGCAGACCCAATAAAATTGGGATTGGGTTATCCCAAAAGATCGGCGATATTAATTCGCCACATTGTTGAAAATTCAGTTGTTAACTCTGTTAATTTTTTAAATATATTTAAAAGAAAACTCAAATAAAGTTTAAGGATTAATTTCAACAACTTATTTTCATTAATAATTAAATTATTTGTTTATATTTAATATTAAAAATATGTATATAAAATATTTAAAATGTCCTTTTTAATAAAAATTGAAATCAAATTTTGATAATATTCACAATTGCAACATTAAATCTATGTATTTATCGAATGAATGTAATGAAATCTTTTATGAAATCTTTTATTGAGTTTCTGTTGAATGCACAAAGTCAAATACAATTTCAGCTTATCAATTTGTTAGTCTCGCATTAAGGCCAGGCTTAAAGCGTTTCCCCTTGACGCCTCCTCAGCCACAGTGAACACTGCGAAAAGACAAACTATCCAATTATAAAGTGGACAGCTCTTAGTCAATTCATGAGTCGGGCGACAACATATGCAAAGCGAGAGAGGTAGAGAGATAGAGAACGAGAGAGAGGCGCCGCCTACGTTACCCCCTCCCACAGGCACAATGCTAATGTTGCCTCATAAAAGTTGCGGCAATTAAGAGCAACGAGATCAGGCAGAAGCTGAAGCTGGATCTGAAGTTGGAGTTGGAGTTTAAGCCACCCACACACTGGAAATTAACTAAAGCGTCGATCTGTGGCGATTAATCGCGACAAGTGAATGCGGTTGCTCTGCAAGGGGAATGAGCAGGGGAAAGGGGGTGCTAGGGGGCAGCTAGGTTGCTGAGGCGTTGAGACCTAGAACAATTTCAATTTTTCGGGCCCGTAACTGGTGCCGTGTCTGTCTGAGAGTCTCGCGGCGAACATTATTGCTGTCGGTGGCGCCGAGGGCCACCAATCGAAAACACATTTGTCGCTGCTTGAGCAGCAACAACAACAGCAACAAGAACAACATGGAGGGGAAAGAAACAGAAGGCGAGCAGAGGAGCAGCAACTGGGATCAGTTCGTGGGCTGTTTCGGCAAATTCTCGGCATTGCCGGGGTCTTTAAGCCCTGCAATCGCCCAGATCGTGAGAGTTGCAGCTGAGACTCAGGATGAAGCTCAGGCTCAGTGAGTCGCTGTTGCAGTTGCTGTTGCAGTTGCAACACACACAGCATCATCGCATGTTGTTCTTATTGTCATCATTTTATAATTGTCGTTGTAAGCTGTTGCCGTTGCTGTTGCTGTTGTTGTTGTTGCTTTTGAGTCGATGTTGTTGTCGTGGTCGTTGCTATTTGCAATTGTTGTTGCCAGCCAAAGCCAAAGCCAATCGCAATGCCGACGACGACTGCCAGACGCCGTCCGAGTTGTTAGCTTCATTTGTCGCGGCCAGTTAGCCACAAGGATGCACAGTCTCAGTCTCAGTCTGAGTCTCAGTCCAAGTCTCAGTCGGAGTCTCCGTCTCAGTCTCAGTCTCAGTGTTTACCTCATCCTCTCTGTCGTCTGAAGTCTTCTACATTGTCGTAGCCCAATGAGCGCGAATTCTTCTGCGTTTCTTTTCCTTTGCCTGGCCCCTGTTCAATTCTACAGATCAACTCCAACTGGTCGTTGTTTCTCTTCTCGTTGTTGTTGTTGTTGCTGTTGCTGTTGCATTCTGTGGTTTGCTCCTTTGGCTTTAAGTGGGCAACTGGCAACGAGTTATTTTTGTAACTTGTTGGAATTTTTGATTTTGTTCATGTTTGTCGCTTAAGAAATGTTCGCTTATGTTTTCCATAATTTAAATATGGTTGCAATTCTACATTGGTATTGGTCATGACTCCCATAAAACTGGCCAAGAACGTGAGAAGGCACAGATTCTATATACATTGCCAGCCTGGTAAGGTAACGAGACAGAGAGAGAGAGAGAGATGAACCGCGAAGGGAAAAGAAAGGGCGAGCAAGTGTTGCTGTTGAGAGGTACAATGCATCTGCTTGACAATTCTAATGAGCATCGTCTCTTCAAAGGGGTTATAAAATAAGTAAAGATTATTATTAGTAAATTTACGATAGAAAATACCAATAAATGAAGCAATTGTTAGGCGAAATTAGGTAATGTTGCTGAGGGGCATATGTGCTTCTCAGGGCAACAGAGCTGCCATCCGTTGTCCTTACTCAACTCTTTACTCTCTCAATGATTACAGGGTATAATTAGAGAAAAACATTATTAAATAGGCACAACAACGACACCGACAACAACGCTGGCGACAACAGCAGCAACAACAACAACTTTGGCTACTGTTTGGCAATCGATTTGATCCCAGCATGCGTGGCCAGGGCAAGGGCATGGTCTCTGTTGCTGTTGTTGTTGCTGTTGCTGTTGTAGTTGCCGTCTGTGGCAGTGTCTCGGTCTCGGACACTTTGAAGTTGGCTGTTGCTGCAGGTCAGCAGGTTGCTATTGCCGATGGTGGCGACAGTTGTTGTTGCTGCTGCTGTTGCTGCTGCTGTTGCGAAGTTGTTGTCAGCACAACACAACTCGTGGAAATTCTTGAAATGCTCGACCAGAGCTACAACTTGGCTAGGACTCGGACATGATCAACTATTGCTACCAGCCGCCAGCAATTGGTAGTTGCCATTGCCAATGGCAAGCGGGTTGAAAGGTTGCGCAGCTTCTGTTACAGCGTCCAAGCGAAATAAATTAAGCAGACAGAGAGAAAACAACAATAACAACAACACCAACAACAAAAAGAAAAGAGAAGAAGAAACAACAAAATTGTGTTTCAAATCATGTTCGTTTAGACAGGCAACAAACAGTTTGGACAAACTGTGGAAACGTCTATGAGATTGTCATTAGCAGGCATCGCGGACTATTATCAGGCGGCCTTTCCCAGACCCACAGAACAATACCAATACCAGTACCAATACCAACAGCAGCAACTGCAACTGCTAAAGAAATTGCAACAAAAAGTTGCCATCAAACGAAACGTAACAAAATACAAGCCGTGAATTTCATTCGAACAACATCGTCTACAAGACAATCGAAGGCGACTCTGGCGACATTGCCGACACGGACAACGTCGCGTCGCCCGAACAATAGCAACAATTTTTCGGAGCGGAGCAACAACAGCAACAACAACAACAACGGGCAGAAGGCTCAACAGCTCAGATTCTATTCCCTCTATTGCAGCAAAAAAGTTGCAACCAAACTAAGAGAGGACAAAAGAGTTGGGGGAGTGGAAGCAACGATTGCAGCTTAGCGGCAATTATTGTCAGTACACGACCATCGAGCAGCGAGCAACTCTCGACGTGTAACGCCAGCAACATGTTGCCAACTTGTAAAAATTCACGCAGCAATTTTCATTTTAATGTCAAAGCTACGTGAAAATCGTTGTACATCGTGTGAGTTCCATGATTGATTATGAGTTGTGCTTCATAAGAGACAAAATCACCTGTGAATTCATATATCTTTGTATGCTGAACTTTAGAAGGAAGTAAAATGTACTACGGAATACCCTGCAAGCTGTAAGCCAATAAAAAAATATTACTGCAATAATAATAATAATAAAAATTCAATAAAGAACAAACATTAAAATAAAATAAAAATATAATGATTCTTAAGAAAGTTCCTATTGAAATCGGTTAGAATTTAACAAAGTTTAGAGTGTTGACACTTCAAACAACAGATATGTGTGAAAAATATTTAATCGTCCCTAAATTTCGATTCGCGGTGTAACTAGCAAACTTTCCCCTACCTAAAAACGTTTCCCTTCATTTTCATTCTTACAGGGAACACATGGGAATTCATTATGTTGTTAACCCATCTGTGCTGTCGAAGTCAACGATGGCATAATTCATCTCTCTAAATAGAAGAACCATTCATCGATTGGCAATTGTGTGGGCCTAAATACACTGCACGTATTCGTAGGTGATTCAAGCACACACATTTGGCAGGTGGATGGCAGCTTCAGCAGCAGCAGCAACAACAGCATCAGCAGCAGGGCCAGGTATTAATCGATCAAATTGGTTAAAACAAAACTGGCACGACGGCAATTATTCATTCATTCATAAAGAGATCAGCAATACGGCCAAAACATAAACAAACAAATGCGTCGGCCAACTGACAACAACAATTGATCTATGCCATACTCTGCGAGCCAAACATAGATATTGACGAGTACATATAGCCATGTTCATGTTCATATCCATATCCAAATCCAAATCCATATCCATACTCCATTCCGGATGCTACGCAGCTGCCGTTTGAATCTGACGTCACAGATACAGATACGAGTATCTGGTTGGGCAGGCGAATGAATGAATGAAATATCCGTTTGTGGATTGGCCAAAGCAGCAGTTGGGGGAGGATGGAGGGGGCTTTACCTTGCGGCGAGTGCGTGTGGCGCGTATCTGTAAGATCTCAAATTATTAACTGTAAAATTGCTTGTTTATTGTGATCGGAACTCATTCACTAATGTACGTCCAATCCAATCACAGCCGCGAACACGTGAAGACGCTGGCAAATCGTGCCAAATCGTTTCTCTTCATTTTCTTCTTCGAATTTTTTGAATAAAAACCTTGGTCAAAATTCAAGTAAAAAAATTAAAAAGGTGTCCCAAAGCTTTATGGGTGTGGGTGAGCATCCGGCTAGCCAACAACAGTAACAGCCACAGCATACAGCTATAGTAACAGATACAGGTACAGATACATTTACGAATACAGATACAAATACAGGTGGCACCAGCAAAGCGCGTTTCCGGCGGCATTTTGCATGAAACAACGTCACACAATTTAAATATTCATTAATTTTATATGAATCGAAATTCATGTGAGGCAAATCGAAGCAACCATTCTATAAATTTTACACTCTGCGCTACTGTATCTGTATTTGTATCTGTAGCTGTATCTCTACCTCTTGCTGTTAGCGGTAGCTGCAACTTTTGTTTTTGATTTTATTTTGCTTTTCAAATTAAGGTTAGCTTTCCTATTTATGTATATGCATGAGCATATGTATATGTCTGTGTATCTTTGTATGTGTGTGTGTGTGTGTTTACATTTGAGATTCAATAAAATTATTGGGCGCGTCGCTATTCGAGCGTTAACAAATATTATTGTTCAATTTTGCTGTTATTGTGATTATAAATTTTCGTATGTGTTGCTTGTGTAAACAGCGACAACAACAACAGCAGCAGCAGCAGCAGCAACAGCAGCAACGACAATGGCAACAATTTAAGGTGCAGCTTCTAAATTATTGTGCAGGTGATTTTCAATAGTTTTGTTTCTGCTTGATTTTCGATTTTAATATCGGAAATACTAAATTAAAAATGAAAAAAAAACGAAAATTGAAAACAGCAGCAACAACTTGATTGATTTTCCTTCTGCCAACAATTGAGGGTTGAGCAATCAGAATGATCACGCCCAATAACTACAACTACAGATACATTTGTATTTAGCTAAAGAATAATGAAAAACCAGCAACAAACAATAACAAATAAATGCAATTTACATAACAATGAATTTAAGTTTTTTCGGAGGCTTTTTTTGGGTTCCAGCTGAATGGTTAAATGTTTTATGTTTCATGTCTAAATGGCAATCTGTGAATCGATTTGACAAGTATTGTCTTTTTAATTTATTGGGGTAGCATAACCATATGGAAAAGACAGAATAAGAATTTTAAGTGTAAGAGTTTTTCCAAAATTTTAAACAAAAATTACAATTCCTATATAATTTTTTACAAAGCCCATTAGTCAAATTTCAATAAAATAATTTGTCATTAAAAATATTTTAGTTTTTAAAGTCGATTCTTTATTTTTAGTCAGTTGATTGAATATTTTTAAAATAGAAATTACTGAACAGTATCCAATATTTAGCTGAAACATGCATCGCACTGATCTACAAAAGTTTCGCAACACTAAAGGCAGCTGTTGTGTGATAGTACCACATACAATGCCAATAAGCCAATTAAGCAACTTTCTGACTGATTCCTCGCTGAAACCTTAACAATAATTTGGCCATTTAGCGCGAAAAGCCATCAAAGGCCAGAGTCGACGCTGAGTGCGAGCAATCACCCGGTGGAATCTCAAAAAAGTTCAAATAACTCGAGAACTGTAACAAATCATTGCCGTTGTCAACACCATAAATGCGATCGTTTATGAAACATAATTTGATCGGGCCAAATGCCTCGGTGACGTTGACACCGACGAGATGTCCAGAGATACATAAATGAATGATAGGAGAGGTGAGGTGAGGTGTGGGGAGAGGGGTCGGTAGGGAGTGGGAATAAATGTGCGGTACGAAAAAATATATATAAAGTGCGTGCGGTGCGGCGTTGGCTTTTGAAAGACCGCCCGAGAGTGGCCCGAAAAACTCAATTCGAAAATTGGCTTTCTTCAGGCCGATGCCAATCGGCGAGGCCGTTGCTCGTTTAGTGCTCATTTGTGGCCAAAATGGCGGGGCAAGGCTACAGTGGAAATTGTTGTTGCTGCCGCCGTTATCGTGTCGAGTTGGTGTTGACGACGTCGACGACACATAAATTGCGATTAAAATGATTAATGCTCAACGCACGGCGCAATGTTAATTGCCACGACTTCAGCATCCAAACAGGCAGAGATCTCAGCTCAGCTTCAGCTCAGCTTCAGCTTGAAGCTGGTCTCTGAATCTGTGTCTGTGTCTGTCTCTGTCTCAGATCTTGGTCTATGGTCACTCTCTTTCAACAGCTTGTTGTTGCTGCCGTTGCCAGCTATTTGCATAAATTTGTTTTGACGCTTGTAATGAGCTGTTTGTGGCATTTTCACTGCCACTATCGAAAAACTTTTATCGGCCTCAAGTCTCAAGTGTTGGCCCGGGCCAACAATAATTTCCATGTTCGTTTTTAATGTTTTTCTTGCTTCTTTTTTTATTTTTCTTATTTTTTATTCAACATATCTAAAATTATTATAGCAAACATCAGCTCAGCTGGCTCGACTAATCGCTGCTCGCACATCTTGGCCCAAACACCGAACTACAAACGGAAGTTGCCGCCGCACCGCTTTCAGCTCTTCCCCGGCCCAGGGACTTCCCTGACAATTTTGGGACACATCTGATGATCTTATGAATGTAGAAATCGTCTTTAAGGGGCTCTTAATAGATGTTACTCACCAGTAAGTGTGTTCACTTCTTTTATAATTAATATGAATATGCTGGAGAAAATGTTAAGATCTATTACAATATTATTATTGTGTAAGAGCTATTGGAATTATCACTGCTTCTATTTATATGTAGATACTTTCAATTAAGAAGCTTATGATTTATACCATTCATTAATTTCATGCATTAATTAAATATTAATTAAACTTTAAGCTTTTTGATTTCGTAATTCCTAGTCAGACTTTTTATTTTACATTAGTAAGAGCGCTCAATTTAAACCAATTATCATCTCTTGTTAGTGAAGTTACAAAAAGTGGAAATGGAAAAAAAGATTCAAGTCCTACAAGATGCAAATTTTATTAGTTGAGGCTGTAAATGTGCCGTGTAATAATAATTTTAGTGCGATCTGAGCTCTCAGCAAGAACTTGGCTCGAACAGATTTACAGATTTATGGCCAACTAATTCGCTTTGCATGTCAATCGAACCGAAGAGGAAAGGAAGTAACTCTGGATGGTGATCGGACCAGTTGAAGGCTGAATTTGAGCTAAAGCGGACTCTTGATTTTCTAAAAACTTTTATTTTATATTAAAATTTAACGAGGCTGCCATAAATCTTCACTAAAAAGCAGGCAATTCAAATTTCGCAAGCAGTGGCAAAAACAAAACAAAAGCAAAAAAAAAGGCAGCAACGTGCCTCAATCGCGGTTGCAGTGGCTGAGAAGAGAGGAGAGGAGAGGGCAGAGGATAAGAGTGGAGAGGAGGAGAGCAGCGACGTTGACGACGACACGTTTGCCACTGAAATTGATCCAGTTGCAGCAGTTTTGCAGCGACTGCGAATGCCTCGCATCGCTCGAAATGTTTCATCATCATTGGAACAAGGGGCAGGGGGCAAGGGAAGGCCATAATTCTTGTGCTAAAAAGCCAAAGAGCAGCGCTCAAGCATTGGCAAAAAGCGCTGAGCGATGGCCATGTCAGCAGCCCGAGTCCGAGTCCGATTCAGAGCCAGAGTCAGAATCCGCTGTCCAAGTGCGATTTAACCAAATGGGTAAACACGGCCCCAAAACTGGTCAGCAATGGGGCAACTGGGCAACTGGGCAGCTGACAGCGAGCAACTTGCAACTGGCCGCGTGCGTCGGCCTGACAATAGGCGAAATATCATCGAAAACCATAAAAAACTGACAGCACAAAAAGAGGTGTTGACACATTGATTTATCTGGCATGCTACTGTGCACAGCACAGATGAGGCCTCTTGGCTCTCGATGCTCCTGGCCCGATGAATGTGGCAAGGATAAACGAACGAGCGAACGAACGAACGAACAGTGGCAACATCAGCAACTGTTTTTAGACGGATGGATTCATATGCGAATGTGGCTGGCAACATTTGGGACGCAAGGCGGCAACAAGATCATAACCATATGCGAGACAATGGACTCGATACATTCAGCAGCAGATCGTCTGCATCTAACGCACAGTGTGGGAGAATGTCAACAATACACTGCGAGAAAGCGCACTCTTTTCTGAGAAAGTAAAGGTGATGAAATTTGAATGTCATTTAAGCAAATAATTTTTATATTATGTTGATTTCTAAAGCATAATTTTAAAAATACATAATTTTAAATTACAATTTATAATTATATAATTATTATTTTTATTAATTATTTATAATTTGAATTTTATTTTTTTTTTTTTTATAATAATATTATTTTAATTTTAAATAAAAAGTTTTTTGTTTTGTTGATATTATTTTAATTTCTCTGTGTGTATAAGTTGTCATCTCTTGCTGGCTTGGCCTTATTCCCGTTTCATCCTTATGACGATATTCGTTTGCAAGCCGTCGATCCATTTAAGCCACTTAACTGACACACATATACACACACACACACACACACGCACACACACTCACACAGAGACTGAGACTGAGTTGGCTTCCGATGGGTCAGCGCGATATGTTTTTGGGCTCAAAAACGTTACCAATTTAAAAATTCCAAATAAAATATAAATTGACCAAATTAATATTGGAATACATGGAACAATTCTGGGAGAAAAATGTTCACATTTTTCTCGTGCTTCTCATCGTTGTCCTCGTGAAGACTTTTTCAGATTTTTTTCGATTTTCAGTTTCTTTGTTTTTATTTTCGGGTTTTTTGTGTGTTTATCTCTACTTAATGCAATGCCTGGGCAGTTGTTGATTTTGAGTATTCGTATTCGCATTCGTATTTATATTTGTATTCTTATTGCTTATCCGTAGATGCATTCAAAATCAAAGTCAGTCGAAGGTGGGCACAGAGGCGTGGCAGGTTTTCGAAACTTGCAAAATTCTCAAAAACAAAATGCGAAGATATCGTTGCCGCTGGTGCTGTAGAAAAATTAAAAGGCCAAACGGAAAATGGAAAACTTTAAAATGGGATTTTGTTGCTGCTGCTGCTGCGGTTAAAAGAGGCGACAAGGCATGAAACCAGTAAATTAAAGCAAAAGGATAAAGTTTAATTGGAAAACTATTTTTTGCCAGGCCCCCGATTGCACCACTGACTGCTCATTCTGCTTGCCTCTTTCCCCTTGCCCCTTTTCACTCCTGGCTGGGTTCTTTAATCTGCTTACCTTTAGTTTTCTTAATTTCATCCATTCTGTCGTGGCATTATACTATTCACGAGTCTGAAGACAAAAGTTTCGCTTCAACTTCCGCTTCTGCCAATATGACTGCAGCTAACTGAACTTCTTCCCTCCCTAACACACACACACTTACACACACACAAACATACTCACCTGCTCAATTGTATGTACCACATTTGTCTGTATGTGTGTGTGTATCTGGGTATGAATGAATTTTAGCAAATGAATAGAAATTAAGTTTCGTTGCCGCTTGAGCGCTCCTCCAAACTACTATACTGCAGTGCCTGTGGCATCCAACAGCCTCCTCCTCCTCAGATTACCCCTCTTTCACCCTCTTCCCTCTTCTCTTCTCTCTCTTACCAACCCAAGGCAGGTGAGAAAATAGCGTTATTGTCGAAAAAGTTTAAAATATGCCTCCTTTTATAAAATTTAATGAGAAAAGTTGGCGATATAAATTTTTGTATGCGGTAAATTTATTTGCTCAATGCAACACACGATGGGGGAGGTGAGAAGAGTGTTGTGGAGTTGCAGAAAGTTGCACCTGTCTTGAGATTGATTCGACGGGAATTTGCTTTAATTAATGCACTAATGAATCTGTGTATAAATTCATAGTTTAATTCATCTGTTTTATTAGCAAAATTACTTTCAACTTTCAGCTAAAACAGCTTGTGAGTTAAAAGAGAATTATGAAAGATATTGTATATAAAGAGAGACAAGAAGTTGATCAAGTTGATCGACTCTTGAATAAAAATATTTGATATTTGATAATTACAAAATTTATATCTAGTTATTAACTCTCCAATTACTTATTTTAAAAATGAAAACTTGTTTTATTAGCACGTCTTATTCATCGAATGAGAGAAAAAGGGAGAGAGACAGATATGAAGAGAGAAAGAAAAGAGTGCAATATGTGTGCGTGCCTGTTTGGTTTATAGATTTCACTTTGTGATAAAAGTTTAGCATTCATTTCAGCGTAATTCATTTTCAATTCAGATTCTGTTTTTATTTTTGCTAAGCGTCATGTACGTGCCGCAACATGTGGCTGCAACAACAATAGTCACAGTGCCACAATCACAGCAACAAACAGCGAAACAAGTACAAATGTAACTTTGAGATACCCTGTAGGACAAAAATTCCTTTAATTATGATTTATAAAGTTGAATATAAGAAGAGAAAGAGACACAGAGAAAGAGAAAGAGAATGTAAACTCAATCTTGGTATTTTAGAATGGACATACCCATTACATTCACTGCCTGCGTACAGGGTATAAAAAAGAGAGAGCTAAACAGTTCGGCCCAGTGGCGTGAATATTGCGGGAATTATGAGGAATTGTGTCTAGGCTAGGCACTTGGCCAAAATGCAAATTGCCAATTCACACATAGACACACACACACACACACACTCACACACATGCACTGCTGTGACACCCTGTGGCCCACTGGTGTTGTTGCATGTTGCAGAGCTCATAAATATGCATTGCAGAGGCGACTCTATTGTTGCCATATTGCTGCCGTGATGTTGCTGCTTTTGGCCGCATATTAGTGGCAAATATTGTTGGCCATAATAAAAACCACATTGTGAAAATGAAATTTTTCATTTCTGTGTCCATTCTTTCGAGAATATGCCGCACTTTCAGCCCTGTTTATTGTCATGCAAAATTGCTGACAATTGCAATTTGCAGTCTCTTCAATCGGCATAACCCATAACCGAAACAAACGATAGTTCTTTGATATATAAAACAGTTACAAATGCATATTTTGAATGGATAATGAGGAAAACAACTCTTGAAATATGCATTTCATTGGGTATATCTCAATGAGTGTGAAGTGTACGCTATAATAAAGGGTATTTTACAAGTAAAGTTGAATAATTGAATGTTTCTAAAAAAAAATGTATCTAAAAGAATATTTCTACAATGTGTTCATTGTAGATCATGAAACTTAATTCATGTAATCAGTCTGTTAAAAATATTCAACATTTGGAAAGATTATTGATTTGATTTGCCATTAAAAATCATTTTCTTTTAGTTAACTCGGAATAACCTGCCCGAATCACAGCTGAATTGGCCAAGTTCAGTGAAAGCCATTCATTGGCAATGCAATGACTGCTTATCATGCAAGACAAACAGTTGTATCTGACGCATAATATATCAAAAATTGTTATGATTGCGCTCACTGGGACAGTGGCGAAACCCACTTCTCGTTCTCACTCCCATTTCCACTTCCAATTTCAGCCCCAGTTCCAATTCCAGTTCCAGTTCGTGTCCGAGGCAACGTGTCTGCAGGGAGCGGTGGCTCGAGCCTGCTCGGAATTTGATTTGAGTGTGGCGAGTAATCATGAATTTATGATTTAAACGCATGAATATGATGATGATGATGATGATTTTGGAGTGCTCCAAGTGCTTTATGTTTATGTGGGCGCGACGAGGCTACCGAAGCGACGTGAGTCGAATCGCATGATTGCGATCGATATGAAATATGAAATTCTATTTTATGGCTTCTTATGTGTCGTGTTATGAGTACGCGAATACACGACAGCCCGCACCTGTAATGCATATAATGAGGCTATAATTTATAGAGGCATAAATTAATGTTATGGCCCAAAGCCGAAGTCTATCCAAAAATATTACATTCTATGAGCAACCGCGCCCATATTGAGTACAACACATTGAATTAAATATTAATTACATTAAATTAAAAGTTATTTATGAAAGTATAAGACAGTAAATCACGTTTGAGTATATGTAAAAAATGTAAATAATTATAATTTATAGTAAATGATTGCATTTATTCTTAATGTAAATGAAATATGAAAATTTAAAGAAAATTCAGAATTTATAAGAAAATACCCTAAAATTAAATTTTTAATTTAATGATACATAAAATTCGATATTTATTAACAAGTTATTCAAGTAAAAATCTAAAATATTAAATCTTAAAAAAATATTTGAAAAGTTTTCCAAACTTAAGCTGGTATATCATTAAAAGAAAGAGTATTTCATATTTGATTAATTAAACTCTTTCTTACTTTGTAGGGTACATAATCTCTCTGAGATAATCAAACTAAAGTCTTCTCATTTCGGCTGTTTTGGTGTGTGACAATCTAGCTAAGAGTTTTCTCTATCTATCTCAATCTGTTTCGATTACATTAGACAAATGTCAGGCCACTTTGGCTGCAGGACAATGCGCCCTTTGGCCCATTGTTGCGACTTTTATGAGGGCGGCGAGGGGCGGGGCGGTGTCCCGTTCAAAAGTGTAATTGAACCGCATTCAGTGACCTACGCTCCGATATGTGTACAGCTTTCGGGAGTGCAATAAACAAGGAGTTGGCCTCAACCATTGAACCACTCAAAACCACTCTGAACCACTCTGAGATTTGCAATTGCCGTCTTACACAATGCGGTGCTTTCATACTTTTATGCTTATTGCCTGAAAGGAATATGATATTCCACCCACCCGGTTGACATTTCAATTTATTTTGCCATAAATAAAGCAATCGATTTCAATGCTGAACCCTTTTTGCCCCATTTCGCATTCACATTCACAATATTTTGCCATTGATGGGCTGCAAACGCCCGATCCATTAATTATACGCCCACTTCACAAAAGCAGGCAGGAAAAGTCAAAATATTGACAGCTTAAACTTTTTTCATTCTCCTTTTTTTCGTTTTCATTTTTCCTTTGCCGTTGCCTTTCACTTGCAATTGTATTGGACTCCCATTCTCTCTCTCTTTCTCTCTATCGGTAGAGTCCTCGTCCTGGTCCTGGTCCGTTTCCTTGTCTGGCTGCGACTTGCAATTATTCAACGACAATGGCAGCTCTGGTAACAATCGCTGGAAGGATTCGTAATGGCAAATACGGAAAGAAATATCCTTTACTCATATCCGTTTATCATTTTTGACCTTCTGCACAGTTGGTCGCCCGTTCGCTCTATTGTGGCACCCCTCGTAATATTGCTCGAACTCACCTCGTCGAGTGCCCACATTGTTGGTCAGTTTCTGGTGTGGGATTCGCCGTCTATTTAAGTTATTGTTTCGCTGTGCAGCATTTATGAGTTCCAGCTTCACTTCCTGCTCTTGCTGTCGATTCTTCCTCTACTTCCTCTGAGTCTGAGCACTAATGAATTATTATGGCCCAAGCCTCACGCCTTCTTCTTCTATGCTTTATGCTTTGCAAGCTGAAATTATTAAATGGCTCGGAATGAATGATTTAATGACTCTGCCTCAGACATAATTGCTGCCTCCAGAAGGAGAGAGAGAGAGAAGGGTTTACCCAAAGGGGTTGAGTTATGCAATCCACTTGCAATTCTAGTTAAAGTCCAACTTAGTGTGATTTTGTGTATCCTTCAGATATTTATCTCCCAGAGTCACGAACTGCGCATAACAATTCCCTAGCAATTTTCGCCAGGAGTGCCAGCACGGATTTCTTCACACCATCTTTTCCTTTTGAATCCTCTTCTGTTGTGTCCTGTCCTTTGACACAATCATAAAAATCATATGCCATTTTTCGACACACAACAAAAATGCAGTCCGAGTGTCTTTTCTGTAACTTTCTGTCTACGCTTTGTTTTCGTCTTGTTTTCAAGTTCATTTTAGATACATCCCCTTGGGAATTATCACAATCACACTCCATACCAAGTGAGGGGCGTTTGGGTGTGGCAATGACTGTGACGGCAATTCGCCAAATGGAAATATTATTGGACTGCATATAAAGAGAACATTTTATTTGTGAAGCTTTCGTGTACTACGAGTACCGACCAAAAGATGGTACATAACTTTAGCCGGGTAATAGACACGTCTCGCTCTTTCATTTGTTTTATGTAGACAAAACCGAAAAGATGTTTTCTAAGTACAGACGAACATTTATGGATCATTTACTATTAAACCAATGCAGTTAAGGGACAAGAATGTAAGCACTTTAGATCCTAAAAAATTATGTAAGAGTTATTGAATCGAATTCATTCTTGTCTTTGCAGTTTATAGGCAATATCCCACACATTGTTAGTGTAAATTGTAAAGAAATAAAGTTTTTTTTTATAGAATTTACCATTTTTAAATGCCTTCTGTTTTCGTATATATATTTATTTAATTTAAAATTCTTCTAGGAAGAAATGCAAATTCAGAGTATTTTAATTTCGCATAGAAATCATATTCTATTGTTTTTACAATTTAAATAAAGTTGAATTGCCGTTTCCCTTTTGGGCTTGACTAATGCCACAATCCTTTGATTTCATTTTAGACATTATGCCAATTTTTCAAATCGTTAATTTTACGGAATATGCAAATCAGTTACTCAACTGTAAACTTTTCCCACTTTGACAAAGAAACCTGTGCCCGATGACAGGGCTTATAAAATGAGGGATAAAGCCAAAAATAAAAAAATGAGCAACAACCTTTTTCACAATTCAGCGATTTGATCGAAAAGCGAAACCTACGAATTGGAATTGTTATTAAAAAAGTGAAGTAAAATATCCCTTTTTGGTTTGCAACCCATCCCCAAAGCCGAGTCTGTCTGGGTTGCAAAAGGAAATGGAAATGGATCCACAGCAATGGCGACAGCAGCCCAATCGCAGCAAGAAATTATCATAAAAATTGCGCAAACTCCGTGCGTGACTTTAAAGTCAGAGCAAAGACGAAGCTGAGATGAGTCGAGATGCTCCCGGGATGCTTTTCTTCCGCTTGGAAGGGGTGACTGCAGATGGTGGCTGGTGGTGGCTTTTGGCAACATTTTAATATTCCCGTCATACGCATTGTCATTTTTGTTGTATTTGATTTTAATACGAATTTCACATTTTACAATCAAATTAATTGGTCACGCTGCCGCAGGATTACATCCTGGCAAGGACTGCGACAACGACAACGACAGCGACAGCGAATGGCTTAAATAAACAAACAAGTCCTGTCGCTGTTCGGCAAGGGATGCAGCCCAGGAAGATCTGAGAAGCAGGAGGGGAGGCGAAATGATTGTCATTGGCTGCATTTGACGCTCCGTCGCTCCGTCGCACGTGAGTCTGTCGAGGCGTCGCTAATTTATGCAAATATTGACTCAGACGGAGACCCGGAACAGTGGCAGTTAAATTAGTTCCACGATATTTATTATTTTGTTAGAATTTTGAATATTTAATTTCGCTCGATTTGCGCAGCCAAATCCGAATTTTAATGCCCTTCGCATTGTGCGCACACCGTGCTGAGCCTCCAAATTAATTTGTAATTCGCTGGCAATTTGGCAATGAATTATCGACGACGGCTATTAGCCACGCCCGTCACTGCTAAACGCCTCGATTTATGTGAGAATCAATTTGCATTTACTCGTAGATACATTCATCCATCCATTCGTAATAGGGCCTAGCATAATCGTATCATCATTCCATAACTCAACTCGAGGCCCCCCGCGAATTTGCTTTGCCTTCCATCAAATGGGCGCGAGATCAAAGCCCCGAAGCTGTGAGGCCATAAATTTCAGGATTCTGCTCTTGAGAACTTCAAAGTGAACTCGCTGTAGATTTGGACAATATACCAGAGCTTGATCAAGAGTGGCCATTGTGATTCTAAGCCCAAGTCTAATGTAGATACATCGATGAACGCAACGGGGAACTTCCCAACAGAACCTGAGTACTAGTATCTATATTAAGACAAGGGCAATCAATAGAGTTTCGTGCTGGTAAAAAAATGATAATATCGAATTCATTTATTACGATTTTATATAGATCTATTCATTACATTCGTTTTAAGTAGTTTATGATCATATTAAGCAGAGTTTTTTTTAATATAAAAAACATTCTATAATTTCATTAATTTAAAATAAAACTGAAATTGAACTTAAAAATAATTCTAATTTAATTATTTTAATAATTTCCGAATATTAGAACTTAAAAGACTGTTACCATTAATAATAAACCTAAGTTTGTAGCACTAGTTAGCGAAATTAATATATTTATTAATTAAAATGCTCAATTGACTTTTCTTGATAAATACATACTATATGCAATATATTTGAGAGTTCGAGTTGCAAGATGTTTACGCTTGTTTAGATGCATCGCCACTTGCCCCATTGCAGCGTAAACAAAATGCAACCAGGTTGTTGTTGTTGTTGTTGTTGTTGCAGACACATGCGCTCCAATAAAAAAGGAAAATAGAAACATAAATCAGCCGATTAATATTTTATGAAGTGTATCTTTGTGTGCTGTCGGGACTGGCGCATGAGATACTCGAGCTGCAGATACTCGAGATATCTACAGAGCTGCCCAATGCCCAATGCCCAACGACTGAGGGATGGGGAGGAGTGAAAGGAGGGTGGGGAGGAGGGAAGGGGTGGCAGGGCTGAACAAACGACTTCCCTTTGTTTACCATAAATTCGTTAATAGACGCTGCCGCGTGTAAACAAATCACTTAAACATTTTTAAATTGACGCCTGACATGATTTTTTTGAACGCAGCCGAACTTCAATACACACACATTTTTACACAGATACACTCAGAAGTGGAAGCGATAGATGGATATTTATTTAGTTGTTGAAGTACGGGAAGTATCACAAATTGTAAATCTACTTGTTGTTACACAGAAATTTTTTTTCCTACGTTGTCAGCTGGCCGGGCTGGTCGGGAAAAAAGAGTGAAAAATGAAAACGGAAAAACTGGCAAACTGGCTCGCTGCCCAAAGCTGTAGTTGCTGTTGTAGTTGTAGCTATAGCTGCAACTGTGACTGCAAGTCTGGTCCTGGACCTGTGCCTATGCCAAGCCAATGCCTGTGACTATGTCGCTGGCAATCAGCTAGACAGAGCGGGACGGGACTGACGGGCTGACAACTGGGATTGCAATTAGCAATCAAGCATAGACGGCTCGCACCGAACCGATCCGCGTCCAAGTAAGACATTGGCGCGAACCAACAGCAGCAACATCGGCAGCAGCAGCAGCAGCAGCAGCAGCAACAGACGACGACGACAGCGAACAGAAAACATGAGCAAACAGTTCGGTAGCTAACGCAACAGATACAGATACAGATACAGCTGCAGATACAGATACGATGCATGTATCTGTGTCTGTATTAAGCGCAGTTAGAGCAAGCGCACAAGACACTCTCCGAGTTTATGAAATACCCAATTAATTAGTGTCGTTGCACATCCGCAGCCACATTAATTTATAATATATTCAGCATTTTTTTCGCTCTTGTTTCTTTTCCAACGGCGTCTGCCAGCTGCCAATACAATTCATTTGCGCCATATCACAGTCAGCTTCTCCATCTCCAACTCCTCTCAATCCCATTCCCACCCACATATGCCCTCTGCCAGGCTAACAAATTGTTGCCCAGCTCCACTGCCAAGGCCTTTTCTCTTCCTCCTCCTATTCCTCCAGCTCACTCAGCTCGTCAGTTGGTCTGTTCATAGTCTGGCCTGGTCTGTTCTGTTCTGCCTGTCTATCTATCTATCTGTCTATCTGCGTGTTTGGCTGCACATTTCTTACTTTTTATGTTTCTTCTGCTTCGTTTTTTATTTGTAAACAATAATTTTTTACAATATTCCATTTAAAGTGATGCTACAACTGCAACTACTGCTTTGCTGTATCTTATACTCTCCACTCTGCCACATTTTACTTCCCATTCTCCTCTGGCTCTGTTTACGTTATTAAATTTGTCCGCAATTGCCTTAAGCGCTAGGTAAATATCATAAATATCATGCATCTTTAATATGCAGCCAAAATGCATATCCCGTGGAGCCTACGAGGCGCCTGTTATAAATTCCAACAGAAAATATAAAATGGACCAGCCAAAAATTCTGAAAAATTTTTGATAAAATGGAAACAATTTTTTCAAAATATTAATTATCAAAAATTAAAAACTATTCATTAAGATATTCTAAGGCCAGTCCACTCATGAAATCATATTTCAGAAAATATTAATAAATGTACTTAGCATGTATTTTTTATAAATTTTGTAGGCTTGCTGAGAATGAATGACTGATTTTACCCCTTCATTAAAAATTCTATGTTTCTTGTAACGGTATTGATTAAAGAATATTCTGATATAAAAGTATAACTGAAAATCATTTTACACGCACATTTCAAACAAGATTTAGTTTATAAAGCTGAGTTTTCAGAATATATCGTTACTTATGTTAAATATTAATATCCATCCCATATTTTGTAATATGTGCACATCAATTTTAAGAATTAAAGTTCCATATAATAAAATAAAACAAATGAATATGACGAATATTGAAAGTGCTTCTAGTATGCATACAAAAGAAGTATTAAATTCCTAAGCATATAAAAAACCCATAAACAATTTAATGTTAGCTTTGGGGCGGGGCGACAACTTTTGAAATCAGCTGAAGGCGGAGCGGGATGGATGGGGACGAGGTAAATAGTTTATGACGGCATAAATATTGTACTTACAGCGATTTGAATACACTTTCCGTGAGCTGCTAATTGATATTGAAGACGATTGCCCCTTGGGAGTCTTGGCGCCATAAAACCATAAGACAAGCTACCGCCGTGGGGCAGAGGCAGCAACGATTGTGGCAGCGGCAACTTTTGACAATTTAATTGAGTCCGAATGGGCGAGGAAACACCTTAAGAAGGCAGCAGAAGCGATAAGTCAAGTTAAGTCAGAGCTTTGACAATTATTATTGCTCAACTGTCAGCGACAACGACAACAACAATTCTCATACACGAAGCAACAGCAACAGCAACAATAACAACAACAACAAGGAACGGCAATTAGCTTAAACGGTGTATGAGATACGAGATACACACGCTGTTGTTGTTGCTGTGTTTGTTGCTGTGGTTGTTGCTGTAGTTGCTGCTGTGGTTGTTGTTGTTGCTGTGCAGTTGTTGGCTGCGCATGCGCAGACGTTGCAGACACGTTCGTGGTGCGATATGTGTCGCCTCGAGGCGCCTCCGCTTGTACCTGGCTGTCGTCCTCTCCCTCTCTCTCTCTCCTCTACATTTCTCACAGATTTCAATCACGTTTCTAACGCTTTTTTATGACGTAAAATTGAACCTTTATTTATTTGTGCGACTGAAGACTCTATCGGGGGTATATCAATCTATCCATCCATCTATCTATTTATCTATATAAATATATATTCATTGTGTTGTCTGTAATTTTAATTCGACGCCGTCGCCAATTGGTTAGTTGGCTGTCGCTTTTGTCGCAAACGTTTGGGAATTATAAATTTGTTAATTGCCAGAGTTGTCGCCTGAGTTGGCCTGGTCGGGGCCATAGAACGGGTAGTTCTTCACTCTATGCCCATAAGGCTAAAACATTTGTATGGCAAATACCAATGGAAAGCCAACTCGACTGACTTGACTGACTTAATTAATGAGTTTGCCTCCGTTTGAACGTGCTGGGAAATTGTCACTCTATTTGCATTTTTCGGCTTCAATTCGATTCGCTTTGCCTCGCTTTTGGTTGGAGTTACGCACGGCCCCAGACGGAGGCCCCATAGCCGAGTGATTTGTGCCTCGACTCGATCATGGGAATTATTTTTGCAGTCTTATGCCACCTGAATATCAATTTGAATTTATAAATTATGAGCTTATTACAACTCGTTCAAACTCAACAAACACCAACACCAACATACTGTGAGCTGTCGTTCTCAAGACAATTTCATTCAGGTGCTAATTTGTTTTATCATCCACGGATCTGTTAACGCTAAGAATTTTTATATATTTGTAATTGCAACTTCAAGAGTTTTAATGCTCTGCTATCGCCAATCAGTTTATCACTTTAAAACCAGTTTGCTGTATTACCAATGCCTCATTATTTATACAAATCAATATTCATAGTTCTTGAAACTCATTAAGCTAGCCCATCTGTTCTTTGTCTATGTTTAACTTTAGTATTTTAACTTATCATTTTTAGAATCTCTCAAATTTAACTCAATTTTTCTACTTAATGTGTTTATTACGTTAATATGGCCAAGAAGAAAGTAGCCAGATATACTTTTACTTTTTTTTTTAAAGGGTCAAGAATAAAAAGTATATGACTTATATAAGTGACATTTTAACAAAGCATATAAATAAAAATATAAAAAATTTATATTCTAAAATTTGAATATTATTTGTTATGCCCTAAAATATATTGAAAAATGTTAACAAGAAGTTTAGATATACATGATATAAATTTGTATTAAAAGTTCTAATGAATATTAACTATATTTCAACTATATAATACATATTTAATGCATTACACTCTTTATTAGATAAGTATAATTCAAATAAATCATAATTAGAAGTATTATACTGATATATAATAGTATTTATATAAACAATCTTAAAAGACACAGTGAGAGATTGACTGCACAGGGTAACTAAAAATCGACTACATTTTTTATATACTTACATACTTATGTTACTTTTTGAGATGCGCTTATCAGCATATGCAGCCGGGTTTACCTGCGTCGTTTAACTCATTTCATTTTGGCCCGATGAGCACTTGGCCACCGTCACCGGAACATGCGTCATCTTTGGCGACACTGGCGAGACGGAGACGAAGACGAAGACAGAGATGAAGACGAAGGTGACGAGGGCTATAAAAAGCAGCAAGGCCACTGAAAGTGTGTGCTGCAACTTGGGATGGACTGGGATCAACTGGGTGTCATCTCATGTCTGGGTTTGAGACTAAGACTGAGTTTGAGGCTGACTCCGTTTGTGTGTCACCTTATCAATATTTTCCGTCAAGTAATTTATTGTATTTCTGCATGTGTCTGCTTCCTTGTGGACCGTCCTGCTGACAGCCCAACGAATACTCTAACTATTCCCTGCCCCTTCCACATCCCATTGCCTTCCTGTGCCGCATGTGACGTTCATGCAACAAGGTTTCTTACCACAGTTGTGCATGCGAGTGTCTGTGTGTGTGTGTATCTGTGTGTTTGGACATTTGCTTTATGTCTTGTCACATTTTTATGGCAGTGCCGCCTTATGGCATCGATTTTTATTCGTTTTCCTTGGATAATAGTATATGTGTATGTTATATTCCCATTTTATTATTAGAATAGGAGACAGAGATAAACAGCAGCTAACTAACCTAGGGGCATGCGCCTTGGCCTTTTCATTGTACCTTTTGTTCTTGTGGCCGTTTAATGCATTTTTAAAGAACCTCAAATTTAATAGACTTCATCTCCATCTCCCTTACCATCTCTCATTTCCATCTGTATCTGTATCTCAGCACAGGTATTGGAACAACGTCGCCCTGGGTAAAGTGTTAATGTTACCAAAACATTTCCAACACAGAGACATAAAACTCTTTTCATTGTTTTCAATTAAGAAAGTTAATTATTTGATTATTATCAGCATTAATTGCAGTTGCTCGCTCGTATTTCTTACTAGTTTTTTAATTTCAGCATTCGTTATTCACTATTCACCATTGAGTATTCCGTGCTGTCTAATGATATTTCTCTGTCTCTCATCAGATCTTCCACAGCTGACAATAGAATCTGGAAAATAAAATAAAAATAATATATTTAAATGCCTAGTTGGACTATTCCATTGATTTCTGTCCTTTTGATAAACGACTTTTACATGGAATTCGATCAGAGTTGCATCTGACAATGGGAACGCGTAGATCATGGAGTTGATGAATCAAATGCAAAATGGAAATATAACAAAATACAAAAGGAAAAGATACAGCACATAAAGTTTTTTATTTTTTCAACAATGCAGAGATTTTTATTGGATTGCATTATAATTTGTTTGAGTCTTCTGTAACTCTATATATGTATATAGTATCTAAATTGTAAATCTAGCTTTAAATATAAATGTTAAAATCGACAGCTTGAAGTTTTAAATAAGTGATAAAGGATAAGTATGAAAAAAGTCAATGTGTTCAAAAATAATTAAATTTTTAAATGACCAAAATTTCAATAAAAATAAAATTTGGATTGACAAAATTGACATTTCGTTGGAAAATCGGCGAAGATTTGACTCAGTTTTTAAGTTTTTGAAAATAAGTTAAGTGTTAGATAAATTTTAATCTATCGAGTGGATACAATTTTAAAACAGAATAATATTATAGGCCGAGCAATGATAAAAGCAAGGAATCGGTAAAGTTTTGACATAGTTATGAAATTGAAGTTAAGAAAATCGTGAAGAAAATTCAAGCTAAAAGTCGAGTTTAACGAAAATCATGCATGATTTCTTTACTGCCAAAATGAAATACAAACTAATATAAAAAATATTTATAGCTTTTCGATTTAGCTGGGGACTTAGGCAGGGACTTTCCAAGTTCTTTAAGTCTTTTGCAGCGACACTTTTCCGGTTGGGAGTGCCACATATAACACTTACCGCAGAACTCTCTTAAAGCTCTGTCTGCCACCCCTGCTGTTGTGTCCCCTTTGAGGGGGGATAACTTCGCTTATCCAGATCCAAGGGTGAGGCTGGCATTGATTTCAGTTTCAGTTGCCGCCAACAATTTGTCATAATCATAAATCATTTCAGAGCGCTAAATCCGACGCCTAATGCAGCCCAAGGACGATGAACAATGGCCAAAAGGACAGCCGGAAATCAGCGCATATTTCACAGCAGGATATTGGCCTCTAAATTGCCCCGCAAAACATAACGGCCCAGCAGAAGGGTCCGCCCCCCCATCCCCCGAATTGGCAAAAATATTGTCAGAGCGTATTCTTTTTCTGTATACATATAGATATCTATATACGCATTTATCTGTCTGTGTATATGATTTTCAATTATATGAAGCTCCGCACAAAAGTTGTTTGCATGTCGTATCTCATCATATTATTTGTCAGGACTCGCTCGAAGTGAGGCGCATCCTTTTGTCCTGTCCCTGTGCCAGACAATTGTCCACCCAACCACCCGCCGCACATTTAGTGGTGACAAAGTTTTACAAAAAGTGCTGAAAATGTATGTGGAAATGTATCTGAAAAGAGGGCAGCATTTTTCAGCAGGCAACCTGTTCCACACCCGCACACACAATGCAATTAATTGTGACAAATAATTTATGAAATAAAATGTGAATGTGTCTGTCTGTATGTTTGTTTGTGTGTGTGTGTGTGTGTGTGTACAATGTATAAAAATGAAAAATCCATGTATGAAGGCATGGATAAATGAAGGATATGACAAGCATTTCCAATTTGATGCTGATATTCAGTCCTTGGGGTTGCTAACTGTATCGTTGACGTCTTCCTTCCTCCTGTTCTGCCCCTCGCTTAACCCCTTTCTAGGGTTGCCAGCCACAGTCAAATGGAAGAGTGTGAGCATAAAGACTTATAGTTCAAATGACTGAGTGGCATTTGAGCTTGTTTCGCACTCTGTCGCACTGTCATTGAGGTAGAGGAAAAGGCAGAGGGGAATTGATTTGCCACCCAGTTCCGGGAACCAGTTAGACCAATTGGTAGTCAAATTCATACAGATCTAGAACGAAAGAGACATATGACTTTCATGGCTAATTATGTTACTATGCTTAATAACTAATTATGAGACTCAGGCAAGAGATAAATTCTGATGAGGAATACATTTATTAAACATAATTTATGAACTAAAATAATTTATATTATTATTGTCAGTAGAAGTGAAGAGTTTTAATCACCTTTGGCTCAGTTCACACGACTAACCAAAGCTGGCTTCCAATATTTACAGACACAAAACGAACTTCACTCACTCATTGAACAGCACCTTATGTTCAATTTCAGAGCACACACCACCCAACAACCAACTACAACAACAACCAACTACAACAACCAAAAACGAACAAGCAACACTTCAACATTGCCAGAGCTGGAACCAGTTGATTGTCAGTTGAAAATCTCTTTATGACATATTTTGATATTTATTTATTATCTTGTCAGTGTGATTTGCAACAACATAAGCTACTGCCACACCCCCTCTGCATGAACACACACACACACGCATACACACCCCAACCGCAGTCAGGACCCTTCGTCCCTTTTCTATCCGAGGGGTGCGAACTGCAAAGGACGCACTTGACGCGTGTCGAACAGACAAAGGCAAACAAAAAGCTGTCAGCAGGTCCTTGTGCTCGTCCTCCACTTGCAACACTCTTTTTTATTATTATATAAGTATATTTCTTTTTTAAATATACTTCAACGAAATTAAATGGACACTTAGGGAAGGCACAATTGCGGCCAGAATGGAAAATAAAATTATGCCAAGTGGATTTCTCTCAAGTCTGCGCAAATATTTGACCAGATGCGGCACTCCTGCGGCTCCAGCTGAAGTCCTTTGCAGACTTTGCCAGGACTCGCTTAATTTTTTATGACATTCATATGGATGGGGATCAAAGGGGATTTGCGAAGTTCGATGCTGGGAAATTGCTTCTAGGTCGATGCTATCGCACCAGATATGAGCGAAAGTATCTTTGAGATACACGCAGTTACTTTCGGACTGTCTGACTGTCTGACTGTGCGACTGTCTGGCTTATGTGCGTAATTTATAGCATCGCTTCGCTGCCCACCTCAATCTCAATCTTCTCCAGCTCTGCGTGCTTCTCTAATGAGCAAGTCGTTCAATTAGCTCAGCACGCACCATCCAGGAGAAGGTCGACTAAACGGGGGGAGAGAGAGAAGAAGCAGCTAGAAAAAGAGTAGACCGAAAAATTCCTAATGGCAATTAGCAAATTGCTTTATATTTCGAGCGCCCTCAGCGACTTCATCATCATTTATGAGTGGCCAGAAGTGGGAGATCCTCCTGCTTCTGCTTCTGCTCCTGTATTTTCTTCTTTTGGGGCCAGCGACTAATTGAATTTTGACGTTGGCCGTCTGTCATTAGGCCCAGTTTGCAGGCAGGGGAAAACACAGCGAATGCTTAACGCAAATGACTCGAATTTGTCAGTTGAACCTCGCGAAAGTCGTTTGCAGACACACAAATGGCTGCAATAACTGCAACTGCAATCGATGCATTTTCCATCCCATCCCCTCCCATCCGCCGGCAACTGGACTGAGCCTGGTCTAAAGGGCAGGTTCTGACGCTGACCAGCAAAATCGTTGGCTAATTTCCGGACTCTGTGAGTCCTTGGCCAGCTGCGTTTCTGTTTCCTCCTTCCTCCTTCCTCCTTTCTCCTTTTTACTTTTTTTGGTAGACGGAAATGCCGAAAGTGCATCTGATTTATGTGCTTTTGGAACTTTCGACTTTGTACGCCTCCGCCGCCGAGACTCTCTCTTCGTTCTACGTCTCACTCTCCCCTCCCCTCTCAGGAGAAACGTACACACTCACGTGTGACAGGCGCACGCAGTTGCAAAACAACAACAACAATAACATTGGCAAGGACGTTTACAACAACAGTGGAGCGTTAACCGTGAGCGTAAAACATGAGAAGGCAAAAGTTGTGGCGGCTCTGAAACTAAAATTCCATAAATTAAACGTACACTGCAAGAAAATAAAGAGGATGTCTAATAACAAAAGAAAAAGATGCACAGAGATAGGACAAGTTTCAGAGTGGCGAATAAATTATATATAAATATTATATATATTGATTTTTGTACATTTCACTATAAATAAATGCATTCCTTTTGTGATTTCTAGACAAAGTAACAAAATGCAGGCAGTAAATAGTTTCCTAGAACTGTATATTGTATATTTAAGCATGGTTTAATTGATAATCAGATTGACATAAAACAATAATAATTTTCCTAGGGAATTGATGTTTGTAATCAGTAACAAAAAGTTTATAATGAAAAGATTTGGTATAAAATGAAATACTTTCGATGATAAATTCAATTTATTTTCTCGCAGTGTAGTGGGGAGGGAAGGGGAGTCGTCAGCGGTGCGCAGTCATCGCAATTGTGGGGTGAAATAAAAGTTTCGGCCCCGCTGCCGTTATAAATCACAGATCTTTTTACATAAATTTATGCTTTGCCATTTGCTGCAGCGAATCCTGCTCCTTTTTTGGCGTTTTTGTTTCGCAACACGGGGAGGGTCCACCTGGGCCAAGTGCCGCCCTCTAACGCGATGGCTAAGTGCAAGACACACACACAGTCATGCACACACAGACACTCACACACACAGACATCGGTGCTTATCGCCAAAAATATGAGAACTACCTTTTCGCTTGGAACGTGGCGAAAACGACGAGCCAAAGGATATGGCGCACTCAAGGCGCAGTGCACAACCAGGACGAGGGCTCCAAGTGTAAGCTTGTGTCAGTGTGTGTGTGTAACTGTATTTTTGTATGTGTCTGCAGTTGTGCGCTGTGTGTGTAGAGTAACACGCTTGATAAAGAAAAAACTGCATAAAAAGTTTCAACTGCAAACGAGAAACTTTTGACCTTTATGTTCTCCAACTTGCAACGTTCAACACAAATACTAATACAAATACGTGTACTTATATAGCACATATGTACACGAAAGTATAAAGATACATACGAGGCTTACATATTTATGTACAAATGTATATTGGTAATGTACTTTCTTCATATCCTGACGTGAATTTGCCGAGGTTCGCATTTTGTTATTTAAAAAACTTTAACAACTCATACAGAAATGTGTATACGCACACACACAAACACACACATGTAAAGAGTACTATTTATATAGAGTAAACTTATATTGTTTGTAACTGCTTAGGAATAGATACATTACGAATGAACTTACAGATGGATATACATAGGTAAAGAAATAGATAAAGATATAGATATAGATATAGGTATAAATATAAATATAGATATAGATATAGATATAGATATAGATATAGATATAGATATAGATATAGATATATATATAGATATAGATATAGATATAGATATAGATATAGATATAGATATAGATATAGATATAGATATAGATATAGATATAGATATAGATATAGATATAGATATAGATATAGATATAGATATAGATATAGATATAGATATAGATATAGATATAGATATAGATATAGATATAGATATAGATATAGATATAGATATAGATATAGATATAGATATAGATATAGATATAGATATAGATATAGATATAGATATAGATATAGATATAGATATAGATATAGATATAGATATAGATATAGATATAGATATAGATATAGATATAGATATAGATATAGATATAGATATAGATATAGATATAGATATAGATATAGATATAGATATAGATATAGATATAGATATAGATATAGATATAGATATAGATATAGATATAGATATAGATATAGATATAGATATAGATATAGATATAGATATAGATATAGATATAGATATAGATATAGATATAGATATAGATATAGATATAGATATAGATATAGATATAGATATAGATATAGATATAGATATAGATATAGATATAGATATAGATATAGATATAGATATAGATATAGATATAGATATAGATATAGATATAGATATAGATATAGATATAGATATAGATATAGATATAGATATAGATATAGATATAGATATAGATATAGATATAGATATAGATATAGATATAGATATAGATATAGATATAGATATAGATATAGATATAGATATAGATATAGATATAGATATAGATATAGATATAGATATAGTTATAGTTATAGTTATAGATATAGATATAGATACATTTATGTAAATAGATTTGTATCAAAATACACACATATGCAAAAGTATCTTGCCATCCTTTTGCTTGCCTTCCTGGTGGCCAACAAGGAGGAATGGCCAGAGATTCATTTGCTGTTCATTTTCTTAGTTTTTGCTGGAATTGATAAAAGCTGTCAGTGGACAACACGGAGTCCTACAGACGGACTAGGCCTGAAATATAGTCGTAAATAAGTGCAGCTAGGAAAAAATGTCGTCAGCAACTTGAAGTTCGATATGGAGTTGGAGTTGGAGCGCGTTTTGGTATTCAAATGAGTCTAAATGAGTGTACACGACAATGATGATGATCTTCAACATCATGATGACGACGACGATGATGACGACGAGCATGTGGCCACCGTTTGGTGGTGCTGTGCTGTGCTGTGGTGCCTGGTGGCTTTTGAGCCACATTACCATGGCCTGTTGTGACTTGTTGCTGCCTCTGAATTCGCATATTTCATGAATCAAGTTGCCAGTTGGCGTGTGTGAAATGTGCGACGTTTTTTTAATTTATATGTGAATGCGCACGCGCAGTTGTCAATCCCCCCCTCCTACTGCTCCTCCCCATCCCTAGCCCCTTTAACTCTTCCTCTACAAGCTGGCAGAGCAAAACAAAATTCGATGTTTTCGCGACACGCAAAGCAAAAGTCCAAATATTTTGCATATTTCGCTTTCAACGGCGACAATTTATGGCCTCCGATCGCATTAAATAGATCATTTCCTTGATCCGATTGCCAACTGTTGGGTTGTCCCTAGCGACCAGCAGGAGAGTTCGTCCAGGGTATATCGACGCGCACAGATCGAACAAATGTGGCAGGAGAAAGAGAAGGAAGAGCAGGAGGAGGAAGGACAACGGTTTGTACTTGCTCAAGATACAGATACGATTGCTTAGATGCAAATGGGCTTTGATTTGAATTCGTTTTTACTCGGTGGCTTCTTGGCGCCGCCTTCGACTATGGACCCAGCTCCACCCCCTCCCTTCTCCCTTCTCCCGCCCCCTTCACTAGCTCTGCCCAACTCCCAACTCTGTCAATGCTCCTGTGCGGCGCTCGTTGCGACAGAAGTCGTGACTAATTACAGAAATTAAAACGCTGTAATTTAATTATGTATCTGCGATTTGTTATCGGCGCCGTCGATTGTCGCCCTCACCGTCGCAGCCTCCGCTCTATCGTCCGTAACAAAAACACGTCCATTTACCTTCAAATGAAACCCTGAGCTGCCAGCCGGACATCGACTCAAATAGCAAAGCACACAGAAAAGTACATAAAGTGCATTTCATTTCGCAAAACTAACACATATCTCCAAAGAAACAAATTGCAAGCTCAAACGGAAATCTAGATAATTGGGAATAGGATAACTTGAGGAATATCCACATATCTTGCACTTATATGATATAATTTAATCTATTATAACGAAAACTTATCTTCTGATTTGTAGCCATTCCTATAAGCATTAAATAACTTTATTTTCAAACATTTTGAGTATCTACCTATTATAAAACATCAACTTGAAGAGAAATCAATAAAATTACATATTTTTTAGATTTCCGCTGAATAAAATTATTTTAATAATTTTCTTTCGAATAGCTTTGTTCAAATTCCAAGTTGTAAAATTATTTCAGCCGACTCTGGAAGTTTCTCCAGATTCTAAAGAATTCTATTACAAATTAGTTTTTCGAAAAAGTATTGAGTTGCTCGTAATTTTAAATTCGGAGTATGAAGCATAGAATTTGCATTAAAATTACGACAAGTGCATGCAAATTTTTGATTTGTGAACAAGCTGGAATTTAATTCAGTAAATTTTCCACTTTTGTGTTTCCATTCACGAAAAAATTGCAAAATCATCGATTGAGCATGGGTTCTAGGAATTTTCCCCCCATGCATATGTATGCCAAGCGGGGCTTCCGATCAGACAAAACCTTCGGCCGGGCAATCCAGGCAATCAAGCCAATCAAAAATTTCAAACTCTGCGCGAATTCCATTTTAATCGATTACGAAAATTGAAAATGGTGTTGGTGCTTTTCGCATTGTTCTTGTTGTTGCTGTTGCTGTGCATGTGCATACCACAAAGAACTCAATTCAAATATACAATTTAAATTTGGACTCGCCTACATATGTACATATATAGATCTCGATCTGCGAACCGATTTTTATTGCAACGTGCAATTTGTTGTTTGTTTTTATTACGAGTATTGCTTCAGCAGTAATTCACGCTTTTCATCGAATTCATCTCATTCCCATTCCTATTCCCATTAACATTCCCCGTTCCATTCCACAACTCGCAATTATCATTAATCGATGCCATTGCCCATCTATATGCGTCTCTTTATTGCAAGTAAATATTATGCTATTCAACAATGGACTTGCCTGTTCATTGGAATCCATAATCATTCCAACTCGCACATCATCGATGCAAAAATTCACGATGATTCTGTCATAATTCTGGAAACTATTGAATATACAGACAAATCTATTTTTTAATCCGCAGAATTAATCAAAGGACTATTTCAAAATGAAGTGTTTTTAAAATTGCTAGCTTATCCAATAAAACAAATACATATAGATTATAGCTGACTAATCGATTAGCTTACAATTAGTTAAGGCTCTATTCAACTAACAACCACAACTCTAATTTAACAACTGAGGTACATACACAACAACCACACTAACAATCACGTTTTCTGTTTTTTAAATTAAAAAAGAAACTATAAAAAAAACAATAACAACAACACATTCAAGAGAGCGCGAAACATTTTGTTGTAATTTTGTAGCTGACACCCGAAAAGTGGAAAATGCAGCCCGCGCACCTGCAGCTGCCCATTGTTGCTGGGCCTCTTGGCCTGGCTCGGAGTCAGCCAAAACCGAGACTCAGTTGAAGTCCGAGGCAGTTACAGAAAGAAGGAGGAGGGGGTAGGTCTGTGCACATTTGTTGCACGTTGCTTTCAATGAATTTTTGGCTAACTGTTGATTTTGTGTGGTTATTTCTATGTATGGTTGACTATGTTGTCTTCGGCTTGCATCAATTAAGAGGTGTGCCCGGGCCAACTCAATTAAGTTTGCCGGCAAACACACACACACACAAAACCACTCACACACACATACAGACGTATTAACTGCATCTTCCATAAGGCTAAACAATTGCTGATAATCGCCTGCAACTTTAACTGCAACTGCAACTGCAACTTTTAGTCTCCGCCATTTTGCCGTTGCCGTTGCCAGAGCCAGAAAATTGCTGTAATTCATAATAACTGAGCCCGCTACCACCCACAGGGCGGTTGTTAGTCTCCCGCTCTCTCCCTGCCTGGCAATCAAATCCAGGCCGAGGCCCAAGCCACCAGAGTGGCTGTCCAACTTCAGAGTGGAGCGGTGGTGCAGGCGGGCAGACAACGGGGCAGGCATTGAATGGTGGTGTTCGCGTCGTCGACTCCAATCGAGCCAAGTCATAGAAAATTGCTGCAATTTTACATTTACAGCAATTGGGCGCAAATGCGAGCAACAACAATAACAACAACGAACAACAACAACGAACAGCAACCGCAACGAACCAGTTAGAGCGAAAGAGACAACAACAAAAATCGTTTGCAAATGTAAAAACATGAACTTAAAAATACATAATTGCATATTCCACCCGGGATCGTTTTAAGGCCGCATTCACCCAGACTCAAACTCAAACCCAAACTCAGACCTAGTCTAGTCTTTCTCTCTCTCTCTCTCACTCTCCTTTTCAGTCTGTCTCTCTCTGTCTCTGGCTCAAAATTAAACTCAGCTCGAACCCAATTCAAGTTGGACACACAGCAAACTCGAAGCTGACAAACAAGCAAACACTCATACGTCACGTTGATTGGAGCGACGCACAGTGAAACGAATGCGTTAAAAAGCTTGCAAAAATATAAATATTATAATTATGAACAAGGTTATTTTATTTGCTCTTAAATTATTAATTTTGAACTATCATTATTGCTTTCACAATATTACATATTAATAAAAATGTAAATATTATAATATTTTGGGTTCTGTGAAAAATAAATTTTAATTTATAAATTATTCTAACTACTAGAATATAAATTAAAAAAATAAAACTTAATTTTTCCGCTTTCATACAATTAATAATACGGCTTCTTTGTACCTAAAAAGAACTTTCTGAATTATAACTTATTTATTTTCCATTTTCACATATTTGCAACCACTGTGTCTCAATGATTTCACATAGCGGAAGGCGTCCCAGTGACTGTAAATTCAAATTATATATAAAAAAAAGTTTGCAAAAAGAAGAGGAAAAAATGGCAAAGCACATGAACACTTTGCACTGAGCTTGTGGGTGCAGGAGGCAGACTGCGGAGGGGGGGAGGGTAAAATAGCAAAACGTTTTGCATCCGCAGCAGCAGCAAAAAAAGCAACAACAAAGCGCAAAAAATAGAAAACCAAAAAAAAAAGAGAAAAATTCGAGGCAAATTTCATGACAGGCGAGTAATTTTGTTGTGATTTTTTGATTTGACCCAAACACTCGCCTTAAAAAAATAACAGCAACAGACAGACACAACCACACACACAAACACACACACACACATAGAGAAAATACATATATTGGCTGTTTAAATTGTGCAATTGGTGTTTTGGAGCTGCCCCTTTTGTTCGCTCTCCTTCTCCTTCTCTACCTCTGTCTCTGTCTCTTTCTAATGCCAATGCTTGTGCTCCCTCTCTTTCTCCATTTGAAACGAACAAAACGGCAATTATGCCGCGTTTCTGCTCCCAAATCGGGGGGAAAATATATTTGAGCCGCTTAGATTTGGCATTAAAACACGACCTGTGGGTGGTTGAGTGGGTGGTTGGGTGGATGGGTAGTTCTGTGGGTGAGTGGTGCAAAGTGGTGTGGAAGTTGGATTGATTGGGCTGCTGCAGCTGCTGGGACTATCCAAAGGGAAAAGGGGGACACGTCAACAACTGGCTAAAACCGAGTCCAAAATGCGACTGATACTCGCATCCGGGTTTCTGCAGTTGTTCTCCGCTTTTAAATCCCGCTGTTGCTGTTGCTGTTGCTGCAGTTGATTTAGAGGGCAACACAAAACGATGAATCGATGATTTCAACATGAGAAATTAGATCGACTCAATGGCAATGGCGTACTCATCATCAGCATTGCAGTACGAGTTCGAGTACTCGTACTCGTTCTCGTACTCAAACAACAACTGCTGGCGAAATGCAGCAAACAAATCACTGGCAATGTAATTGAGAAGACTGCGGAGAGTGTGTGGCGCAGACATGGGGATTGAAATTTTCGAAAATTGCTGCTGGGATTGCGGGCATTATTGGAGCTGCAAGCTGGAAACGAAACTCAGCTTTAGCTGAACTGTAACCCGACTGTAGCTCATGATATCCTACAGCTCGTACGAGCATCAAAAACTCTAGTAATTTTCTGCTCCGCGCTACAGCAGCCTGACAAAAATTGGTTGAAAGATTTTCTGTATACCCTGTAAATATAAAAGCTTTACAAAAAAAAGGTATACTAGAGCTGGACAAATTTCTTTAAATCTTTCTAAAGGTAACTACATATGTATGTGTATAATAATAATACTTGAGATAACTGATAAATATCAAATTTCCACCGATTTTCAAGCTCCCAAATCAGTTTTAATACACACTTTAACTATTAAATGCCTATAATTCCTAACAATTTCACTAATACTAGATAATTAACTAATTAAAACATATATTTTAAGATTTTCATAATTTTCTGTACCGCCTTTCCCACTGATAGGGTATCTACAATTCAGCAACTTCTTCTAGTGCTCTCCTACTTGTTTCTTTTTTCATGTAATCATTTCGCTGCCGCCTCCATTGAGGGGGGGTTGGAGTCTGGGTTGGTCAGGGGGGTAAGGCGGTTCAGCCAAGCAGCAAATCGCGTCGCAGCTCGACTTCAACTTCCAGTGCCAGTTGGTCGAGCAGTGGGCAATGTCACGACAGCGCGGCGAGCTAACTCCCTCTCCCCCCTAACCCCTCCCCACACTCGCCCACTCTTGAGTGGGTCCCGAGGTTGTCTTGGTCTGTCAAGAAGTAACTGTAATCTGTTACTTCACGTCCGTTCGCTTGGTAAACGCCCACGGGGCTGGGCCCAAGCGCACCGATTAATGCTTCATCATTTGCAACGGCAACGCAAATTATCCTGACAGTCTGAACCCAAGTCCAGTCCAGTCATGCAATCGCTTCGATTGTTTATCGAAATGATGCCTAGACACGCCCACCGCCCCCTTTGGAAATCATATTTGCCAAACTGTTGGCAAATGAAATTTCGCAGCAGCATTTCTAGGTCTTCTTAGCGGGTGAAGCTGTTCAATGAGCCCAACTAAATTTGGCTCTTAAAATTGTTATATTAAGCTATCAATAAATTGTATTGCTCAAATTGCCTGAATTGCATATCTAAGTGGAGCTTTCGACTCTTTAACAATCCATTGTTCTAACACCTTTGACTACTTTTATGGTCAAAAGATTCGTGACAATTGCTACAATTTGTACAATTGCAGGCGCATTTGACAGCTAACTGTACTTACTGCTAACAAATATTCTAGATTATTTATTTAATGCTTATTAAAATGTAAAAAATATATTTATGATGCAAAAGCGACACCTAACATCAAAAATCATTTCTCTTTATTGGCAATGAAGTTAGATATTATGTTTGGAAAAGTGTATAGTAGATCTCAGAGCTTTATTTTTTGAGTGTGCTTTAGATCTTTACTACATTTAAAGTCACTTTTCCATTTGGTACATAAGTGTGTTGCATAGTTAAAGAAAGTACGATACTGAAAGCAAAGAAACAACGATCGAATTTCCTTTATCCTATTAATTTTATGTTCAGTCAAAACAGAGCATAGAACTTTAATGTGCCGTGTATTAAATGGAATTAAATGGCATACACTTTTGTGACCCAATCTTTTAGCTTAAATCTGCAACTACAATTGGATGGGGGAGGGCCGCGTGTTGTGGCTGCCACAAAAGTAAATCAAATATGCCACAAATAACGGCAAACAATGCTCAATCACAATTAATCTGTCTGGGCAATATTATGATGGTGTCGATTACCCAAACATAAACAGCGGCTAAAGACACGCCCACCCAGCGACCAAGGGGCAACAGTCAAAGCACGCAGCATGCAACGTGCAACATGCACGTGTCCAACAAGACAAGGCCGGGGCTTTGAACTGCGGCTAAGACAGAGAAAGGAAATGGGAATGGGAATGGGACTGAGATTAAAGCCAGGAGACATGGCCAAAACACAACGATGCTGCTGTTGATGCTGCTGCTGCTCTGTCAACTAATCCTGTGCATAATGTTGCCTAAATGCGAGCGCATGTCAAACGCCAAAAGCGACTGAGACGAAGTCGCCCGAGAAGGGACATAGTGTGTAGAGTGTAGAGTGTGTAGAGTGTGAAGTGTAGAGGGAAGAGTGCAGAGTGTGGAGTGAGGCCGATAAGTGTCCATATCCATATCCATATCCATCTGTGCCTCCGAATCTGCCGCCGTCAAAATGCAAGCGCAAGCTGGCGGCGGCTCAAACGGAGGCAGCCGCTGCCATTGTGTGTCCGCCAAATGATGTGCCAAACTGACACTTGCAGATACACAGATACGGCTGCCCCAACACCATTAAGACTGCGGCTGACGAGGCGGGTTTAGGTTGGCAACTGCATTGCATATTCCTTTAAATTGTTGTTGTTGTTGTTGCTGTTGGTGTTCGTGTTCGTGTTGGTTTTGTGCTCGATTGTTGTTATTTTTATTTTATTTGATTTTATTTTGTGACAATTTCAGCAGCAGGAAATAATAAAAATGCAAACAAATCGTTAGATTTTCGTATTGAAGTGTTTTCTGTTTTAGTTGTGAGTGTGTGTGTGTCGTTTTTGTTGTTGTTTAGCGTATTGCCCATACGCACAGTGGAGCAAAAGTTATATATTTTATATAAAATAAGTGTCGAAGCCAGCTGTTTATTATACATACATATGTTAAGTTTCCAAATTCACATGTAAACAACATTAACGCTAGCATTAGCATTCCACTTACATATGTATGTTACTCTCCATAAGTATGTTTCTTTACATGTATGTATTCACATCACTTTACATGAACTTATGTCATTTATTACACAGGTACTTATATTCTACAAGTCATCCGCCACAGCACACGAAGTGCAATTCAACAAGTGAAAATAAAGTTATATTTAAAATTAAAAGTGGAAGTCTTTCTTTAATCGCCACCACTACAATCGTTGTGGTCCTTCAATCAATCCAATATCAACATTTATTTTCAATTTGGCGCTAGCTGAGCAGGAAAAGTCAAGAATATATTCTATAATTTATATATAAATTATAGATCTAAAAGCTGCTTTGGAAAAATTAGGTATAAGTATGTGAAAGAGTTATCCTTGAACTTATAAATTACTATTTTTATTTATATATAACTATTTTGTAATATTAAATACACAACTTAATATTATTTTATTTTTTTGGTGGCATGTACATCTCTTGTGGCCCACTGTGCAGCGACAATGATGACGTTGGGCCGATACGGAGTATCTGCTGGATCGAGTGGCCGTTTACTGCCGCTGTTTAGAAGCGAAACCGAAGCCGGCCAATTTGTGCAATTTTTCATGTTTAGATTGTTTTTGCTGCCAACTGTGTGTGTGCGTGTGTGTGTGAGTGTGTTTGTTTGTGTGTATTTTTATGCCTGCGATAAGCTCAAACAGCGACCATAACCATTCTCATATTATTTGTAAGGATTTTTGCATTTATTGCAAACGTTTTCAAGGATTTGCCAGAGCCCCAACCTGAATATGGCAGCAGTAGTTATCTTAATAGTTATCAGACGATTCTTGTTGTCGTTGTTGTTGTTACTGTTGTTGTTGCTGCCGTTGTTATTGTTCTTTCCCACTGTGCAGTTAGTGCACACACTAAGCCAACTTTATTTGGTAGTAAAATTTTATTCCATTTTATAAGCAACATAAATGAGACATTTGCCCCGGACCTCATGGGTTTGCTTCGTTCTCGTGTCGTAAATCCATTAAAGAGCGCAAATAAAACTAAAAAGTACGCGAAATGTGACAAAACTGTTGAGAACTTATAAATAAACGACTGCTGGAATGAGTTCGGCAATTACACGCGGCAAATTAACATGAACAGCAATAACTCAACTCAAACAGAAACTCAAACTCCAACCCTCCTCAGAGGCACCCCAGTGTCCAGAAGGGTTGTCACACTCATAATCCCTCGCCTCGAGCTCTCACGATCTCTGTGTTGACAGACAAGGGCGTGCCAGGATACACAGGCAGGATAAAAACGATCGACGACAGATCACAGGACCCGGGAATGTTGTCTCTCTTCATGCATATTAGTTGCTGCGATGACAACTCGCGGACAGTCGAGAAATATCGTGACAGTAAAAGGAATAATTAGTCTTTGTCGGCATATCTCAAAAATAGCTCACATTTGTCAGAGATGATATCCCCGCTCAGCTGCAACAACTACAAAACAATTGAATATGTTTTTGAAGTGCATTAAATAAGATCCTGACATTTTATAGTTTAATCAACTACAACTATATATTTTAATCAACTTACGTTGTTCGAGTATATATTCTTATTACCTGGCTAAACATATTTCGGAATAATTTCGTTGAATTTTTATATTTATTTATATCAAGAGATAAGTTAATTTAAAATTTTAACAAGTGATTTAGCTGTTTTATTGATTTTGCGAGCTATTTAATGTTTAAAATAAGTATAGATTTAATCTATTAAGCAGGTATATTTATTTATATTTATTTTTGTAAGTCTAAGTAAAG
This sequence comes from Drosophila subquinaria, assembly GCA_037043405.1. NCBI lineage: Eukaryota > Metazoa > Arthropoda > Insecta > Diptera > Drosophilidae > Drosophila > Drosophila subquinaria. Next base: position 218,759 of record JBAMBL010003070.1, read on the forward strand.
TATTGCTCAAAATTAAAAAATATCGAACAAAACTTAAATTAAAATTGGGTGAATTATTTTATGTCAATAAACCATATTTAATCAGCCAATCGACAGCAGGTGAGTTGAATATCTAATGATATTCATTGTTTAAGCTAATCACAGAAACTAGGCAAACTCAATTAAATTATTTCATGTGACATTTGGAAACCAGTTCAAAAATCAATCACAGATTTTTATGGCATTGCCACATCTAATACACACACACACACGCACACTCACACACATACACACACACAGCGGGTGTTCGTCGTTGAAAAGATGACAAAGCGATGTCAACAAGAAATTTTTTGATTAACGACTAAAATGCCATGCGAGCCAAATTCAAGTGACCGGCTAGCGAAGCCAGGCCAAGCTGGCCAACTGGTACGAAGTCAACAGAAATACAGAATAAAAACTGAAACTGAAAAACAAATAAGAACAAAATAATAAAAATAAGCTACAAGTTTGTGACCAAAAGCAAACAGTATAATGAATAATAAAACAAACAAAAATAAGCAGGCAGCAAAAATTGGTTGAAGGTAAAATATCAATTTAAAAGGCAATAAAAATATTTCAGATGTGGCCCCAGAGCGAGGAGATCTCACCGAGATCACCGAGCTGATCAGCTTTCCAACTCTCCAACTGCTTGCCAGCTGTTACTGCTGGCTGTCGATATTCCGTTTCGATTTCAAATTAAAAGATTATGACGATAATAAACTTGACTAATCATTTTTATTACAATATCTCAGCCCATTCTTGGACTGGACATGGAGATGTGGCCAAGCGTTGTAGCTGAAGGTCCATGGCCTTTTACCACGAAATTTTAACGCTTCAGTTTTTTCCCAGAACACCCGCCCGGAGAGGAGATCTCGATCGATAAGCGTGGAAGCCGTAGAAGAAGTCAACACAGAATGAAAACACAAGTTGGTTTATTAATTTTTCATAACTTAAATACATATATTTCTCTTTTTCTTTTTTTCATTTTATTTTGTATTCTTTTTATTTGCATTTCGTCTGCTTTATGTTTTTGTTTGTGTAATAAATTATGAGACTATGCTTACAAACAGATTGAGATACATTTGTATCTGCATGATTTATATCGTATTTTAGATCGTAATTTATATGTTGCCTGTCATCAACTTAACCAACGTACTAAGTTAATTAATAAAATGTGTTTTGTGAAATAATTAGATTAGAATTTATATATATAGATATCTGTAAGTATATGTATTTATTTGTTTGACAATCCCCTCACGTCGCTTTTTAACAACTAAATTAACTATGAATGTTAAATATCTTTAGTGTACCATGTTTAATAATATTAAATAATTTTTAATTTGTTTTTAATTTTTACAATCAGTTGCCAGTTCTGATAAAAGTGATATGGAAAGCATTTCGCATTTGCATTACCTTGGCTTTAACTGCTTCTCAAACACATTATTTCATATTCATTTTTTTACATTTAATATCACAATTTTTATGTTTTTTTTTTTTTTTTTTTTTCTTTAATCGTTTTTTTGAAGCAAAGCAAATGGATTTTTGTATTGTGTGTGCCTGAATTTATTGCAAAGTATTTACAGAGTGAGAGAGAAAGAGTTTAAAAATAAAAGCTGATATTACGAATATAGGAAACAAAAGCCAGACTAAAATTTATAGCGTGTCATATGATTATTGCACATTTTGAAATATCGTATAATTATTTTAACATGTGTGGATCGTACACACATACAAGCATTACATACCTATACACTAAATATCTATTATTTAAGATTTAGATTATCATATACCTTAGAATTGTATTTTTTTATTTCGTTTTGCATATTTGTTTTCTGTTTTTAAATTCGAATTTTGATTTTACTACGCCTTCACATTCTGCGGATTTCGTTCTAGACATCTGTTGTGTTTCTTTATGGGATTCTATTTCATATATGGGGTATAAATATATTAGGTAAGTTGGCCTGAAATGCTATCAGTCTCATTTCAAAGCAATCCTCAGCATTTTCCAGCTTGAAAATTGCTTTTGATGCATCTTTGGATACATTTCAAGCCAATTTCATTTGTATATCTGTGTTCGTGTTGCTGTTTTCAATAATTTCTTTAGCTTTTCAGGGCTCATAAAAAAATGTTTATGAAAGAAATCATGAAAAGAAATCTGCCTTTTTCTCCTGGTTGCTGCTGTTGTTGTTGCTAGCAAACTTTTGAAACAACAATCAAATAATATTTTTGTGGGCAACAATTTATAAATATAAAAGTTTTTGTGTACGCATCGCTGTTTTTACGGTTCATTTTAATTGATTTTGCTCTTGAACTACCTTATTGGGGGAGGTGGAGGAAGGCCTTTAACGCAGTTGTCGCCTCTCTTTGCTCTCTTTCTCTCTCTCACTTTCTTTCTCCTCGTTGCTCAATCACCTCTCATTGTTCTAGCACTCCAACTCGGGCTTTTACAACACTGCTTGAGATCATATTGTTGCGAGAGTCTATTTGCACGGCCGTTGGCCGATATTTGGATTCATGTTGTTGATCGTGTTATCGATAACTAATTCGATTATTCGCGTTCGTCGCTCCACTCATTCATCTGCAAATAGGGGAGAAGATAAAGAAGAGTGTTGGATAAGTATTTATGCTAAAAAGACGGAGTGTAGATTAGTGTTGCATAGCGTAGTGCAGCGGTGGGCACGCAGTGGCTCCGGGAGCAGCGACTGCCTACTGTTGTAGGTGTTATTGTGGTGCTCTCGAATTCACATTTCGTGCCAACCGCTGGTGTAGTGTGTTGGATTGGAAGACTTACATACTTGACTGCACGATTCCTGAAGGTCTCCTGCTCCATGTCGCGTATCTTGTGTGTCAGCATGTGCTGCTTGAGGTTACCCTGCAAATGAATTAAGGAGGAGAGCAGAAAGATAGGCGTTAGGTTTGGCCAATTGTCAACTTTCAATTCTGTCCCCTTCCCAAGTGTTTCCTCTTCTCCCTTCGACTTACCTTAGTTGTGAAACCGCGATCGCAGATGTTGCACTTGAACGGCCGCTCCTTGGTGTGGCTTCTGTAGTGAATCTCGAGCGCCGAGTGGCAGGGGAATGTCTTGTAGCAGATGCCGCACGTGGTGCTGCCCCTGACACCGCTCAACGCCAGCGGATTGAAGGGCGCCGCCGGCATCACGGACTGCGCAATCTGGTTCATGGCATTGCACATGTTCTGCGTCGTTGCCGGCGGGAAGATCGGCAGATTAGGGAACATGCCGAACGGCGGACGGGCCGCCATCAACGGATTGGGCTGAGCAGCTGGACCTGCCGGCGGTTCACCTGACCTCGGCGAGGGCTGGGGCGACGTCTGGCGCTGGGCGGCGGCGGCTGCTGCCGCGGCCGCGGCCTTTTGCTGCACCTCCTGCGCCTCGCGACGCAGTTGCTCCTGGTGCTGGTGCAGCGCTGCAGCGTGTTGCTGCATCTGGTGGTGATGATGCTGGGCAGCAGCTGCAGCCGCCACTGCGGCCTGTTGCTGCATCAGGTGCTGGTGCTGCTGCTGCAGGTGATGCTGCAGGCCCGGAGGCAGGCAGTCAATGCCCACGGACGGTGGCAGCGGGGAGGAGAGCAGCGAGGCTGGGCCATTGGGACTCCTGGCCGGCGGCTGCTGACTCAACGGACTGATGGTCTTCTCCTTGCGCTCGGCGGGCAGCGGCAGCGGCAGCGGAGATCGCGAGCTGGAGCTGGAGGTGGTGGCAAGCGTAGGGGGCGGTGCGGCACGTGGTGTCAGGTCGAGGGCGCCTTGGGACGCCTCCGAGATGGAGCGCACGGGCGAGCAGCTAGGCTTCGGCTGCGAGCTGGGACTGGTGGGGGCGGAGGGCGACGCCGAGGCGGAGACGGAGCCAACGGAGTTGGCGTTGCTGGCGGCGGAGGAGGAACGGGGACGCTGGTGGCTGTGGATGTTGACCACGCCCGTGGGATCGATGCGCAGCTTTTGCTCGAACAGCAGCGACTTGAAGTCATCCCCAGATCGGGGACGGTCGTCGCCAGCCGACTCGTTGTTGTTGGACAGATGCTCTGAGGAGGCGTCGTCGAAGTCATCCCCATCGCCGCAATCCATATTGTCATCTAGATCGCCTTGCGATGACTCAGAGCCCAAGGCGCCGTTGTGAGGACCCCCGTGCATGCCTCCCGCTCCGGGGTGTCCTCCAGGACCTCCTCCTCCGGGCATGGCGCCAAAGTGGAAGGCGGCTGCGGCAAAGGGATTCATGAAGTGACCCGGCATCATCGAAGGCGGTGGATCACGGATCTCGGCCGCCTGAATCTGCTCGGGAGTCAGGTCGGTGGGCTCGCCCGTGTGGAGACGGATGTGCTGCTGCAGCACCAGAGCATTGGAGTACTTCTTGTGGCAGACGGGACACTGATGGAAGTTCCGCATGGGCGGACGGATCTTGTGCACCGCCATGTGGGTCTTCAGGTTGCCCTTGGTGGTGAAGGCGCGTCCGCAGATGCGGCACTTGAAGGGCCGCTCGCCCGTGTGGGTGCGGTAGTGCATCTGGAGGGCACTCTTGCAGGAGAGGACGCGGTCGCAGACGACGCACTGGTTGGGATCGCTGATCTTCTTGTTCTTCATGAGCTCCTTGAGCTTCATGGTCTCCGAGGTGTTGGACACCTCAATAAAGTTCTCCCACGAGTTGTCGTTGCTGTGTGGGCGGGGCAGAAGGGCGGCCATCTCGTGCTTGATCGGATTGAAGAAGGGCGAGCGCGGAATGTGGGCGTGGGCGTGGGCGTGGGCATGACCATGGCCATGGCCATGACCGTGTCCGGCTGGCGACCTGATGGGCGAATGGTGCTCCGGCGATAGCGTCTTTGTGGCGAAATTCAGCGGGAATCTCTCCGCGAAGAAGTCCTCCCGGTGCGGCATCGTCGGGGGCAGCTGCCCGGGTGTCGGCAGCTGATCCAGATGCGACTGGGAGCCGGGTGAGCACTGGGCATGCATGATGGCTGGTGGTTGAATGGGCTGCACCACTGGTGGGTAGCCTAGCATGGCGCTGGAGTGTGAGTGATGAGTGTGGAGGTGGCGCGGGTTTACCGACGGCGAGTGGGGCACAGTTGAGGGCGACGGCAATGGACTGCGTCGCGTGAGCGCTTCCGACTGTGTCGTCTGTTGATGCTCCTGCTCCTGCTCCTCGTCGATGCGCTCCTCCTTGATGCGAACCTCAAGCGGCAGTGGCTCCGGCTCCGGTTCTGTCTCTGGTTCCGCCTCCATCTCAGCTGTCGTCGATTCACGCGTCGTATTCTCCGGTCTTTCCTCCTCCAGTAGCTCCGTTTTGACGGGTAACCTGCCAGCTGTCAAGTCCTCCTCCTCATGCGGCGAGTTGGGACCCGACGACTTCCGCAGATCCGTGGGCATGTCCTGGCTCTGCTGCTGACTGTGCTTGAGAGACGCGCCCAGTCCGGGCATCTGGGGGAAGAAGGGATGCGGCAGACCGGCCGTGCTTCCCGCTGCGGCGCCTAGCGACTTTAACAGCTCCATGGGCGGTCGGTAGAGGCCCTGGAGTCCAGGGAAAGCAGGACTTGAGGCGAAGCTCATCGACATGGACGCCTGGGCCTGGGCCTGTGCCTGAGTCAGAGCGGAGGTCGCACCGGATGTCGGCGGTAGACTTGACGTCGGAGCGGGTGAATGGGTGGGGGAACTGTCCGGCGACATTTGGTCCAAAAGCGGCGGATGAAACTTGTCCATGTGCTCCGGTATGGGCGTGGCATTCATGGGCACGTGCGGAAACTTCTGGGCGTGTCGCTGGAAGTGAACTTTGAGGTTTCCCTTGGTCGTGAAGCGACTGCCGCAGACATTGCACTTGAAGGGACGCTCGCCAGTGTGGGATCGGATGTGGATCTGGAGCGCCGAGTCGGAGCCAAAGACCTTGCCGCAGTACCGGCAACGGTGCTTGAAAAACGGCTCATTCCGGTTCTTGCCTTCGCCGGACTTGTCGCCGAAGGCAAAGTCATCGGCCATATTGTTGGCGAGGATTCCCTGGGAGGCAGAGTCCAGCACCTCCTGGGCGCGCTTCTGCAGTAGATCGAGGGAGTTGGGCTCGGGTAGGTCGTCGTGATTGGTGATGATGCTGGAGGCCAAGTCGGAGCCGAAGGGCAGCGGCATGTTCTCCATCTCCTTGAGCTTGGAAAGCGCATCCTGCGCGCTCTCCCGCTCCCGCTCCCCACTGAGCTTTAAGCTGGAACTCGGCGGCTTCACACAGGCATCCTCCTCCCGCTTGCGCTTCAATGTCTCCGCGGAGATCGCTTCGGCGGCGGAGGCGGGGGAGGCGGATCGGGATCGGGAGCGGGAGCGTTCCCGCAGGGGAACTCCCGCGTTGATGAGATGCTGACGCGCCTTGGCCTCGGCCATGCGTGCCTCGGCCTTCTGACGCAGCTCCATGTCGGCAATGCGCTCCTCCTCCTCGTAGGTGTCCGTCTCTCCGTCCTCTCGCTCCTCCGGCTCCAGGTCCTCGTCGGCCTCCTCCTCGTTGGGCTTGACCTGGTTGAGGGCCAGCTGGGACTGCAGTTGCTGGATCAGCTGGATCTGGAAGAGCTGCTGCTGCTGCAGATTGAAGAGCGTCTGCTGCAAGAAGGCCAGCTGCTTCATGGCCGCCTCGTTGTCCGCTCCCGACGAGCCATTGGCAATTGTCTTGGCCGCGAACTGCGCTATGGCCATCTGCATGTTCTGTATCGCCTCCAGGGTGACTGGAGCTGCTCCAGCATTCGCTGCATGCGACACTGGTGGCGTTGTCGAAGTCTGTCTCGGCGTCTCCGCCTCCGTATCCGCCTCCTCCTGCATCTCGACATCCACATTGGTGTCCGTGGGCTGCGCAGCCGCCTCCTCTGTCACAGATGTGGCGGCGGTGGGTGAATGTGGCATGGACGCATTGGAGTTGCCACTGTGCTCCAGTTCGTGTTCCACGGGCGGTTTTGTCATGATCACTTTGTTGTTATTGTTCTGATTGTTGTGGTTGTGATCCTCGAGTGCCTCAACGGCACTTTCATTATCTATTTGCTGCTCTTTACTCAATCCCTTTTCCAGCACTGACTCGGCTTCCCTCTCTGCTTCGTCCTCGCTCTGTCGCTGCGGACTCCGACTGGGACTGGGACTATTTCCGGCACTTGCACTTGCCGTTGCGGTTGTTAGTGGCGAGCAGGCGCCATTATCCTCCTGATCACTTGCTATATCTGCAAAAGAGTAAAAAAAACATCAAATACACGATTGACACACTTTACAACACTGCAGAAAGAAAACAGAGCAAGAAGTAGAAAAAATTCAAAGGGGAGAAATAACTGCTAAATACTCTTATTGAATTTTCTTATATATGCAAATGCTTTACAACAGCGGTGGGCACGAAATCTGAATTCGGGAGCACAACAATAATAGGCAGAAATAAAGTTGGGAGCAGCCGGAGCCACTGCGTGCCCACCGCTGCTTTACAACACTGCACTTGACTCATTTATATGCCAAATACTTGAGAGTTGCTGTGATTAACGCAAGAACTTAGCAAATGAAACAGTTTCTTAAACGAGTCATGAAGTAATAATTGCAATTGATTATTCATTTGTAATGAGTTGAAACAATTGCTTAGTTCGTTTCGTTATATTTTTAAAAACAAATTTAAGTTTACTTAAAATAAACAAAATTCTTATTAGTCAATTAATTAATCACTTCATAAACTTGTAACAGTCACAACTTTGATAAATAATTACAAATTAATAATTATCTTTTACTCTATTTATTGAATCTGTTTTGGCCAGCACTTGTCCCACTGTGCAGACTTAACAATGACAACAGCAACAACAGCAACAACAACAACAACAACTTGTTGTTCCCGGCAGTGAGCACCAAAATAGACAATGTCCGACTGTCTGCCTGGTTTACCAGCAAGCCCCCCCACTCCCTCACTACCCCCCTCCCCCGTCTACTCCTACTGCACCTTAACACTGTCCCCGTACTTTTGATCCTCACTGTTGACCATTGCCTTGTCGCATATATGACTTAATCGCCGGCAATTGTGGATGCTGCTGATGTTGCTGATGTTGCAGCTCGTTGCAGCTCGTTGCTGTTGCAATTACATTTCTTGCGGCAAGTGTCCCACTCCCCCCCCCCCCCCCCCCCCCCCTACTTAGTCAATCAACTGTTTGTTTGGCCAGCAATTAGCAATTGTTGTTAACCAGCTGATTCTCACCTGTTGCCAGCAGTTTTTTAAGCCACCAAAAAACAGCTGACATTTGTGTGTCCGTCGGCAAATCAAATAAGAATGATATACATATATAGACATACTTTTATATATATATATATATATTTGTATTAAAAAGCGACCAAATTGGTTCGCATGCGCCGCAGCCATAAAACATAATTTATGATAAGTCAACGAGATAAATCGACCCTCTCTCTCTGTGGCCCCCTTGTTTCCTTCCCCCTCGGTCACAGAGTGTCTAGTGCCTAGTGAGTATAATAAAGCATATTTCTGCACAAATCGAAACGAGTCAAGCGAGTTTTGGCACACACAAACCGAAAGATACTCAGCGACAGATACAAAGATACAGGCTACAGGCTGTAGATACTTTTAGCAGCTACGTTTGACTGTTGGCTGCGCTATCAGCGCCATTTGCATATCGATCGCATTAATATTATTATTACTTTTATTATTTTTATTTTAAAGCCAAATATGACAATGAATTGGCCAACACTGTTCCTCGTTTGGCAAACTGAGTATTTTTTTTTATTTTTATTAATAATTATTTTCCATTTGCTTTGCCGCGTATTTATCTCATTTATTGATTGGCGGATTGTCGTTAACTTGTTGAGTCTGGGTTCAACGAAAATTCTTGGCAGCCATATAATAATTATAATTGATAAGTGAATGTTATTTTAATTAATTAAAATTAAGTATAATGTGCCTCGATACTCATTAAATTGGTCGTCGGTTCGCTTTGTTCTTGCCAACATGTCACGACAGTTGACCATAAAGAACGCAACTGCAAATCGAATTATGATGCCCATTAAATCGAATCGAATCGAATCGGGCAATCGAACATTGTTAAGTCATTTTGCAATTGATAATAAATTTGTTAAATTTACAATAACAATAAAAGCAGCCTGTTTATTGTCTTGGCCACGACAACAAAACATTTTCAGACTTCAATTCAAAACTCCTTCTGATTTTTATTTATTTTAAATTCTTCAGCCTTTGGGTTTGTGTTTATATTTCAATTTGTATTTTCTTGTGTGTTTTAGTTTCATTGCGCAGGCTAAAAAAAACTGTAAGAAAAGTATTTCAAGATATATAGCTGTAGCTGTATCTGTATCTGTTACCTGTGCCGTTTCAATACTTATTTCTCGCACTGTGTTTTGTTATGCCAAACTGACAGATAAATAAATATGATTTTGTGGACAGGAAATTATATTTCCCATTGTTATTCCAAATAAACAAAAATGAAGGGAAGAGCAGAGTAGAAGAAGAATTAGCTGTATCTACAAGATATAAATTGAATTGTACAAGTTTAAAGGTGGATTAAGTCAAGCCATAAATCCATTTGTGCCCCAAGCAGTAAATTCAAATGAATTATAACAATATATATATACTTGTATCTTTTCTTATATATACACACATATTTAAATACAAATGTATCTTTACGCACACCCAAAAAAAAGTTCATAAATCCGCAACAAATTGTACAATTAAAGATTATCCAAAATGATGAAACATTTTCAACATTTCAAGCATTTTGCAGCTTTCCATTGCCATTGTCAAATTATGTTTGCAACAATTTATAAAACTTTTTAGCATTTAAATTGTCACTTCCACCACACGCACTCACACGTCAAACTATCTCGTCTGGTTTTCAGTATCTTTTTTTATTTCATTTTTTTTGCTTCTGCTTTGTTTTTTCGTATCTGTCGGATGTTTTGGCTGGTAAATTTTATTTGTTGCGCCCATTTGGGTCGTTTAGCTTTCAGCAAATCAATTTTTTATCGCCCAACAGCGAAACGCAACACCGCAAAATGATTTGTGAAATGTGAAATCGTTTGGTTTAGACCAAATCAATTAGTGCAAATCAATGCAATAATTTAATTAATTAATAAATTGCAAACTGTATATGATTAGTTTACTCTGTCAGCTAGTTGGATAATTAGTCTACATCTAGATCATGGATCAGTAATAAAAGTGTTAATTATTATATCATTAGGAAAAGCAATTGCAATAAATTATTGACACTAAAATTCTACAATTTATTACTCACATTAAATATAACTTAATATACATTAAAGCATAATAGATTTGTAAAATGTTAATATAACTTTAATTATTAACTCCCGATATTTTGTATACTTTTTAATGTTTCGCAATGTGATGCAATTAACCCATGATAACATCGCTTTATATGCATTACAATATGTTAATACGGATTGTTAGCTAATGCAAAACTAAATAAAGAACTGCTACTCGTTATATTTTGTCATCGTCTTCAGTTTTCTGTTGTTACTGTTTCTGTTTTTGCAGTTGTTGTTGTTGTTGTCGTTGTCGCTTTGCGTTTTCGACTTTGTTGTCATGACTTTTAGAATGGGCTGGGTGCATACATTTGACTCTAGTTACCTTTCGGCAGCGTTCAGCGAGCGTTTCAATTATTCCATCATCATATTCAATATGCAAATTAAGGGGGCATTGACAGAGGGAGGTGAGAGGGAGCAGCAGAGAGAGGGAATAGGGAGAGGGAGAGGGACAAAATGCCAATGTTTTTTCCCGTTTTGCGGAGGTGAAAATAAAAATGTGCAGCGAATTGGAAAATGTAAAATAGCAACAATAGCCTGGTCACAAAGGACAGTCGGACTGACAGACTGACAGACAGACAGACAGAAAACTGACAAAGAGCCAGATAGATAGAAAGAGAGGCAAGATCAAGTCGCATAATTTAATAATATCCAAGTCCAACGACGATTTCGATTTCGATACGAATTCCACGAATTTGGCATAAATTGACACCCAGGGCAAATTGAATGTACATCGATTTTTCAAGCATGCATAACTAAGTAAAAAGCGCAGAAAAACAGGGCATGAGCAACTTGAAGTTACCCTGTAAAAAACTAAACTAGTGAAACTCTTTTTAATTGTATAGAAATCTTAGAAAATAATATATATTAAATTTTTCTGCTCATTTGCTCATCATTGTCCAGCATTGTATATACCCCATTTGCACTAATAGATCACTACAGGGTAGCCTAAGCAAAGAAACAGAAATTAATGCATTAAAATTGGATTTGGCCTACGGAACTTGAAGCTACGCAAAACTGGAAAAATAAAAAACAAATACAATGACAACAAAAAAATAACATCACAGTCAAAGCGCATAAATAAAAATAATTAAATAATTAATGTCATTAAGTTATGCGCATCAACTTTTACGTTTGGACTAAAGCAAAGCAACAGCAAAAACTATATTAAAAAAAATGTGATTAGTTAAATACTCTAACTATATGTACATATAATTAATCCATATAAATCATATGGAAATCAGCACATGATTTTATTTTTTCGTTATTTTCACAGTTGCCAATTTTTCGATATTTATTTTATTTATTGTGCCGTGAACATTTATTAATGCTCAGTTCATTTTAGTGAATGCTACAGTTATACAGTAAAATATATGTACGTATTTGTATGTATTTGTATCACGAAAACCGCCCAAAAATAAATTAATAAAGCAAAAAATGTATATTGAGAGCGTAAAAAATAATCATGTTTATCGCCTTTTAAAAGCTTATGGGCAGCAATATTCAAAAATTTTAATTTATATGCCAGCTCATTCGGCATCAAAGATGGATATGAATATACAGTATATGTACACAAATGTGTTTATATGATTACGTGTATGAAATAAATGCGTATAAATAACTCCTACCCAGAACTAAACTCAAACTAATCATTTTGTATTATTTAATTTATTTTTTGTTATGGAAATTTCATTTAACTACAATAGAAAAATTAAAAAGAAAATTTGTATAATTACAAGTATAGTAAAATTCATTATTAAACTTATTTTTTTAATTATAAAAATTAAAGACAAAGAATAAATATAAAAATCGTTTGGAATATTAGTTCAGAATATTTATGAAACTTATTCCAGAATCAAAATTTGACAAAAAGATACTTTTCATCAATGAAAAAGTGAAATGCTAAAACTTTATTTATAACTTTATTTATATATTTATATAACGTTATTTATAGGCTTATATTATTTATCAATAAAATATATCTCTTGCATTATATAAAATTAGAAAGCTCCAAACTGAATCTGAGAATTTCAAGAGTTTTTCCACTGGGTAAAAAAAAAATGAACCAGTTTTCGTTAATTAACAAATTTGTCATTTTTGCCCAATGAAGCGACACAAAACTAAGCAAATTTATGTTAAATTGTAAAGTTGTATCATTGATTTGGGTCTTTGTAAATAGTTTAACTGTATTTGGAGCCACGATAAAAGGGAAAAACTGGAAAATCAAAAAGAGCCGGCCATTTACAAAATAGGTTTTTCATTTTTTATTTTCGGTTGTTTCGTTTTTAATTTATGCGACTGTCTGCACCAGTTTTATTATCAAATATAAATTATATTTTTTTCGCCTACAGTATTTGACTTTGCATTTCCAGTTTGAAGTTTTTTAAGTGTGTCTCCATCTCAGTCTATCTATATCATTATATATCTTCTTCTTTTACTCTTTTATTGGAGTGTGTTACTAATAACATATTTATCTTGACTATTCAATATGCATTATTAAACACTCTCAGTCTCAATCTCAGTTCACGAACTCTGCTCATCTTATTTTATGACAAATCAAATATCGATATGATTTAAGTGTGTACATATGTATTAATATACCCATGTGTTTGTGCTCATCATAAAGCTTGAAAATGATTTGGAGGCCTTTTCAAATCGGTTTCTCTAATGGATTTTGAAAGCTCCGCCATTTGCATACGCCAAAAAGCCACAAAATGAATCCAATCGATTCGGTTTAGCTTCGGAATATTGTATTCAATTTAACACCAAGTCAATTAATTAAATTTGTGTTGCTTATTTCTCTGTTGTTGTTTTTTTGTTTCTTATGATTTAACGGATCATTTTGTAACTGTGCATTCAAAATTATGAAGGGAAGTCATAAAGTTGCTATACTGCATATCATATTTTTGAAATTGATTTACAATTTCCCAAGCTTTGTTGGAGTTAAAACTTTTAAAGTTACAAATACAGTAGTTTTATGGTTTGATTCGAACTAAGCCATAAATGCATAAAACTTAAAGACTGTCGTAATATGTAAGTGAAGGTAACTGAGCTAAATTCAAGTTTAAGTTAGCGTAAAAAAAGTTAGTTTACAGATACAATCCCAGATACATTCTATGTCTGATCTTATAAAAATTATAAACTTGAGTTCTAGACAATACTCGTAGCATATTTTTGTGTCAAATTTGAGCAAAATCTGAGCTGTTTTGATTTGAAATTGAACTCACCTTTGTCGGCGCTTCGGGCGCGATCCTTCAGCTGTTTGACAATGCCATATTTGACGGTACCAAATTGTATCATTTTATTGATGGTCTCCTGGTGATTATCCTTGAAGTCACTACGCATCGCACACAGAACGTTGGACAAGTGATTTTTCATCAAGAATTGTTGAATTGTTGATCGATTGTTGTTGTTTGTTTGATTTTTGCTATTTTAGCACAATTTAAACATTATTTATCGAGGTGTTTGGTTGTGTGTTTGGTTGTGTGTGTGTGTGTGTTGGGCAGGGGAATGAAGTTGAGAATCTGTGTTCGTTGTCTTGGCGCCACTTGGCCAAAGAATATTGAACATTTGTCATGCGCGCAGGGCTCGATCCATGTCTCACTGTCCTTGTCACACTTTTGAGCTTTTCTTTTCTATTCGCTTCGATTTTTAAAGTAATTTGATCATTTGAATTCACAGGCGCGTTTTGTGTTTTGCCGTCGGCTCAGCAACGTTTATCGATAACAAATTGCATTGAGATTCATATTCAATTCAAAAACTCATCACACTGATCATGTTGTATATATTATATATAGATAGATAGATATATGTATTTGTAGACACTTGGTGGCAATCTGATTGGAATTTTGGAATCGCTCGCGCACTCGCTAAAAATGTTGTGTTGAAACGGAACGAAACGGGAAACGTAATCGGTATCAACTCAGTGGCTGAATCGCTGCTCTCAATGCGGCACGAACGTTCAGCACGCGCGTCAAAATAACACTGACACAAAACACAAACAATATCTTTGAGATACTTTCAGGCACACACACATACTCGCGCTCACACGCACACACACACACATACACAGTGGGCTACACGAACGCAGCGTCGTTTCTGCTGTTGCTGCTTCGGGCAGCGACAACGACAACGACGACGACGACGACCGGTTTACTACCAATATTTTTACATGCACATACATACACATGCATGTGTGCGTGTGTGTGTGCAACATTTTTATTATTACTGCCAGCAACAACAACAACAACAACAACTGCTGGCATATCCTGACATTCAGTCAACCAACCCACCTTATGCTCACACACACTCACACACACACACACATACCCTCAGACGCGCACTCGCTCACATTTCATATAATTTTTCATATATATAAACGCTCTCGCTCCCACTTGCACACACACCCTCTCCAATACACACACACACATAGTCGCATTTTCCCTCTCATCATAATTTTTATTAAATTTTGCCCGACAGTCGGCCGTCTCGTGCTGTCTTGCTTGCACCTCTGGCCAGTTATGACTGCTGTTACTGTTACTGTTGCCATCGACCTCTCACCGCTGCGCTGCTTGCGGCCCTCACACTCGCTCTCTCTATCGCGCGCTCGCGAGCGCAGGATGCTCATTCACTGCTGCTGCTGTTGTTGCTGCTGCTGCTGACGTTGCTGCCTCTGCCTCTGCCCGTGTCGCTGCTTACCTGTTTGCTGCACGAACATTTATGAAACTTGTTCGAAAAATTATGAGACACACTCACACACTCATACACAAAAAGAGACATGCCGCGGCGAGCGCTCAAAAAAGCAGCGCACTTCGTGTCGGCTCTCGCCTTGACTGCTCTGCCGGCGCTGCTGTCGCTGCTGCTGCTGCTGCTACTTCCTTCCGCTTTGGTGGCTTATCGGTAGCTCGCTCACCTTTTGCGCCATTGTTGTTGTTGCTGTTGTTATTGTACCCCGTATTCTTGGCATTTTTTGCAGCTACTTTCGTCTGTTCTCGGGTGCCATCTTGCGCTCTCCCTCGCACTTGCGCTCTCTTGATTAATAATTTATCATAATTCATATGCGCCGGCAACTGGTTGCGAATCCCTCCTCTCTCTCTCCCCCTTCCACCGACCCGCTGCGCATATAAAATGTTCGGCCCTTTTACAGCTGCCGTCTCGCTTGCACGCACGCCTGCGCCCCGGCCATGTGTTGCGCTCGCTCTTCCCACCTCTTGAGCGCGAGCGAGAGCGAGAGAGAGAGCGCGTGCTCTCTTGTTCCCGCCAGTTATGAGCGCCGTTGCTGTTGTTGCTTTTTTAATTTCGGTTTTATAAGATTTTCGGTTCTTTGCTATTGTTCTTCCCCGACTCTTCGTCGTCTGTCTGCTTTGGGTGCTTCGCTTATTCGTCAACTCAATTGTATGCATGTGTGTGTGTGTACATATGTGTGTGTGTGTCTCTCTGTGTGTGTGTGCGTTAAATATTATGAGCCATTCATCAAAATGTTTGGTTTCTCGTTTCTTTTTGTTATTTTTTCGTGACTTTTGGCAACTCCCACTTCGTTTATAATTTTCTTATTGTTTATTCCACTGCCTTGAGACATTTTATTGTTTCTGCGGCTTTATCGATTTACTCCACAAATTCTAAAACAGTTTAAACTCTTGCAACAATTTATTTGTGACTCAATTTCGGATATCTAGCGATAAATTTGTGACTTCTGTTTTTTATTTCTAAATTTTAATTGAAAATTCTAAATTCTTTAAAGATCTTTGACTAATTATTGAAACAATTGTTGAATAACTTTTGATTACTAACGTTAATTGCTCTGTTGTCGATCGACATGATTCAAGTTTGCATTCATTTGTTAATTTTTTTTTATTTCAATCATTCGATTTCATTCCTTGAGTTGTAAATCAGCCAGAAGTGAAATCAAGTTCTCATTTTGGCAAATCGCAAAACCTGTTACATTTTCGAATCGAATCCGTGAAATAAATTGTATTTATCGTAATATGTGAGAAATGGTCCAACAATATATGAAAATGTTTTAAATGTACCAGTTTCGTTATATGTAAATAAACTTTGAAAATTGTTTTTTAACAGTATAAAAAAATGGGGAGAGTTTAGTTTATATTATTATAAATAGTACATTTCAATTTAATTATATAGAAATTTATTAAACAGATAATGGGGATGGATTGATAAAATAACTGGGAAATAAATTAATTTCAAATATTTTCAGTGCAGGAATTCAAGAACTCTCAGTTTTACAATCAAATCTTTCCAATTCTTTATTTACATTGAAAAATAATAAATATTTTTAATTTTGATTCAAGCCCTTCCAGTTAATTATTATATTTATTTCAATTTTAAAAAATACTTAAGGACTAGAAACTCGACAAGTACCTAAACTTAGAGTAGGATATTTTCTTATACAGTCGAACTTTCCAAACTCGAATCATCGTTATCCAAAGAAAAGGTTCGAGTTATGGATATATTCGACTTATAGAGTTCTTTTTCTTAAGTTTATTAATTTTACTGCCACTCATTTAGTTCGAGTTAGAGAGATATTATAAAAAAAACCTCTTTACGAGTTAAAAGTCTAGTGACGAAAACATAATCATGCCCCAAAATTTCTGATATCCAATTTTGTGACGACTAACATTAAATTTTAAACATTAATTATAAAAAAAAAAAGATTGTTACTATGCACATTGCGCTAAATTTTTCATACCTAATAAATAGTACTTTTTTTTCGTGCTAGAAATAATAAAAGAATATCTTTAAATAGTTTGTCTAAATATTATACAGACTCTGAGGTCTATCGATTCAAACGCAAGCAAAACTCCACCCATCGATAAATTTCATAGGGAATCATCAGGAAAATAAAATGCAAAGGGGATTCACTTGTCCCAGCAACAACAACAACAACCGTAATAACAGTAATAACAAAAAAAGCAACCAATAAGAAAAATAACAATAATACATAAGATAAAAGAAAGCATTCATGCTGCCTCTGTCGCTGTCGCTGCCGCTGCATCTGCCGCAGTCGCAGTCTGCATTGACGTCGCTGCCGCAAAGTCCAAATGAAAAGTCAAATTCGTTCACTTGCCCAAAGGATGGAGTTGGGGGGAGGGGGCAACTGTCATAAATTTGTCGAAGAGAGAGTGCGAACTGAGAAGTAAAATGCACAAACTGAAGGAGCAGGAAGCGATACATGTTAAAAAAGAAGAAAAAACAATGCGAGACAAAAAAAAGAAATATAAAAAGCAACAACAAGAAGAAGAAGAACCGAGGCCAAAGCCCAAAGCCAATCGCCACCTTGCGCACCAGTAAGAAAACAGAAGACAGCGCACTCATAAACCAACAACAACAACAACAGCAACAGCAACAAATGAGACGAGTCAAATGTATACAATACGCCTCCAACCCACTCAAGTCTCTCTCTCTCCCGTGTGTGTGTGTGTGAGGGTTTGTTTATGTACCAGGCAAATACATAATTCATAACGCTCATATTCGCTCATCTTGCGCCGCCGCCGATAACCAACCGCTGCAGCCAGCGACGGCAGCGGGAGTGTCGCTCGTTCGTATATGTTGCTGCCCTTTTCATATCTGCCATCATATTCCAACTGATACGCCAATACAGTTACGAGGCACACACACGCACACACCCATACATACGTACATCAAGTTTTTGATAGACTCTCATAATCATAACGAAAACAACACCAACACACAGCAACAATAACAACAACAACAGCGTAGTACGCGCACTCATTGAATTCTTACAGGTTGCTTGCCTCTCTCTTTCTCGCTCTCTCGCTCTCACACACACACACGCGCGCTCTTTGTACATTTGCCTGCTTGCGCTGTGGCGCAACAGCAGCAGCGCAGCGACCGCGCTCATTTTCGAAATGTCTGCTGTTTCTGTCACTGTCGCGCTCTCAGTGTCATGCGCTGTTAGCATTCAGTCTTATACGCTGTTAACTGTATGCATATTCGAAAATGTAGTCAAATTCAGTCTGTTAACAACGCTACTACCCCGCCATATGTAAAAGCATGTTAATCCAAGGCATGTTAAGCATGCTATTTATATGTGTGTGTGTGTGTGTGTGTGTGTGTGTATGCTTACTTATATATTTTTATAATAAGTAAATAGTTATAAAAAATCTACAACAAAAAAACGTTTTCGTATATTTTGCATGCTCATTTTTTAAAATTCCATTAGCTCATAACTATAAAAACAATAGAGTGATTCTTTTATTTGCCTTCAGACCCCAAAAATGGCGGCAATAAAAAATGTTTAATTAGCTAAAAAACGTAACAAAAACATTTTTTAATGCGAATGCTCTTGAAAATTTTGATTTAATTCTCAAAATCAATAAGCTTAAAAAAACCATGAACAACTTTTATAATGTATTTTAGCTTAAATATATATAAAATATAAATTTTGTATTTTTTTTTATTTGAATTAAACTAAAATAATTAAAGTAAATATAACAATGAATTCAAATTTTGTATAATATTTAAAGTTTAATTTAATATTAAATGTCTTTTAAGTAAATAATTTTTAAAGTTTTGATTGATTTTTTAATTTAAATGTATTCCCCTTTGATATCCCCTTTGATATCTATTCCAGTTCTACCTTCTCCCTCTCTCTCCTTCTCTCTTTCTCTTTCTCTTTCGCTCCCTTTCTCTCTTGTAACCTTAATCAATATGCAATCTGGCATCCTGATTTTGTCACCCTATTTTTAATACCCGTTATCGTTTTCTCCCCGTTTTCCTTATCAACATGAAAAGATCTTTGAATTTAAATGATCTTTCGGTCTCTTTGAACTAATTAAAAATCGAAGAAGAAAAAAAAACCAGAAGACAAAGTAAAAAGCAAGTAAAACAAAAGGAAAGAATCGAGGTAGAAATAATGAACGGAATCGCTTCCGCTCAGCGGTCCTGGCTCAAAGGATCGCAAAAGGAATAAACAAAATAGGAAACACAAAAAATTAGAAATAGAAGTAAGTAAATAAATAAATAAAAGTTATTGCCAGTTCGCAGGGTAGCGCATGCGTCGGGCATATCAATTGCCAACATACACTTTATATTTTTATGATGGTCAGTTGGGTTTGTTGGGCCTAAGTAAACCAATTATTCCCGATCCTCGAAGGATTTCCATTCCCATTTCCAATTTCGTTTGTTGTTGTCCGCTTTTCGCGTCTGAGTTTTTCACACTTGCCCCTCGAGCATCGTCAAAATTATGGCAAAATTCAACAAGTAATTTTCCTTTTCCCGGGATCTGTTTTTAGTTGCGTGCCTCAATTCTTCAGACGTGCCACTTGGTTGCTAAGAGAAGGGGCAGACAGAGGAGGAGGCAGAGGAGGAGGAGTGTCTTTTATGACCACATTGCTAACGTTTCAGAATTTTAAAAAATTCAACAATTTTTATTTGATTTTAATGTTGAACATTTTTGCCGCCTTCTTCTGGGTTATGCCCAGAATCAGAGCCAAGCTCAAGGCCCGACCCAGAACTAAAACCACAACCAGAAACCGAATCCCAATCCCAACCCGACACAGAACCAGAACCAGATCTATTAGAAATTCCATGCATGTGCCCACAAATTTCTATCAAAACGCGAACTCATTTAAATCGCTGACAAACGCGTTTGATGTTTGCTTTATGAGCTGAACCTCAATTTAACTGTTCCCCCCTCCCTTCTGCCCCTGCCCCCTATCGGGGGTCTATAAACGGAATTGCTTATTAAAGAGCAGTTGGTTCCATTTCCATTTCCATTTAGCCGACGATCACTCGACCCAAGTGCGACCTGCATTTAAAATTTCGAGTGCAGCCATCGCTCGACTATCGAAGATCAAAAGATACTTATCGGCAGAAGGGTTTTCGATGGGTTGAAACAGGGGGGAGGGGGAAAGGGGAGGGGATAAATATATTTTAATTATAATTGTAATAAAATTAACTCTGATAAAATTAACTCGATTTAAAATAGATGTTTAACTTTATAAATTCAGATCTTTGAATTTTCCAAATAATATTTTTATTGAAATTAAATTAATTTAAATATTAAATAATAAAAGAAAATGCAAAAAACATGAAAAACAAAAATAGAAGCGCATCTATTTTAAAATATAATAATAAAAATTTCAATATATTTTAATATATTAAATACATAAATGTATAAAGTATTTATGAAATTTTTGTATAGCATTAAAGAGTAACGATATAATATATACAGGGGTGCCATAGAAATCGAATTCGTATATGCGTAAACAATTTCAAGTAGAATATTAAAATAAATGGAATGGAAAAAAAGAATGAAACTCAGCACTGAAAAATCCCAGTAAAATCCACAAAAATTGGTCTAAAAATTGGTAAAATCTTGTTCACATTGTTGTTTGATTTTTATGAAGTCATGACTGGAGGTACATAAAACAAGATCTCCCCCAATGTTAATTAATCAGCGAGGTTCATCAGAATCCGAATTGTCGAATGCTTTTAAAAGAAAAAATAAAAGACATAAATCTTTCAATCAAGAGAGAACTACGAGAGTTATAAACATTTATGGAGTTCCCAAAGAGTCCTTTAATAAACTAAAAAGACGAACTCAAAATGAAACTGAAACTGAAATTCAGATTGCAACTAAAACTGAAACTGTTGAAATTCTCGACACATAAAAATTGTTTATAGGACGATATTTAAATTATTTATGGAGAGAGCAGGTAAACTGAAAACTGGAACCAAAGTAATTACGCATAAATCAGTGTGCTCCGAGGGTTTCACAGAGCTGAAAATGCATAATGATATCTTCATAGACACACACACACATGTATATAAATGTGCATATGTGTGAGTCGATCAATATTTCATTGATGGGGCGTAGGATACGACTCAAAAAAGGCAGATAACGAAAATGTCAACAACTTTTTTGAGGCTGGGCCATAAATTTGTCGGAGTCGAGTTTAAACGATATTAAAAAAGGATTTCCTTTTGTCTGGCAATAATAATTAAAAAATCACCAAAAAGAAAACCGAAACAAAAAACACACGTGAAACAAAAGGAAAATCGAGGCAATAAAAACAGAAGAAAAAAAGGAAAACTCGACGCGACATTTTCCGTTTACCTGCTCTGATTTCGGACTCGGTCTCAATGGAAATCGGAATGGGAATGAGAAAGGGAATGGAAATGCAGACAAAGTTGACAGTGACAAAAAATAGAAGAAGTTATGAAGGTGTCGTTAAGGATCAATGCCTGCAATTGCAATTGCGCCACGCTCCGGGCAGGTAAAACAGGACGAAAGGATCTAAGGACACTCGAGGTCGGATCGTGTGGCGCCGCTTACCTCATAACTCTCTCACTCTCTCTCTCTCTCTGATAAGCAGGTCTGTCCATAACTGTACAGTTGCAGGTGGCGCCACCTACATCCTGCCACATGTCCTGTCGCCTGTCCGGTTGCGCTCAATTCGCTAGCCACAAATCAAATCGAATTTAGTTCGGCAAATCAAATTGTGATTTCGAGTGGCCAGCGACCGCAACTTGCCGCTAAGTTGCCATTGTTGCCATTGGCAATGTTGCCACATGACTCCCCCTCCCCCCAATTCTTTCCTTCTCCCCCTCTCTCCTCTCCCTGCTCTTCCTCATGCACGCATAATTTCTCAAGTGCTGCTCAATTTGAATCAACTCTCATCGTCGCTTCCTTTGTCAATTGCACTCACTTAACGCGCTTCTCCTCTCTCTCTCTCTCTATTCTCTATGCCTCTCCCTCTCATTTGCTGCATTTATTTATTTGCTGAAAATTGCTGTGAAAATTATATTTGCACAATTTTCAACTGGCAGCCCTCGAGTTTTGATTGACAGCGCGTTTCTGATTCCAATTCTGTTTCTGATTTTGATTCCATTTGTTGCCTCTGCTGCTGCTTCTTCTTCTTCCTTCTTTTGTGGCAAACCGCACAAATCACTTCAAAAATTGTTGGCCTAGGGGCTGAAGGCAACATGCCACTTCATTTTTTTATATTTATCCACTCAACACGCAATTTGCGCTCTTTAAAAAATTACTGCAAATTAACTTTAGCGGAAAGTTAAGGGCTTTTCATTAGAGAAAAACATATTGAAGAGAGGGGAAAATATTTAAGATTATTTTTTTATAACAAAGAAAAAATAAAACAAATAGATTCACATTATTATATTAAAATTAATAAGCACGAATACATTTATTAAGCGTAAAAGTCAAAAATGATTAGGAGAAAGTGAGAACAATTTTTTTATAGTAAAATATGTAAAATTTAAACATAAATAAAATAAATTAAATTAATTAAAAATAATACAAAATAATAAAAAAAAAAAAGTAATAAGTCATCACAATAGATTATATAAAATCAAATTGTAAACTATAATGAAAATTAATCTTACAACTGAAATCTAAAGCTTAAATTATTAAAATTTACTACTATTTCCATCTTGTAAATTGTTTAATCTTAATATTATTTTAAAATCAATGATTGTAATACTAGTGACTAGTGCTTTAGATAATAAGCGTTAGCTTGTAGCACTAGGAATCGAAACAAAGAAATTAAATTTATTAACTTAAGGTTAGATTAAAGTTTCTAAAAAAAAAAAAAAAAAAAAAATAATAATAATAATAATAATATGTAAAATACGAAAAGTCAAGAAACTTGTGTTTTTCGATAAAGAAAGATATTTGAAAATTAAGGAAGCTACTTTGAAAATGTAGAGATTAAAAGATTTCAATTTATTATAATTTATTTAATCAAATTAAAGTTAATTTACTTAATAATTTAGTTGATCGTTTTTATTAAAGGGGAAACATTTTCCAGTGAATTGAAATGTGCTAAAATTATTGAAAGCGATGAATTTGAGAATATTCATAATAACTTAATTAGAAATATAAATAAATGGAGAGATTTATTTGAGTATTTTAATTAAATTAAACTCAAAAGAATCCCAACGAAATCAATTTAAATTTCCATTTAATTCTTGTTTCTCAATCAAGAACTCTATAAATATAATCAATTGTACGCGTATTCCCAGAAATCATATAGACCAAATAATATAATTAAAAATAGCCATAAACCAACGAATTTCTGTACCTTTTATAGGCAGTAGCTGGAATATGTTTAAGTAATTAAACTCCAAATTAGATGAAGACAATTAGTTGCAATTAGAAGGAAATTTTAAGAGGCATCGATAAGGCTTGAGTCGAGAAATGTAAAGGGTTTCTATAATTAGTTTTAATTGTAGCACATATATCGATAAGGTCATAGATCTAAAAAGAGAGAGAGTTTAACGAGCGCGTGGCAAGAAGGAGCGAGAGAAGAGAGAAAAGAGAAAAGGAGAGATGTGTGAAGGGAAAGTGCAGACACTTGATGGGCGCAACCAGGTAACGCCAGTTTTAACAGCATCCCATCATCCCACCATAACATACTGTTGCATCCTGGCATTTGTATTCAATGGAAAAGGATTCGGATCAAGGAAAAGGAATGGAAAGGAGCCATAAACCTGATGTTTATATGTGTATGTTTATGACCGTCGTCTTCGGGTCGCTGATCGCGCATTGTGATGTCTGCTCTAAATGTAAACCAGACAATTTATCTGCTATTATTGGTAAACATGCCCACCCCTCTGTCTGTCCTCCCGTCTGTTCCAAGGCCAAGGATGAGCTCGCGACTCTCTCTCTATGGAAAAATCAAAATTTTATTATCGTGTAACAGAAATTTCTTGCGGAAACATTTGAAAAGCCATAAAAATGCAACCCTATGACAAGACTATCTCTCTCTCTCTCTCCCACTCTCTCTCGCTCTCTTTCTCAAGGTAGAACTAGTGGCATTATTACCAGCGAAAAACAAATATCCATAAAATGCGTGCGCTTTTCATCAAGATTTTCCCCGTGCGTTGCATTTTGTTGTTCTTCTGTAAAATTTGTTTCAATTTTCTCAAGTTTTATGCGTTTTCTATTGAAACAATGACAGTGATGATGAGATTGTGATGGGGGCGACTCTGTGTGAGTTCGATATGTCTATCTATCTATTTATCGGTTTATTCTCTTCGATCTATTTCGAGTATTCATTTTTGGTTTTATTGCGGCTTTCTTCCCCCCGAGTTGCTCCTCGAATTGCAGTTGCAGTTGCAGTTGCATGTGGCACGATTGCCAGTTCACCTTGCCCCCAGTCCGACTTGGCTTTACGACTTGTAATTGATGTTGGTTTTGGCATAATTTATCGTTACATTTAACGGCTTCATTTGAACCCTTTAATGGCCCAAACGTGGCCTGTTATTCATTGGAATCAAAAATTATGATATTTTTGAAAATTTTTATTACCTTGCGCATTGTGGCACCACAAAATGTGGCACTATCCCTTCTCTCTTTTTCACTCTCTCTGTTGCTGTCATCATCATATGCCCGATCGACCACAATATTTATGGCATTTGTGTGGAAAACACTCGCTATTTCAATTTGGAGCTGGTACTTTCCATGGGAAATTAGAAAACTCGAGGAGTTCAATGCGGTGCAGAATATGATAATGATCATATTTTTTTTAAATTAATAAATGGAAATTTGAGGGTAATTTAATAATATTTAAAAAATGGAACTGTTTCAAACTAATTTCCAAAAAATTACCATTTTTTTAATTCTCATACACTGTTTTATTTATTTAATAATTTTCTTCAGATATTAAAGTCTTTCATAGAAACCTTTGTTTACTACAATTTCTTTCATTGTACATAATATCAATGCATTAAAAATTTTAATTTAAAATAGAATCTAAGGAATTTACTTTTAATAGTTACTCAAAGACTTTTACTCTATAAATCCTATGTAAAAATTATTTGTGATTAAAATAATAAAAATAATTAATAATAAATTTTAATATTGTTTTTTCTTATATCCATCTAAAATAATGAATACAGAGATATTCAAGACACTTTGACTTTGGTAGCAAAAAAATATAAGTCCCAAAAGATTTTATATCTAAATTAAAAACAGTTATTTTCAGTCCTTGGTATTGCTTGAAAAATAATATTTATAATTTATGATTTTAATAATATTAATATTTTTTTTTTGTATTTTTTACCTTTAGTATTGGTTGTGATAAGTTACCACATTTAGGGCGTTTTTTCAATGTACATATAAAGTTTATTTAACATATATTCATAATTCAAGCGAAAGGGAATTCTGTGGCAAATTTGACATTAATTTATATACATTTTACGTCAAATTTTCTTTTCAATAGTTATCATATACCTTATTTATACATTAAAAAAACACGCGCCTTATACAAATATTTCTAAAAATAGTGCAAACCAATGGGTTTTCTTTATTTATTTTAGTTTTAACTTGTTTTCCCTTTAAAATATCAATTACTATGGAGCGCTTCAGTAATTTTTATTAAAATTAATGAAAATTTGACATTTCCTGGGGAGCATTGATCCTCTTTAGGTTTCTTTCGACTGCTCTTATTTTCCCGCCCTTATTAAATACCTCAAGATGATCCTGAGTTGACTTAAATGAGGAACAAAAGTGATCTACTTTAAGAGGAATTTGATGGCAAAAGTTCAATGACAATTGCGGTCAGAATCAGCAGCGTCAGCATCTCAATGTGGAACTTGGCCGAGACGATGAATGGCGCCGTCCTCAGCTTCCCTCATTGCCTCGAATCCCTTTGGCAAACCCGTTGTTTAAGTGGCGCTTAGACGGTTGACTTGGCCAGTTACCATTTTGGGCATTTCTCAGGCCCAATTTTTGAGTGAATGTTTTTGCTGCTGCTGGTTTTTAATAAGTTATGCGCCCCGCAGGCCACAGTGCAACTCCAACTTGCAACTTCCAGCTTCCATGTCGTTTTATAATGTGGCCGTCTTAATATGATTTTTGTCCCCAAGCAGCGGACATAGCCCAAATTCCAAAACGCATCATTTAATGCTGCTTCTGCCACGACTGAGGAGTTGCTGCCACTCTTTGGGGCAACTTGTCAGCTCGTCAGTTTGTCAAACTGTCATATGCTTGTCGCACGCTCGCCACAAACAAAAAAACAA
Organism: Drosophila subquinaria; assembly: GCA_037043405.1. Lineage (NCBI taxonomy): Eukaryota > Metazoa > Arthropoda > Insecta > Diptera > Drosophilidae > Drosophila > Drosophila subquinaria. The sequence goes on from JBAMBL010003070.1 coordinate 245,075, forward strand.
AACTGGACTGGAGATATATTAGCTGAAATTTTAATTACAGACTGCGAGTTTTTTATTCTTCTTTCCTTTCATTTTTTGTGGAACAAAACTCGAATATTTTCCATGCGGCATTTGACTGCAAAAGCAGTTTATAAAAATTTAATTGATTGATTTATTTCGGGGAAGTTGTCAGGCAAAGGCAAAGGAGGTATGTCCCTGGTAAGGATGCCAGGATGGACTACCGCCGTGTAGTTTCAGGCAGGTAGGTGGTCAATGAAATACTTGAGCATTTAGTGCGGTTTTTGACAAATCAATCTCGCATCCAGCTGATGAGAGAACGCGGAGAAGACACACAAGACAAGACAAGAGATGAGCTAAGATGTTTGGCAGAAGTTTAAAGCCGAGCTAAATACTCTGTAAACTGTCTCAATAGCAACGCCTACAAAGGATACTCCGTTACTCCTGTTAATCCTTGGGTTCCTCAGGCACAGCTGGATTTAACCCGGTTGGAAACAAGACTACAGACTGAAACAATCGACAATCGGGGCGGTGGCCTTTGTTGCCTTTAGAGCCGCCTCACCGCATCTTGGCAAATATATCCCGCAAACAGGATCAATCAGCCGGGACACTGCAGATCCTGCGGATCATGTGCGAAAATTAGTGCAGATTTCAGAGTTTGTACATCAGGTAGTTTTCAGTTTTCAGTTTGACCGCTCGCTGACCGGAAAATCCGATCGAAGGGATTATAATTCCTGGCCAGGGCGATCCATCGTCCTTCCCCTGCCGCCCTTGTTTGTGCGACAATTAAGGCAAATATTTTGCGTACTAATTAAGCACGGCTTAAGCCGGACTAGACAGGACTCGAACTCAAACTCGGACTATGTGCAGGCATTTGCATACAGCGTCACGGATTTGCAGCCATTACCCTTTTGTTGCCAAAGGATTTCCGCAGTGGGCGTTGCGTTTGTCCTGTTTCGGTTCCTGAGAATTTCCCTCCTTCGGAATATCAATGTCGTCACGCTTCGCCCGATGTTTTGGGTCAACGTTGTTGTTGTTTGTCCGAAATGATATGCAAATATTGACGTACATCATTTTTCAATATTTGAGCGTGAAATTCGTGAGACGTGAGACGTGAGACGAGGCGAGTCCTTGTCCCGAACTGGTTAAGCAAAGGAGTCGAGACATTCTGCTCAAGGACGAGACATTTAAGAAAGAAACATCTCGAGGTCATTTCAGAAATTAAATAATATTCAATAAAAAAAATAAATAAATACACACAATAATGATAAATTTATGATTATAATAATTAAATATATAAATTAATATTAATATCAAAGCATTATTATTGTTTTTATTTTTATTAATATAATATTAATATTCAGAAGTATTTATAAAATTAAAATTATATTAAGCAAAATAGTATGATTTTAAAATAATATAAATTTTTATTTATATTAAAAGCATTAAAATGAAAGTAAACATTGAAAGTGTAGAAATCTGGAATCTGAAATTAACCAACATTTGCTGCATGAAATGGGAAAAACTCAGAAAAACTTAAACTGATCAATAAGTATTAGTCGAAGTAATTAGTTTTATTTATTATTATGACAATTGTTAATATTATTTTATTTTTATTTTTATTTTTATTTTATTTATTGTCTGCAGCCGACACAACAATTAATTTAAAATTAAAAAACACCAATTTAAATTATTATAATTAAAACTCTGGGGAATATAAAATGAAAAAGAAAATGATTGGCGCAACATTTGTTGCTAGGATTGGGAAAAGCCCAGAAAAACCCAATCAGACCATTTTAATTATAATTATATTTATTATTGTAATTATTTTTTTTGAATATTCAAATATTAAAATAATATAACCACGTTTTGATTTTTATTCATATTTACACTTCTACATTTACTTTTTTCTTGGTTTTTAAATTCATTTATATTTGAAGCAAAGTAATAGATAGATATCCTTGTCACACTTCTCTCAGCACACTCACACACACACACACACACACACCAAGCTAACTGATGCTCATATTTACTTTTCAGGGCCATGGAAATCGTTGGAAAACATCGACGAAAGCATCGATTCGACTTGGACTTGGGACTTTAGGGGATGAAGGCATTCGGGCCGAGAGGAATGAGGGGAAAGTGTGGCAAGCAGTTTGTTGACCCAGCTTCTGATTTGGATTTAGATTTAGTTTCAGTTTCAGTTGCAGCAAAGTGAAGGCATTTGAGAAGGTTCAATTGGCACCAGCGACATTTTACACCACGCTTCCCTGTTTACATGCCACAAGAGGGGGCACGAATGGGGGGATGCAGCTGAGGAAGGGCGGGGAGAGTTCGGCTTGAGCCTTGCTGCAGCCAAAGTGAAAGTGAAAGCACTTGAATGAAGTGAAATGAAATGAATTCGAAATGAAAATGAAAATGAAACGCCAACAGATGCGTTGCCACATTAGAAGATACTTGCCCCACGTTGTGGCAGCGAGAGAGGGCGAAGGGAGGGAAGAGAGAGGGAAAGACACTCTCATTTCACTTTCGCTCTACAATTTTTTGGGGACAACTTTTGCACTCAATTTGATTTGTCGCCGTCGTGTGGCATGCGGCATCAGGCATGTGGCGTGGGGCGAGTTATTGCTTCCGCTGCTCGGATTAGGCATAACTCAGCGTTCAAAGGATTTCGCCTTTCATAATTGTGCATTAATGTGTGAACGAATCCTTTCCACGGAGTCGGCGTCAATATTTACATTAGCCACGAAATCATTTCATTAAATCCTGTGCAACGCCCAGTGGCAGCGGGGCAAGTGCTTTATGTAAACATAACGCCTTCCTGCCTGCCTGCCACGTGCCACAAGGCGACACGACGCCGCCAGTGGCAACTTACCCTCCCCTCCTTATCCTTTTGGTCCTTATCCTTTTTCGTTTGCTTACATTATGTAACATATTAATAATGAAATCGCTCATAAAATTATAGCAACACCAGCGGAGGGCACACCAAATAAAATAACCGCTTGCGTGTTGCAAGTTGTTCATGCAACGTCGCCGTCTGTTCGCACATTGTGCCGCGTGTGGCAGCCCCACGAGTTATGAAATTATTTTCCATAATGAGCGTGTGTCGCCTTTCACCCCTCGACACACAAAGTCAACATATTGTTGTCGATTTCGATTTCGATTCCAATTTCGCTGCCATTCCAGTTTTCATATTCTCTCTCTTGGCAGCCGGAAAATGTGCGCCGCGTGCCGCTATTTAGCGTCTATTATCCTGCGAGCATATTCCACACATTCCGCCAACTATCTGTATATATATCTGTCTGTCCGTCTGTCTATCTGGTATCCTGTTTGGCTCTTATCCTGTCATCGCCAGTCGACGGCCAACGCGCCCTTCTTGCTGACGCAAAGATGATTTCGTTTTCCGGAACCCGTCATGATATGCCATGAGTTTACATTAAATAATGCCCCGAAATCTATCCATAAACGGAAACGGGTTGATCGCTTACACATTGACGAGTTTGCAGGATATGTTTAACATAATAACAACCTCGAACTGCCCCCGAGGATGAAACGGTTCTAATCGCAGATTATATAAACAGATGATATCATCTGAGCACGCTCCTTGAGATAGTGACATAGTATATAATAATGTTGAAGTAGATATATGAAAGTATGGATATAGTTATGTTTACTAAATATTTAATAATTTATTTAACGAGCAAAATAAGTATTTAAAACGGCGGTGGGCACGAAGTGGCTCCGGGAGCAGCGAATGCTTCCAACTTTTTTTCTGCCTTTTCGGCGCCGTGAAGTCGCACAAAAGACTTGCTGTTGATGTTGTTGTAGTTGTTATTGTTGTGCTCCCAAATTTAGATTTCGTTTATTCATTTATTTAAGTAATACAAACTTTCAGATTAAAAAACAAATGAAAATATATCTTAATAAAAATCAAACAAAAATTGTTAATTTCTCAGATTGTTTGAAATTGATTTAAATGGCATTTTGCCAATTCTTTCTATATGGAAATCTTTAAAATTTCTTCTAATGCCCCTTAACATGTTATCAAAATTCATTTAATTTTCAAAATGGAGATGTGTAAAATATCTGGGGTGCCACAGAAATCTCTTTCACCTGAAAAATGACGTAAATTTCATACAAATGTACGTCAAATTCAAGTGAAAGAGATTTCTGTGGCACCCCAGTATATGTGGACTTATGAAATAAGTTTTTCTCTTTTTTGTCTAATAACAATTAAAAGAAAAGAATAATTTTGTGAATAATAAATTCAATTGATTTTCATCTCATGCTCGAAAGACATATTTTAAAATCGAAATTTTTTCACACACTTTTATCTAAAACCCTTAACTATCATAACAACTAACCAAAGCTTATAAAAATGCATTTTAAAGATATTTTTATACCGAACCACAGGGATAGTCCAAGTGTAAAATCTGTCCATTAGTCATTTCCATAACTCAAGCCACGAATAAGTCACATTTATAGTCACATCATAAGCCAAAATTTCCGAGAGAGAGAGTTCAATTAATTAGCTATCATTATGAGTTTATCACGTAGAGTTCCCATTTGAGCTGTAGACAAAGGATTAGTTTTTAAAGTTGTTTTTGGGGGCAGCCGAGAAACATTAACGTGGATTACAATGCGGCGGATGTGGATGCAGAGGCAGTGCATCTATGAGATACATTCTGGATACAGATACACCAAAATAGTCATCATTAGTTGCTGAAATTTATGAGAGGCCAGCAGGCTGCAGAAGAGTGGTAATAAGGGGAGGAAGCGGGGCCAAACAGGCAGCGGCACGTTCCAAAACAATTTAGAAAATAATAAATGGCAAACATAAATTAAATTATTGTAATATTGAATTTTGTGTAAGCTTCCCCAAATTAACCAAAGTGTCGCCTCGCGTCTGCTGTGCAATTAACTAAAGTCCCCAAAGACGGGCAACCCCTCCACCCCTCCCTACCACCCCCTCAAAATGGGCCCCTCTTGGCGGCAAATATGGAATAAACGGGACGAACGGAGAATGTCAAAAACGCAATTATTTATACAAACTGAAACATTTTAAAATCAATTAGAAAATGTGGCGACGCATGGCGCATGGGATGGGATGGGCTAGAATGGAACCACAGACGACGAAGTCGTCATACCCACCAGATTATCATCTTCCTCTTCTTCATCTGCCTATTCCTCTGCCTATTCCTCGCCTGCTGTTTATCCAAGCGGCACAAATGAAGTGCATCGTCTGCGTCGCGCTTCTTCCACCGTTGAAGTGTTGCAGCCCGATTGTCTGCCACTAATACGAGGGAGGCCCACACACTCCCCTTCTCTTCCTCCCTACCCTCTCATCACCCTCCATCTGTCCATAACGATGTCAATGACAAATCACGGGCCGCACGTCAAAAATCTGTCCTGAAATATTTGAGCTGTCAATTTCGCCTTGCATCTCCTTTTTGAGGCGACTCCGTTTTTCTTAAATTAGTTCCCAAATATTGTTACAAATGTGTTGAGTCTAAACAACTGGAAACTAATGAGAGAGACCAAGACTTGTGTCTCAAGTGGCTGCCAGCAATTTATGAATCTTATGAAAGACGAGGGCCTCAACTCGACTCATTCAGTCAATTGAATGCCAAACTAAATCACTTGAATACACAAATACATTTGACAGTTTGTATGTGTGTGTGTATTTACAGCAGCGAGAACACAACCTATGACAACATTTCCATTGGGAGATATGGCAAGGAGCAGCTTGCATACACAGTTATAACTTTTAAAATTTAATTACAATAAATGATCAAATATATGTGACAAAAAAGTCAATTAAGCAGACGGGCATATTGTTTATTTTTTTAACGTTAACAAAATGCAGTGGGCAACAATTTAGTGAGCATTTAAGATAACTTTAGAATACAATTTTGGAAATTGAGAAAAGTTTACACAAGGAGCAATTGAAACAATTATTACTATAAAACTAAAATGTTGAAAAAAAAAGAGGAGATATCTTGGGGTATTTACAATCTATTATTAATCCAATACTTAAAAAAACTTTAACCCAAATAATTGCAGAAATATATTCAATAAATATTTTAAGTCTAGACAATATTTTGTAACGGATCCTCACATAAATATTTGTTATAATCCCATGTTCTTTACAAAAATCGATTCTGAAAATTGAAATTAAAAAAATAAATTCATAAACATGAAAAAATATCAAATAATAAAAACAGTACAAAAATATCTAAAATATGAGTTATTATAATATATACAGATTCTCCATAAGAAGCAGCTGCAAAAACACATACGTAAATCTCTACAAAAAGTTTAGTGAAATCCATAAGAAAAGTCCCTGGTAAAAAAACTAAAAAGCCGCATCCTTTGACAGTTGACATGAAAATTCGCTTTTATCACGCAATGACAACGCGTTGTTCTGCCAGCCAAAGACACCGAGATACAGATACTTACGGTACTTATCGAAATACCGTTGTTTAAGTAGCGTCATGTCGAAAAATGGGAAAATGTTGAAACCCTTTGGCGATTGTCAAATTGAGAGTCATATACTGATATGTGATGCATCACAGCGGATTGACAACACAACATTCAGATCAATAACTTGGTCTGTTAATGTCTTCTATAAGGTCGCAGCGGATGCAACCCCCAAGTGAAATTGGTGACAGTTCAAGCAAAAAGCCAAATAAAGCGTAAAAGTTGCTGTTTTTTTTTTTGCAACCCTTTTGGCAAAATGAATTCGAAACGGCGTAAAAAATTGCGCTACTCGAGGGCGAGCGGAACAAACAAGTGCTGAAGAGAGATAGGGGGTGGGCAAGGGGTAAGGGGTAAGGGTGCAATGGGGAGGGGTATGCTGTGAAGCGGAAATAAAATTAAGCGAAAATATGCCCGCGACTCGCCAACATGGAATTAATCAATTTAATCTGTTAAATGAATGAAAGGAGGAGTTGAGACGAAAAAAAGAGAGAAGAGAAGAAGGGGGAGAGTTACATGGGGGTAGTCGGAGGGGAGGGGAGGGGATCGACGTGGGCTGGTTGGCCATTAGCATGATTTAGTACTGGGACAGCCACTTGGCTCATTAGCATAAAAGTTCTTATGCGTATTCCAAGAATCTCTCTCGATTCTCCAATTCTCTCGATTCTCCATCAATTTACAGCTCCGACTACAAAGACAGTCGGACGGATTGTGAAAGCTGAGTATCTCTAAGGTTGAGTATCTCAATCGCTTACTGTATAATTTTTATGATATTGTGCGAGTGTTGTTTTATTTTCTTGTGGTTGTTGTTTTTGTTTTTTTCTTGGTTTTTTCTTTATTTTTTATTGGTCGTGCGTTGCTTTCAACATTTTATACTCAATTAATTCATCATTATTCGAGTTTTTCTTTCACTCGGTCGTTCTTTTGGGCCTTCAACATCTTGAAACGAAGCAATCAAAATTTTGTTTTTATGATTTCAAGCGAATTTTTCGTTGTTGTTCGGGTTTTAATTTTAATTTATTTACATTGAAATTCAATATTTGGTAAATGTATTTTTAATTTTATGACCTCTTGTTAATTATTAACCGAAAATGGTGTTAGATAAGCTCGTATCGTATCGCTTTATTCGATGCAAAGGAATTTTCAAACAAATACCAAAAGCAGCTTTAAATTGGTAGAAGTAGCTCGTCTCTTGGCTTTGTTTATGTGATTTTTGATGGGGAAATTGCTTGAATAGATTTTCCATTTGACACATTGCCAGAAAGCTGTGAAACTTTGATTTTTATAGTGTGTATGCGATAGGGGGACTAACTAACTAATTAAATACTGACTTTAAGTTGCATTAAACTGAAAAAGAAATAACATTTAGTTTACTTTTGTTCCAAATCCCGATAAAATACCATTAAAACTAGTTTAGTTTGAACACTTCTTACTTAAGATTTTGGTAAATACCGAAAGTATGTTTAAAAGTATGAGTATAAGTTGGAGTTTATCTAATATATGCATGTATTATATTATTCTATAGTTAAATACATTTCAGAGTACCAATAAAGAAGAACACTTCTTCCTAAATCCCTCTAAAGATCTTGATAAGAATACAAAAGCTATGTTTCAACTATAAGTAAGTTTTAAATCCCCATTTAATTGCATAAATCACTTGCAAAATGACAGACAAAATAGCGATAAGCCTGCGACTCGATCAGTTCTACAGTTTGGCCAGCCATCAAACTGGGAGGAAAGTTCCAATCTAGGACCACAGAAACGGAATAGGCAATGAGCTAGGAGGTAGGAGTCTAAGCCCCGACTCCCCAAAATCCCAAATCCCAGTGCAATCCCAATCCCAATCCCAATATGTGCCCATTACCCAAACACCGCCAACGCATGTGCAAATATGTGCAAATGGTGTAGTGAAGGCGTTCCCAAAGAATGGAAAAGGGAACGGGAATGGAATGGGAATGAAATGGGAATGGGTATTAGGGAGTTGCATTTGCGGAAATGTGTGCACAACATGCAACATAAATGGAAATGCCGTTTGGAAAACATATTGTTTTTGGGCCCCCAAAATGCACTAATTTTCCTAACGCGCCCCATTGGGCCGAGTTCCAAATCCCAAGGCCCGTGCCGGAGTCCGATTCCGATTCCGGGTCCGAGTCCGAGTCCGATTCCGACTGAGAGAGTCCGGCTTTTTGGGTCTGGCCTCACAATTTAGAAATTGGACGGCATTTTTCGTTGAATTGTGTGCTGATTGTAATTCATTCGGTGCGTGTGTTTGTTTGAAGAGTGCACACAGTACAGGCTGCCCTCCTCCCACTCCCACTCCCCTTCGTCAGTTGCAACTTGTGCGTTGCACACACATAGAGAAAATTTGAAAATTTTGATTGCATGTTTCGATACAAAATGGCGCTGGCAAAGCGAATGCTCCGCATGATGGTAATGATGATGATGATGATAATGATGATGATGATGAGGCATGCCAATCCCGTTGACGATGAGGACGACGAGTCATCGCTGAAGATTGGGCCAAGGGAAATGGGAAATAGGGAAAGGGGTAAGGGAGTGGGGTGGGGTTAGGGACAAGGAGGACACTCCAAATTGCAGTGCGTGCACTGTGCGATTGGGTCTTTGGCATGTGTGTGTGTGTGCGTGTGTGTGTGTGCGTGTGTGTTTGGACGCTGGGCAAATGTGCATTTTAGATCGACGAAGCGTAAATTAGGATTTCAAAATGACATTTGGAATATTTACGACTTTTCCGACGAAGCACCGTCCCCCCCCCCCTCCACCCACTGCCCCCTCTTATTTTCCAACTACACCGCTGGACGTTGTTGTTCATGGTAATTGCGTAGCCGAAACGAAATGAAAGGATGATGATCAGGATAAAGAGGAGAATGGAACGGAACAGGACGAAGGCCTCACTGTTTGTCTACGCACAGGTGCAACTGTAAAAAGAGTCCACTGTCCATGTGTGTGTGTGTTTTGTGGATGCGTTTGACGTTCTTTGTTGAATTATGCAACTTAAAAGTTGCACAAGTCGACTCAAAATTGGCAAAATAGAAGCTTTTGATTGGAAAATTGTTTGATTGGTTGCAATTTCGAATTTAAATATTTTCACAAGGCCACAAAGGCGCCTAACAATTCCCCATTTCACATAAAAAAACACACACACACACACACTCAACTCACACATGTAGAAACACCCTAAAAAATGTTTCATTTCGAACATGCAAATCCACTCACAGACAGCTCGACCGAAAACTCAATGGGTAATCAATCTCTTTTTCATAAAAGTCAAACTTGTCGCAAAAAATGAAATCCAAAACGCCAGCCGTATTCAGATATAAAAGATGAGGCACCCAAAACCAGAAACGAGTCCAACCAACAACCAACCAACCAAAAGTTCAGGATAAACTTTAGCTCCCATCAATGTCTCCTGGCTGCAAAAATAGAATGTCGTGATAAAAAAAACAACACCGAGAAGAATGAAAAGAAAACAAAACGAAAGACAACAACAAGAACAACAATAAATCCAGCAGAGCAAAGAAAAATTATACAAGTACCAATACACACACACACACACACACACACACACATACTCTCATGTTCATACGCATGTGAGTATATTTTGTATATTTTCCATTTTCACCGAAATAAATAAACATCATCAATGTCAAATGGAAATCACTCGCATTGGCAGCACACACACACACACACACACACACACACACACTCGCACACCCTCTTCGACTCCAGAGGGTGAGGGGGGGAATTGGCATTTGCTTTTTATGAAACTATTTCAAAATGCGAAACCAATTCGCATAAAATTTTGTCAGCGGCATGTGACAACATGAAATGAAAGCAAATTCAGCATACAAAATAAAATAAGAAACTTTCGCAGCACAATATAAAATACAGCAAACAGTAAGAAAAAATAAAACATAAAAATAAAAATAAATGTCAATAGCACAGTCCGTCCGTCTGTCTGTCCGTCCGTCCGTGTGTCTCTCCATCTGTCCGTGTTTATTGACATTTTGGCAAACGCAAATCCAAATCTGAAATAGCGACAGGAGGACGCCAAATCACTGGGGAGGTCGTCGTTCTCATTCCCCGTTCCCGGTCCCGTTCGCGTTCCTTTTTCTCTTTCACGCTCACATTCACGTCACTTGTTACCAGTTCCCAGTTCCCAGTTCTTCCCATTTCCCCATTCCCAGCTTCTGTTTCCGTTCCCGTTCCCGTTCCGGTTCCTGTGCTGTGGCAAATATTTCCAAAAGCCATTGGCACATGTCCTTATGAATGATGTGTTAATGTGACAGCCTGTGACGAATGCTCTCTGAGTGTGTGTAGGTGTGCGAGTGTGTGTGCGAGTGTGAGTGTGTGTTAGTGTGAAGCTCGACATAGTGCATATCGTAGTTACAAGACTGCGAGAATTTATATTACAAATGTGAGTCATTCGAGAGGTGCGTAAAAAACTAATCAATCCAGTGCCGAGCTCCGATTTCGTATTTGCCAAAAGATAATTTTATCGGATTCGCAATTTAGAACAACCTTGACTACTAGAAATAATTACTCTGAAAGGAATTTGTTTATAAAATTAATAAATATTTTTGATATAATTATTATTTATGATCTAAATTCATTAAATTTGATGTAAACCAGTAAATAAGACTGAAGAAGAAATTAATAGTAGAATAGTGAATTTTGTTTCAAATAAAATTTGTATTATCAGGGGTGCCACAGAAATCACTTTCGCTTGAATTTCACTTAAATTTGTATTAAATTTAAGTGAAATTCAAGCGAAAGTGATTTCTGTGGCACCCCCGTATGTTTTATAATAAAAAATTGAATTTTGAATACATTTCTTAAATCAGTAATGAAATTCCATGGTACCTTTTTTCGAATTGTTGTACGTACTCTAACATTCAATCTCAATTCTCCTTTTTTCTAAATCGCCGTCTCCACTTTAAAGCTGAAACTACTTATATCCTGCTCTCACAGATCTCACTTACGCCGCGACCTCTTCGAACTACTTTCTGTTGTCTAATTACAGGCAATTGTTTAGCATTTTCCGCTCTTAAAAAAATTCAGAAAAAAATCAAAATCTCCCCAGGGCTGCATAAATTAAAGGCTTGACTGGCAAGCTGAGTTTCCATTTCTCCGTTGCGCCGGGCAGGCAACGAAATAGAGCGACACGTGAGATAGAAATTTGGGGGAAAATTATAACAAAAAATCGCTCTGGGACAATGACAGCTCCACAAGCAGACAGGACACTTTGACTCTAAGTGTAATGCCGTATCCTTGGGAGACTGCTGCCTCTGTCTCTGTCTCAGTCGCTGCTTCTGCTGCTGCTTCCAAGAAAATGCGACAGTTTTCACTTTTGTGGGGGGAAGCTGAAAAAACATTTGGCACGCGGCGTGTGACATTTATCAAAAAAGCAAAAAGGAGCGTTTAATATGGAGTTGACGAATTTTAAATACCCTAACAAATTATATTTTTCAATTTAAAATCTATAAAATAGGAAAAAATGTATTTAAATATTAAAAAAATTAAATAAAACTATTTTAAGCTATACATTAAAAAAATTTATATTATAAGAGTTAACTGTCAGAATATAAATTACAAAGGGAAAAAACAATCTTGACTATTTTAATAGTTTACAAGTAAACTGGAGATACTCTAAGCTAGGGTATAAAAAAGGAAATGAAATAAAGAAAGAATAAATAATGAAACTTTAAAATACACGAATTGTGATTGATCGGCTGGCAAGTGTGACGGGCAGAGAAACAGGGGGAGAAAGAGAGGAAGAAATGAGGAGTTTTTTACGTATGTATATCGATAATTTATGGGCAAGGTTCAGTGTTGACCTTTGCACCCGAATCAAACCGTAAATGGAGTTGGAAACGAACCCTTTTTATTTTTTTCCTTGGAGTGCGGTTGCATTATTGGCCCACACAATTTTATTGAGAGGAATCAATCATGGCTCAAGGTTGGCTTATTGCCTAGAACACAAGCGCGAATTCTTGTTGCCAATTTAAGGCGACTGCTGATTGTTGTTGCCATAAAAAAGTTCTTGGCTGGAGTTGAGTCGAGTTGAGATTGCAATTGAGACTGAGACTGAGACGACTGGGAATCTTGGTCATAAACAATTTGATTGGCCGTTTTTGAGATTTATTTTCAACTAGCCACAAATTTATTAATTGCCAAGCCTCATAAATACTTGTGGCCAGTTTATGACGTATGGCGAGTGTCCTCCAGTGCCACATGCAGCGTTTCAGTCTCAATTTATGTGCTGACCTGGTCTCCTCAGTTCGCTTCTCTCTTTTCTCCTTGTCTCTTTGACAATCGCATCGCATCGCATTATATTTTGTGGCACACTCATAACTCAGAGATGGCTCAGAGAGTTGGCAATCACACGCCAAATCGATTAAATTGCATTTGTCTACCTGTTCGCATACTTATGTGGAGCACCGTGTTGCCAATTGCCTTGACGACAACCCGTCCACACTCCAACATCAGATACAACTGCAACTTCAACTCCAACTCCAACTCAAACTGTGCTGTGCCATTTACAGCATTCATTCATTTATAATTTAATAACGGCCGGTGTTGGTATCGCTTCACTTTGATGGATGGATGGATGGATTGCTGGATGGATTGCTGGATTGATGACTGGATGGACGACTGCATGGATGGCTGAATGGTTTGCTGGGACACTTGGTCATCGTAAAACTTTATGCTCGCCTCGTTGCCAACTTTATGGGCCGCTAGAGTTGCAGTTTCCACTCTTCGGACCACAACGGCCAGCGACTCATATTTTTGTGGCCTTTATGGCGTTTGCCAAATCGAAGGCCATAATTCACAATTTAATTAAGAGTCGCAAATAAAACAAAGTGCAGCTCTCTTTTTCTTCTCATCCTTCAACGGTTTATCGAGGCATCAACAACGACATCGACATTGAGGTTGTATCAAATATCGTTTTGGGTCATTCGCACTCTGCCAGATTGAATGACAATTTACATTTATCGACCAAAATGTTATTAAACGCTTTAAATCAGAAATTGGCTAACAAGGATCAAGTCAGATAAGTTTCCAATAAATGGAAGGAGAACAGCACAAAAGTAAATGCAATGAATCTGAATGAAAGACTGGAATATCGAAAGTACTTATTTTGAATAAATATTAAGCATTCAAAAAATTTATAAAATATATTTCAAAAATGTTTATGAATATTTAAGAGTTTAGTTGAAATTTAAAAAGATTTTATACAGCAGATTGTTGATCAATAATATCAATCTTGGTAAAATATTTACATTATTTTAATAATATTAATAGTATTTATAATATATGTTATAGTGCAGAATGTAATGCATTCTGAATAGTTTTTGAGCAGGGACAGTAACTTAAATGAGTTTTAAAATAAAAATTGCAAGTTAACAAATATTTTCATATTTTTATTTTAAAGCTACGATAACAATTATTCTTAACTTTTATTTAAAAAGTCAAAAATAATCGCTAAAATTGTAAAAATAAAATTTACGGAATAACTCTAATTTGTAACTTTAAAAATAAAAAAAAAATAACTCTAATTTTTTATTTTTATTGAAAGAATCAAAAAAAAGTTTTATTACTCAATTTTGATTAAAAAAAAAGAATTTTAACGATTACTAGACGCTTGACTTTTCAAATAAAAAGAATTAAATTTGATTTATAAATTGAAAATAGAAGTTGTTGGTTGATATCGAAAGCTCCGACTGAAATAGGAATTTGGTGTTTACCATTTTACTGCAGCATGTTTCCGTCACATTGAATTTTAGTTGAAATTAGCATTCATAACTCTTATTTGCAGTCCCTGTATTTGAGTCAATTCTTAACGTTTTTTAAATCTAGTTATAAGCTGTTAATTTTCTAGCCTCAAAGTCAAGTGTGGAGAATCATTTATCTTCTGCTTGAGATGGTTAAAAGAAGGCAACGCTGTAATGTCATAACATGCAACTTGAGGCAAAGTTTTCACTTAGACGGTGCTGGGCTCATTTGCCACATGCCGCATAAACTTTGTGCCACACACAAAGAAGCCAAAGTTGAATCTGTTGGCGCATAAAGAAAGGAAAATGCGTAAAAGTAATTTTAATCGAAAATTGATTTATAATTGAAAAATCTCATTTGCAGAAATTGATTTACCGCAGATGCCGCAGCGCCTCCTGCACAAGTTGAATGTGGCTGGCAAATGCGTGCAATATTTTTCGATCGACAAAAGGGGGCAAGGGGGTGAAAGGGGGATGAAATGATAAAGGGGTAGGGGTAACCGAAGCGAGCGTCAAGTGGTTGCGCCAACAAAAACTTTTCGCAAGAGCAGAAAAATGTCTGCTAAGAACGAGCAGCTGCAAAGGCATCTTGTGGATGCGGCAACAACAACGGCATCCTTTGGCTGTCTTCCTTTTAGTTCTTCTTCTTCTTCTTAACTGTGAGCCTCCTTTATCCCTCCTGCCCCACGTCGGGATCTTCATCAAAGAAGCTGCCGCCGTTGCTGTTGGTGGTGGCGTCAACAACTTTTCCGATTGACTTTGCTTACGTTTAGATTTTTCTAGCTTCATTGCTGCCCCCCGCCCCCTGCCCCTTTGCTGATGCGGTAAGCGCCACGCTTGTGGCAACATTGTAATTTTGAAAATGAGTAAAGTTTGAAAAACCTTGTGGTTGTAGTTCTTCGTGTTTTTCCCCCCTCTCTTTGCAAACCCCGTTCCCTTGATCCATTCTCAACTGCGGCCTGGCTTTAGCTAAATCAAATTCTTATTGAAATCTTTTGCCTGTCAGCGTCTCGGCACCACTTCCGTTTCCGCTCTAACACTTGTTTTGATGTGACCCCATCCCGACTTCATTCCTAATTCAATTATGGCCGCCTTGCAGCGAGTGCAGAAAACTTTTTAAATTATTTAACAAAGTTCTGCACTTTTGTGGGGAAAGGGGGGCACAGGGGGGAAGGGGGAAATTATGTGCGCCGTCTCAAGTGTCATCTTTCTTTGTCTGCCAGCAATTGTCCTGCGCCAGCTCCTTGAGCTTGTCCTTTGCCAATTATTACCCTCTCCATGCATCTCCTGCAATTAAAATTAATTTTCCCTTGCATTGCAGACGCCATTGTCTGTCTGTTTGGCTGTCTGTCTGTCTGTCTATCTGGCCAGGACGTAGTCAAAGGACGAAACATTGTTACCAACTCGACTCGAGTTGACGAATTTATTGTGTTGCTAATGTTGAGCCAGGTGAAGAGATAGAACGGGAACTAGACTAACCCTCGTTTGCAAATACATGTAAATGAGATAATTTAGTTTTCAGATATTTAATTTTTTTTTTAGTCATTGAGTTTTTTACAATTTCTATTTTATTAAAAAAATATATAAATTTAGAACTTATTTGAAAATTTAAAAATTTGTTTTAATTTAAGTTATTATAATAAAAAAAATAGTAATTTTTTTGACAACTTATTACTTTAATTTATTCATATGTAAAATCATTTTATATAATAACAAAATTACTACATATTTTATTTTTAGTCATTGAAATTTTTGACAATTTCTATTTTATGAAAAAATATATTTAGAATTTATTTAAAAATTTAAAAATTTGTTTTATTTAAATTTATTACCACAATCTTAAATCATTTTATATAATAACAAAATTACTACATATTTTATTTTTAGTCATTTAATTTTTTGACAATTTCTATTTTATTAAAAAATATTAATATTTAGAATTTATGTGAAAATTTAAAAATTTGTTTTATTTTAATTTATTACCATAATAATTATATTATTTTTGTCAACTTATTACATAGATTTCTTTAAATCTTAAATCAAATATTATATAATATATTAACAAACTTACTACTTATTTGTTTTAACATATTTATATTTATTGTATAAGTATTTATATTCTTAATAAAGACTTTATTTGTGTTTCAAGAGTATTTGTCAAATAGTTATTTAATCAATTAATCAACATAAACGTAAATACCAAAGTGATTGTAATTATCAAAAATATATTATTTAGTTGCATAAACTATGGCACGATTAAGTCCCAGGGTGTGTGTGTGTGTGTATGTATCTATGTGTGTGTTTAGCAATGATTTCATGGCACCAATCGCACTCTGAACACGAAATATTACAAATTTAGCAAAATTACTCAAACAAATTAGGAAATCAGCCGTCATTTGTTTAATGACAGTCTACAACGCGCTTTCAGATGACGAAGCTTACAAATTGATTGACGGCTGTCTCGCCGAAATGGAAATGCCACGGCGAATGCAACTGCAACTGCAACTGCCACAACAACAACAACGACAACAACAACTCGGGTGCGGCCGGCGTGACAATACTGACATGGATGCATAGCTGGGATTACTTATGTATGTAGTTGTTGAATGTATCTAGTATCTCGTATCTGGTATCTGTATCTGTATCTAGTGTCGCATTTGTTGAAATGAATGATGCAAAGTTTTTATGCACCGATTTGACTTTATTAAATTAGACGACCGCAAACGGTCAATGCGGGCCAATTCGGCCAGCTTGGCAATAAATCAAAAACAAGTTCAAAATTTGTGTCACCTCCGATCCGATCCGATGCGATCGAATCCAATCCAATTCAATTCAATTGAATCCAATACGATCGGCAATCGATCGGTTAATTTGAGCAGCACTTTTAAATTGGCGACAACAGCTCAGAGATCGCCTCGTACGTGATCAATTTATTGAGCACATTTGACTATTATTAGGGAAATTGCATTGCTGATTCAGTATTTATGGAAACATGATTTATATCGTGTCGTTCGACATTGCGTATACGCAGCGTTGCGACTTATTTGGTTAAATTGCGTACAGCACGCGCTGCATATGAATCAAAATCGAATTAAATACGTACCTAACTAAATCAAAATGATCACTTATGATATGATTATCTTAACCCATTGGCATTCCTTTTTAAATCGCCTCTAATTGTCTAACTGACCGCCCACAACTCAAAATCCAAACGGAAGTTTATTTCATTAACATCTTAATGCGCATTTTAACAGCATTTGTCAGCGACTAATCGGCCAAATAAAATAAACCATATCTCTCTCAGTCTCCCACCTGATTTGTGAATATATATATTTGAGTATTTTTTCTTCTCTCTGCTGTTTGTCTCTTTTGTTTTTTGTCATTCAAATCGCCTTCTTTAGTCATTTGCATTGCCATTTGCTCGTTATTGTTCGATTTTATTAGCTCTATAAAATATTTCTGTTGGATACACGAAAACGATTAGGTTTTTTTTCTTAATGTTTCAATTTTTAAGCTACAGCAGTTGAATTCCATTTGAATTTATGTGTTTTTTTGATTAATTTTCATTTTTTAATTTTACGAGTATGTTTTCAGACATTCCTTTGGACAAAACTCAGCGAATGAAGAAACGCACAAACGCAGCAGCTCTTAAGCATATTAAATAAAAATATATATGTAGATAAATTTAAAAATAAATAAATAAAATAACCGAGTAGAGCACAGAGTACTCATTATTCTGATTCTGATAAGTTTCTCATAAATTTGTCAACATCTAATATAATCCGATCTTGACAATATAAATAATTTATATATTTTTGTTATAAATTTTTAATAAGAAAACTTTATATTACGAGTATTATTAATAGACACAATTAATCATACAAAACAGTTCAATTTACAAACAAGTGATATTTTTGTAATTTATTAATTTAAACATTTATTTAAATTTGAATAAACTCCAGCACATTTTACTTATCAAAATATTGTTTCCTTATTTTTGTGAATGAAATAAATTAAGTTGTTAAAGATAATAGGTTTTTATGAAATATCGTACAGAAGCAGAGATAGGGAATACTTTAAATAAATCGGGAAATATGTACAATAACTGCTGTGGATAGTTTTGACTTCCTGTTTCAGGCTTAGGTACCTGACTCTATGCAGATATCGAGCGAAGCGCATTAAGTTGTTTCTAATCAAAGTATTTGACTTTAAATTATTATGTATGTCATATCGAAAGACGCTGAATACATTAAACTACTTATGTGCAAACATACTTATACGAGTATGTATGTATTTATGAACAGATAGACAGATGGATGGATATGGAGTGTGTCTGGTCATGTCCAACTATGAATGTTCGCTTGGCGAACTGCTGTCGGACCGGTTGAATGGACGGACGGAGAGATATGAACGAGCTGGCAAGTTATTACCAGATAATGAATAGTCATAATGGTAAATGATAAATGGTAAATGGTTAATGACAGGCAGCCAATTAAGTATATAAATATTTGCTTTTGATTTTGTGTTGCCAAACGGCTTTTCATTATATAAATGCGTCTAATTAAAAATTAGTGCAGTTTTTAATTAAGAGAAATACGAAAATGAGACTTCATAACCAGTTGCCAAAAATGGAGCAAAAAATGAGCGGTGGACGAAGAGGGGTAGGGAAAAATCAAATCAAAATCAAAAACAGAAGCAGAAGCAGAGACCGAAAAACAGAAACTGAAATTAAATAAATAAAATTGAGCAAAAAAATTGAACTGAATACCGAAGCGACACAAAAAGGCATAAGCGACATAAGCAACAACAACAACAATCGAAAATGACAACAACAACTACAACAAGAGAACATAACGCATTGACAAAACGCTGAACGACGCTGCCATTTATGAAACTCATGTTGACATGCGCCGGGCACCAGCTGAAGACAAGTGGGAAGGGGGTAGCATAGAAGGGGGGGATACACGTATGAAATAATTTTTCTGTCTCTCTGCCGCGTCGCTGCTTTTGGCCTGCGCCGGCATTCTTGCCGCAATTTGCCGCCGGTTGCAGTTGCACTTTATGGTCATGCGCTGCGCCGACAAGTCGCTCCAAATTCTTGCCAGCCAGCCAGCTGCTGTAGCCACCGCACCCCCGCACCGCCTTCACCCAGCTTCACCCACCTTGCCAGCTTGCCACCTTAGCAGCAGCTTGCCACAAGTCGCACCATAGCGAGCGGAACGTGCCATAAATTGGCTAATCAAAGCGACGCTTCATTCTGCGCGTGGTAAGCGACTGATTGCTGCCCAGTTGACATATAATTTGGGTATCGACGCCAACTCCCTCGAGGTGGCCGAGAGCATTACAAAAGGCCCGTTGTTGCCTCGTTGCATTGCATTGCATCACTCTCCCCGTCACTTTCTGCTCAGCATGTGTGTGCGTGTGTGTGTGTGTGGTCCTTGGCCTGACAACTGCCAAAGAAAATGCACCTTTGTGCCACCAATTACCAAGTGGGTTGACAATGCCACAGCGGTGTATCCACTAAGCAAACCCCGAGGTCTCTTTCTAAGCCTTTTCAATCGGCGGATCTCAATGCGAGAACAAGTCGATTCTACAGAGGATTTCAAGCGAAATTGCCTTTAAAAGACTTCTTCCTAAAACAAATACAATTCATACATGATCTTGGCAATCCTAACACATAAAAAGTATGATTTCGTTTGTCAACATGACATTAAGAATTGTGAATTTCTTTACATTGAAATCACAGAAAATGCAGAATGAAATTAGAACAGTGGTCGGCACCAACACAGTCATATGTTTGCATTGCGTTAGTGTGCATTTTTGTTCGCCTAACAGTGGAATAATCAGCGACGTTAACAGAACGCAAATCGTAGCAGTGTGTCGTACGTGAGCGTACGTGAGCGGCAGCGCAGTCGCCACGCAAGTTTCCTATGCCTACGGGATAGGGCCGTGCCGAGCCCTGAATTAGAACCATATTACTAAGAGTCAAGCTTAAAGTAATGTGTTACAATTATTACGACATAAAAATTTGATTGCCAGCTAAAGCTTGATTTTTTTAAAAACTGAGTAAAACCGCACTACTGGTGAAAAAAAATTATTAGAACAAAACTAAAAAATGTTGAATGAAATTAGAGGCAAGAACCGGGATCTTAATGGCAATCCTCTTGGAAATCTGTTTAGTTTAGTTTCAGAAAGTTAAAAGTTATGAAAGTATAAACTATTTTTTTAATATTTTCTGATTTGTCGAAAATTAATTTCTTTAAACTGCTCTAATAACATTTCGGCGATATTCAGCGGATTGGTATCACTTAATGAGTTGATGAAAGTCTTACAGTCCGATTCAAACGTGAATTCAAGCGATCATTTTCAAACACCGATTTTAATTAAAAGTGAATAAATGACATATCACTAAATGCTAAAAAGTATAAAGTGAAAACCGGAACGAGGCCTGAGTTATTTATTTTATTTATATCACTCGATTCATTTTTTCTTTGTTCGATTTTTACATTTTGACATTAAACTGTGATTCAATGTTTGTATTTAGATCACTACTTTGTACCTGTACAGTGGGTTTGCCCTATAAAGCCCTATGACTGATAAGCAAATTAGAAATAACAATAATGAGCTTTGCCTTGGTTCCACAATGAATACACTAAGTTATAGTACATTTAACATTAATTATGTATATGCGATAGAATGTGAGGAATATCAAAAGTTTTGGTTAGGTAATTCCACCTTGCAGACTTATCAGCATTAACATGGTCGAGTTGTTGGTATAAACAATAGTCGTAATAGTCGTAAGTAAGTGCGTTGGTAGCAAATTTATGCATTCAAGTCATAAAAAACAAAACAAATCCAGCCAACTGATAAGGTTACAATTTTTATGGGTATTTCTCATAATAATTTCCCAGGTGAGCTCGAACCGAACCCGGTGAACGTGCGCCATAAACCAACGACGCGTCGTTTATAAGAAAAGCGATAAAATTATGAAAATTGTTAACGAGCTTGTGCGTGTGCAAGTGCCCCGCCCCGAGCCTGCAAGCCTCCCTGTGGCATGTACCACCATATTGGGGCATGTGTATGTCGTATGTGGAACACGGCTAAATGTACATGTAACTTGTCATAAGTGCGACTCAGTTCACTTTGGTTCAGTTCAGCTTGGTTCCCAGTTCCCAGTTCCCGACTCGACCGTGAACACGTTCCATGCCTGGGCTGTTGGACTTGTTCTTCCTAGAATCACAGCCCAGCACGCGCGGGACTTGACTTGGGTCTGTCATACATACATGCGTGTACATATATGTACATATGTTGACATACATATGATTATGACGTGCAGACCATCGGCCGAATATGCACGACTGCTCGACTATCGCACCCTGTAAATCACACGTAGGTGAGCGCGCGAATGAGGGAACGGCATTAAAATGTCGTTGATGTTTCAAAAATTAAAATGAAATTACATAAATTTTGGAAAAAGCTACAACATTTAGAAAAGCGCTACTAAAAAATACCCTGTGTACATATACAATTTAAGGTATAGATTTATATATTGTAATAAAATGCTTTGAAGCTTTTCCTATAAGGATGATGATTATTTATACCAAATTTGGAATACAATACAATAGATAAAGTCCTCTGTTAGTGATTAGATTTATGGAAATTAAATCCGCCTAGAAAATTCAACAATCTTTATATTAACTTAAATTCTCTAGTTTCCATAAGTGCCTGACTTGTTTAAAAAGACTTTTAGTTGTCTGTCTCTACACATACCCCATTTGCTTCTCTTATCGCTAGAGGGTATTCAAACGAACAAAAAAATAATTGAAATGCTGCTCAAACACCTTGGCGCATTCCTTAATCAAATTTGCATTAAGCGATGAGCAGCTAATAATCTGTAAACCGAATTAAAAAGAACTTAAGACGCGTTCAAGAGAAAAACACCAAAAGCAAAGGCCCCCCAAAATAAAGAGAAAAAGAAAACACGAAAAACAAAAAGTAAACCCAGAGTGGCCCAAAATGGTGGGAGGGCAAAATATTGCCAGAAAATTAAAGCTAATGAAAGTGCCTCTTTCCGGGCATGGCAGACCACCTTAAGAAAAACTAACAGCCATAATTCATGGATGTCTGTGAGGCCGCTTTCCAGGCATCTATGCAAAGTAGAACACTCTCATTGGCCACGCCCCCACAGCCGCCCCCCAATCCATTGCCGTGCCATTCTGTGGCAGACACTGTGAAAAATGTGCTGCCTCGCCGGAGCTAATGATAATGATAACAAACATGCCTCGAGTCCCAAAGTCAGAAACTTTTTGACATGACGCGCTTTGCTACAGTCTCCCACCTTCCCTTCCCCTTCTACTCCCCCTCATCATTCTCTCCCATCTCATCTTGAAACTTGGGGTATTTGGCGCATATTTCCATATAATTCATTCATTTGCCCATCCATCCATTTTGAAAATGTGAATTCTTGCGCATCATCATTGTTTGATTATTCGTGCTTTATATATTCGTGTATTTCAAACTTTATTCTCATTTTCCTTTCGCCTTTTCCTCGACTGGGGGGGTTGAATGGGAAGGCGCAGCGACTTTTCACTTTCTCCAAGTTTCGTTTTTTGGAAAATCGCTTGATAAATTGGGGTCGAAATCATTATAAGCGTTACTCTTACTCATTGCCATTAATTTTTTGTGCGATTGCCCTGGCTGCCTGCCTTCGAGTGGGAATACAATACAATATATAAGATGAACGACCTCTTCGAAGGGGCAACCTTCTTTTCAAATTCACACAAGTAGATTGATGGCATTCAATGTTTGTGTTTGATGTTCTTGATGTCCATTGAATATGAAGAATTTTAGCAGACAGTGTGATACATGCTGATGATTTGTTTAGCTTTTTGAGAAAGTTGTAGGTATCATAAAATGGTAATTCTGTATTATAAAATACATTAGATGTTTATTGATGTATTCTGTACTTAACTATACTTAAGTTTTGAATGCTATTAAAATCTTTAATAACTTTAGTTATTTCTGTTTTCTGAATAAAAATAATTTCTGCCAATCTATCATTTTATCTATATATTCTAACTTCTATTATATTCCTTTATTTCTGTACTTCTAGAAGTTCTTATTTATCTAGTTCAAAGCAATTGCAATTATTCAATTTTAATCGAATTGAGCGACTTACCAGAGAGTCATTATCGAATTTAACCCTAAAATTCGCGGTTGCTTTTCTTCACAGACATGGCCATGGGGCTGGTTTAAACACCGTCTACGGAAGCGGATATGCGCGTGAAAGGTTAATACTTAATGCACACACCACATCTAGCACCACATGCACCACTCACATATGACCAATCTGGTGGTGCGGGCTCGTATTTTGTGAAAATAAACCAAATTGATAGACTTCTTTTGATCTTTTGATCGACAATAGATTTCTTATAATACATATGACGATATCAAATGGATTATACAGAAGTAAATGTTACTTAAGGAACTATTATGGTTGGAGAAAGTACACTTCCATCTCCGAAATAATTTAATTATTAATTTTATTAATTTAATTTAAATAATTTTACTTGATATCTTTTTGAATTGAATAAAATTAATACTTAAAATTATACTTTAACATTATCCACTTAATTTTTACGTATTTCTGTCTTGTAAAGATTGTATCTCACGATCGTCTGATCAATGATATTGTAAGATACTTTTCCTTTAGATTTCCTTGATTTTTATTACAGTATTTTATTGATAAATTGGTATAGTATCCTTTATTTCTCAGCCTCACTGCAACTCTGCATATTTCATACCCCTCATCGCCACACATGGTAGAAAAACAAACAAAATAGCGAAAACAGAAAACAGCAGGGTCTACAAACATTTGACAATATTGTCCCCAGTCCAATGTGCCTGCACCGGGGGTGACTTTGTCCATGAATCACATTTTAAGTGAGTGTCGCACACGTTGCCCATTTCCCTTTGCGAAGTCAGAGCAGGACTTGGCGAGGAACGTGGTGGTGTCAAAAGGACAAGTGGCAGGACAAACCGTTATGAAAATTCAATTTTGTGTCGAATTTATTAAAAGCAGCTTAAAAATCGTAAGCGCGTTGAAAAGTAGACATTTGGGAATTTCGACAAGTGCAGTTTTAAAATACTGTCGAATACTGTCATCATCCGAGGGGGCGGGTTTCCATTTCTGTACCAATTTCCAGCTCATGTTTTGGCCGCAGGCCTGGCCCTAATGGAATAATTTGGGCTTTAAGTTAATCAAATGATAGACCATCACGTTGACTGCGTCCTTAGGGCGTATACTTTTGACAATTCTATTCATACTTTATGCAAAAAAGTTATCACAGATGGCACTGACTGGATATATTACAGGATAACAGCAGCTAACTTATGCACGTTTCCATCTTAAAAATTAAATGAGTTCTGATAATTATTTCAGTAAAAAGTAATACTTTCGCTGACAGCAATTCTTCAGAACAAGTACAATGAAGTGGATTAAAAATAAGGAAAAGCACTAAATATTATGTCATTTAAAAATATGAAAATTATAATTTTAAAAATTATTAAATTGATCGAATTATTTTGCTTTTTTGTAAAGTCTGATTTCGAAATCAGAATCTTCTTAATTTGATGCATCTTGTTTTTTATATAATAAAATAAATTCCATATTATATACAAAAATTTTAAAATTTCATTAAATTCGGTCCTTATCTTTAAAAAATCATCTCCGACTTTGTATCTGAATATTTCGATGCTTACTAATGTAATTCAAATTATTTTATAGAATTTTTTTTTTAACTTAGCACAAAAATATGTTTATTTAGAAAACCCATTTCAAAATCACGTCTTTTCAAATTCCCTGAAAGATGTTAAATAAAGTAAAATGAAATCTAGTACGGAGTAGAAAATCCTTCGTTTGCTTTTCCCTTTTAATCCCCCAAAAATCGTATGCCAAAGAATATGCTCAGTCCATAATTCCAGCTTATGCAGATCTCTAACCCTGAGGAGATGCCAGCGGAAAGAGCAGAAGTGCGACCACGCCCTTCCACGCACCCTAAAAGCCGGCTCAACACTTTGCTGATTATTAAAAGCATACTTCAGGGCGAACAAGTGCATAATTTTCCAATTGCTTTGTTTTATGTGTATGTATGGGACGAATTCAGGGATGTTCCTTTCCTTTTTGAGAGAGTTCCTTTATTGTCGTACAATGTAAACAACAACAGTGGCAACAACAACAACTCGTCGTTTCGAAAGCGTTTCAAAATTACATTATTTTAATGTAATATGCAAAAAGGGGGACGTTCCGACATGCACGAGGGTTAACAGACATTTTGACATATTTTCATTTTCATTTCCACACTTACCATAATTTCCCCGTTGCCATTGTGGAGATTTTAAAGTCCTGCCTCGGGGGTGTTGCATGCCACAAGGTGGCACAAATGCGCGCCAAGTGCGCAATTTCAAACGCAGTCGGCAGGTTGACTTTCAGGCGGGTCACTGGATTGAGAGAGGAGAGGGATGGGGTTTAACAACCCTAGAGGGTTGAAATAACAACGAGAGATGCTGTGCTTATGATTATGATATTATTTGGAAATTATCCGCTTAGTTTCACGCATATGTCCTCGACTCATTCTTCTGGAAAATGAAATCATTTTACTGTTAATAATGATGACATATGATTTTCATTGTCAAATTTGTTGCATGTTGTTGTAGTCACTGTTAAGTGAATTAGACGCTTTGTCATTTTATTGAGTTCGAGTATACTGTGCAAAGAGTCAACTTGTCTGTTTGGTTTATGGCGAGGGTTGCGGGGTAAAATATCTAACCGGTTGCGTTAAATTTGTTGGCACATCATTAGTCATGGAATTGGCTGTGGCAAGTTGCAGGTACAGCATCTGTTTTGATATTTTTGTCTCTTTAACTGTGGGCCTGTGAAAGGGTTTTTCGCAAACATGACATAGACAATCGACAACTTTGTGTTGTGTTCGTTTTTTGTTGAGCTAAAAGTGGGCGTCGAATGAAGGAGATTTTGATTTATGATTAGAGTCAACTAATATTGTAGGACCTTTCTTATGAGTTGCTTTTTATTTAATTATTTAGCAAGGATATTAAAGTAAGTTTAGAAGGTAACTAAATGCCTTATCTCTTCTATGAATAAAACTAATTTTTGAAATAATAAAACTAACACAATATTGCAAGTACCTTTGTACCAGATGCTTATGTAATTTTAGAAAATTCTATGGATTGTGACAGTAATCGATAATTACTTTTTATATAATTATAACTTAACTATAATTATTTAATTTAATTTATTTCAGTCTCACTAGAGTACATGTTCGTTTAAAGGGTAAGAACTTAATCTATATAATGATTGACAGGAATTACTCTAAATCCCCGAAATTAATTTTCAATTTAAAAAAGAATTTCACCCCTTTGACAAGTTTTTAATAAAATCCATAAAACTTTAGTCAAATATTGCAGCAGGATCATGTAGAGACCATCAATCACATGAGCGGCAGGACACGCACCAAAATTTTAAATGGCCGCCAATCAATGCGAGGTCTTAAATGACGACAGAAAGAGTCACAAAATTGACGCCACAGGATGCCATGTCCTGTACCCAATCCCCCTCTCAGTTGTACCTGCTGTGCTAGGTTCGGGCAGGAATAGCCTCGACGGAGGATTACGATTACGACGTGGAAGGACAACACATGACATTGCAGTTTCGCTAGAGACTCAAAGGGGGAGTTACTCGTAGACAGTTTACAGAAATTATTCTAGGCAAATTAATAAACAGACTGAACTGGCAGACTGACAACGTGAAAGGACAACGTTGGCACGAAGGACATTTACAAATTTCGTGTGATTTGTTTCGTTGAGTTCGTTGTTGTTGTTGCCACAACTTCCGTGACGTCTTCACGGACAGAGCGAGTCCTTGGTGGTGGGGGCGGGGGTAGGCGGAAGGAGGAATCGGGTGGGTTATAAAAATAAAACCTGCCTTTTGCCATATGCCATTTAAATGATAAAAGGATTTCAACGCCCCCACAAAACGGACACGCACACGTGGTCAATTGCGCTTGGGGTCAACCCTTTCGCACGAACGCCATCATTCCTGCCTCCACCTCCTGCTCCAGCTCCTGCCTCCAACTCCAGCTCAAGCTTATGCTCCGGCCTCGAAGTGTCAGCACATTTTTCAAAGGAGCATATAAAATGGCAGTCATACATTATGTCCATATCTGCCCGCCGGCCGTTGTCCATTGTGGAGATGGAGGTGGAGCTGGGGCCTGTTCCAAAGGGTTGTGGCTAACGTAAGCCCCACATTTGATGTACACATTGTACCTCGTACAGATTATGCATTAAGCGCTTATTTAGCATTTTTCTTATATAACGTTACCGCTGACACTTTGCAATTGGTCCCACCCACCATCCCCTCCCTTAGTGTATGGCCAGAAATTCACATTTTAACATTAGATAACATAAAAATAGGGTTGCAAAAACCCTAAACGTGAGAGCATTATGGAGTTTTATTCCCCACTTCAAAATGCATACACATATATATATGGACTTGTAGTATGTGTAAATGGACAGTCTGGATATGAACACAACTCACCTTTCAGCCCAGCATTTAAATATCCTGTAGCCATAAAGTTGCTGAGCAAGGGTTGCTTAAAGTTGCACTGAAAATTATTAACTCTATTCTTCATCAAACGAATTTATGTAGACTTGTTTGTCAACTACATTTATTGATCATAGAATGCAGAGAATTTCTTCATTATATATATATAAAATTTAATATAAAATATACCATATAGATTATAAGTTATTTTCATAAGTTTTTTGACCCGTTTGTTCATTCAGCTTAGCTACAAAATCAGAAAATAATAAAATGACTTTGGCGTAATTTTCTTAAACCTGAGATTTGTTGTATTTAAATTAATTTAATCCGTTGATTGTCGTCGATTTCTTTAATCGCCAGATGGGCCATAAATTTGTGTGCTTCATTTAAAAAGTAAATTTCAATTGCTGGACCCTTCAAGTCAAATGGATCCAGAGCTGGGGCACAAAACAGATACCGAATAATTGCTTTTTGCTAAATAATTTGTTATTTTGACTTAGTCTTCATCTGGCTGAGAAGTGTTCTATGGGCTGATTTCTTTTATTTCGGCCGTGCTTGAGCTTATTTCGCTATTAAGGACGAGTTCTCGCCATTCCTAGGCACAAAATGGATAATTAAATAAAGCAGAAAAATAATAAAAAAAAGAAGAAGTGAAAGGAATGGGAAATTAGTAGAAGGCAAATACGGAAGAGAAGCGAAGAAAATGAAATGAATGGAAATTGCATTTTAATTTCATAAGCGACAATTATAGAGAATGCTCTACGGAAGCTCTTCAAACTAATTGCCAGCTCGGAGCTGAAGCTGTGGCTGTGAGCGGTGGCTCATTATGGGCCAAAGAGCCACAGAGCCACAGGATTCACAGTGAACCTTCATAATTTCCTAGATGTGGCTTAAAATAATTGCCAACTTGGCTTAAAATACTCACAAAAGAACGTCACATAGTGAGGAGCCGTTGCCACGTCCCGGGCACTAAACGAGACCCCAACGAGCTTATGGAAGAGGAACAGGGGAAGGCACTTCAGATACAGCAGGAACAGAAACAGGAACCACTGGAGAAAAAAAAATGGCCACTCGGAAGTGTCCGTTTTTTTTGGTTAGCTGTCGCTCACGTAGGCAGCGTCCATGTAATTAAATTAAAATGGAAAATTTACTCGTACTGTGGATTAAATTAATTTTCATTTGCATTTGCATAAGTTTTGCCAGTTGCCAGTTGGACAGTCCGTTCATTAATTCCTTCATTATGCCATTTATTGCTGAATTTACTAGAAATGTGCCTTCATTTTTAACTCACGTCCATTAGCCACCGCTGAAAGTACAGCTTGCGAAATGAATTAGAAAAGCGTAGAACAACTAATTAATTTCAAAGTGTAGCAAATAAAAATTCCATTTATCTGACCACTTACATAGATATCTGTAGATAAGTATTAGTTTGACTTAATAGTAGTATAGATGCATACTTTGTATTGCATACTTTTAGGCATTTGTTTATTTGGAATATAATAAATTTAAAAACTATCTCCAAATAAATAAGAAATTAGCTTAGAAAAAAATCCAAAATCTTCTTCGACTTTCTCTGTCTTTTAAAACAATAGCTCCCATCCAAAATGTGAATATTGCCAGTGATCTGAAGCTTAAAGGCTTACTTATTTTAATTACTTTCAAATAACAAGCAAATACCAGGCGCACTTATTTCAAAACCCTTTTCTTGGTTTTCTTTGCTAAAAAGGGCCAAAAACAAAGCGCAATGTTTACAAGGTGAACCCAGAAAAAAACAAAATAAATAAAGAAAAGAAAGAATGAAAAAAAGAAGTAAATGAAAATGCAATTTTATTTATTGTTATGTAGCATTTTTTCTCCAACTGCCTGCTGCCAGCTTATGTAAATTTATTTATTTTGCGTAATTTTTCTTGTTTTTACAAAAGAATAAATTTGCCTTGTTTTCCACAGGAACCCCAGAAACCGTGTCCGCCAAGTCGCAACGTCGACTGAGGCCTTTCACAAAGCTTAAAAAAATTTAATTAGAATAACGAGAAGGACGCAAAGCGGAATACAAAAATTAAAATGAACCAAGCAATGAGAGAAAATATATATAAAAAAAAAAGAGAAAAAAAAATTAAAACGCAGCGGGGCTTAGGACAGTCCAAAGATTTTCGCTGTAAATTTTCTGTAATAAGGCAAAAGTTGTGCAATTTCCATGTGGCACTGACAGTCGTCGGTGCCTTGGAACATTCCGTAATGAGATCTGCCGTGACGGCTCTGGTCAGTCCCAAAAACGGAAGGGGAACCAACAGAAAAAATGAAAAAGGTTTCCATGTCCAACTCACACTCACTACGGGCAATTGGCGTGCTTTGCGACGCGTTAAAAATTATAACCAATAAAAATTGTAAAACCTCTTAAAAAAAAAACACAGAGAAGAAAACGTGATAAATAACATTTTAAAATGCCTACAGCTTAGATAGAGAGAGAGAGAGAGAGAGAGAGTTCTACCCTTCGACTAAGCGTATATCCAGCTTAATTACGCACTTAGTTTATGACTTCATATACCATTCTAAATATTCTAAAATAAGGCTTAAGCAACCCCAAACACAGGCTAAGGATAAGGTCTCTTGCTCATATGCGGAGCTCAATTATGCAAAAGCTTTACGTCGTTACGTATACGTCGCATCGTTACGCATGACGTTAGTTTGGAGCAAATTTAATTACGTCGTATTATGGAATTTATATGACAATGCCAGACACATGCATACGCAACACACATACATACACAAACGAATACACAAATACACACAGTGTGTATGGAGGGGGATTAATTATGATGTGCCTTAGTTGTACAACGAGTTTTAAATGAATTGTAATAACTTTTGTTGAAGGATTTTAATTTGGAATTTCAAAACTGTGCAGCAAATAAATTTGTCAGTCAGTCACAGAGGAATTAATATACTCTCAAATTCCCATTTAGTGTTTGAGCTTGTAATATGGAATAGAAAGATATATTTAAATACATTTTTAGACTGTACTGAAAAGGTGATTTCAAATTATTATAATGATCAAAATCAAAATAGTTATCATAATTTGATTTTGTGTCGCATTTTTAGTTAAAAATCATGCTAAAAACGATCTGAAAATCTCAGCAATATATTAATTAACATCTTATTAAAGTATTTTCAATATCGACTTGCATACAGATTGAACTTCATGCTAACCATTGATTCTAATAACAAACTTAATTAATTAAAATGCAAACAAAAAAATTGAATGAAAAAGAAAATCCCATGCAAATTGTATTAATAGCAAAGTTCCGACATTTCAGCGCTTAGAAAACAGCAGGAAGCATTCCAATCACCCATCAAAAGGACATAACGATAATTAATGGAATTTGCCGAAGGAATACCTAATGAGGGGGACACAGGTTGAGGCCGGATTGCCGAGATGGACGTTGGGTTTCGATGTATTTTTATTATTTTTCGATTCAAGTTTGTTGTTCTATTATTAACATTTTCAGCCATTGACATTTGCCAACTTGAATGGAAATGAGCTTAGACCTGGCATGGCCAGGACTTGGACTGGGTGGTGATTGAGACAATGTAAGTGGAATAAAAATTAACATTAATTTACAGGCGGACGGGGGCGGGGGAAACATTCATATGACAATTCGAGAACGACTTGAAGTTGGAATTTTTACAAGAAAAATATGTAAATTGTCTTGTAATAAAAATGTCCAGGACCCCGCGGCAGCTGCTCGTATCTGCGCGTATCTGCAAATATAAATTTTATGAAACATTCCCCAGAAGAGCGTAGGAATTAAAACAACGCGACAATGAAAAAAAAAGATGCAAAATAAATAAATAAAGTGAGGAGAAAAACAAAAAAAAAAGAAGGCAACACAAAGAAACCAAATAAAGCCAAGTGACTGCGACAGAAATGTAGCTGAAGGAAAGAACGAAAAAAATTATATCCCTGCAGGACATTATTTTAAATACTAATCCGCATCAGTTTTCATTTGAATCTTAGTGCTGGGGCACGGCACGGTGCGGCACGCCGAGCTGCAAACGTTTTGCCCTGTCAGCAACCCCAGGACATCGACTTCGACATCGTCGCCTCGCCCTCGTCCTCGTCCTTGTGCTCCTTCTTCTTCCTTTCACGTCCATGTCCACGTCCCAGTTTGCAACGTGCCTGCCATCTTTGTTTGTGCGCCGTTACATAAATTCAGATGTTATCCTAAATGCGCAGCATGCACGTTATTAAAATAACGTCAGGCAGCCCCCAGGTCCTGGAATTACGAGAATACTCTTATGCCCAGGCGACAGCCGGAAGTTAACAAATGAAAAAATAACGCACGCTGCCTGTTTCTTTTTCGGTTCGCATCTTGGACATACTCTCGCCACATTCCGCTCCTCCTCTGATCTGTCCCCGTTAGCGTGGCACGTAGGGCCAATTATGGCAGCATTCCATGTCCTGGAAAGGTCCCCCAGTCCAATCTTGTCAAGTCAAAATGTATATAATCGATGTACATTGAGCGGGCCAATAAAAATATTTATTAAAAACGCTTCGTTTGACCTCTGGGCGTATACGTAATCTGATGATTTTTATTTGCCAGCATTTTCTATTTTCATTTTATTAAAATTTAAAAAAAAAAGTACTAGACTTTAAGCAGAAGAAATATATTTTTTTGCATTATTTTGAAAATTTAAATTATAAAAATTTCTGAAAGTCTTATTTAAGAAAAATTAAATTTTAACAAATAACTTCGGATTCATAATTCAATTTTTTTTTTAAATGAATAATATGCAATCAAAATTCTTTATCAAATTTTTTTATTTTCTCTTTTGCATATTAAATGTATTTTCGTATGTGTAATCATTATTTTAAGAATTGTTGTTGTTATATTTGTTGCTCTGACAGCAATTGCTTATTGTTGTTAGCTGTTAAAGGTTTTAGTTATCGCTGATAAAGTGTAACCAGCAACCAAATACGAACCGCAACCCAAAAGCGCGAACAAAACAAACTGCAACATCAACTGTATGTTGATGCATGTACATATTACACCCGTTTTACCCATTTTCCAATTTTCCATTTGCCATTTGCATTTCCATAAACATGGAGCAACATTTGTGCTTCTTTGTTTCGGGATTTGGCGCACACCTAATCCAAATTTGTTGTCTGAGGGTTCCCTCCCATTCGAATTAGTCGGCGATAATTACGCGGCCATATTTCCAGTGAATCATTCGCATAGAATGCGCAATAAAGGAAGCACACAAAATGCATGTAACCAAAAATTGTCAGTATCAGCTGTATTTTAAACTGCATTCTCTAGCCAAATTTAGATGTAAAGTGTACTTTCTGGTAAAGAGATTAATTCGGATTGAAAGTATTTCTCTGAATTATGTAAAAGGGAATGAGAAATCTATTAGAAAAGTCTATCTTATGAATGAAATAACAATTCAGATTTGCTTTTAATAATACTTTACAAATCATATATGCTTTGTTCTGTTATCTGTCCTATCAATTAAAGTTAACAGACTGTTAATTTACTAACGTTAATATAAAATCTATTTTAAAATCCTCTTTTGCAAAAACTCGTCTGTCATATCTATAGCATACTTTTAGGGGCAATTTAATTTTTATAAAGAAACTGCTGACAAGAGAATGTTAAAAGAAAAGGTAAGCTAACAAAAACACAATTTACTTCTTTTTTATGTATGTACTCACATAAATTAATTTGAAATTTATCCTAAAAAGTTCTTTTCATATGGTCAACGTAGGCGGCTACTAAATTATTCCCAATACAATTTCCAATAAACAAATAAAATCAAAGCTCTATGTAACTGGTGAATTGGGACATGAACATGTATGAGTATTGTACAGAGGACATTCGACATGAACAAACAGCAGTAAAATGAACAAATTGCTGTTGTTGTTGTTGTTGTTGTTGTTGTTCATAGAAAATTCTAAATGCTTCAATCAGCAATTCTTATTATTAAATATTAATGCAGAACTCAAGTCGACCTGTCTCGGACTGACCCTTTCGATGTTAGTCCAAAAAGGTCAACATGTGTCTGCACAACACACACACACTGAGGAAAAGAGTGAAAGAGATAGAGGAAGGAAAAGAGAAAGACAGAGGCAGACAGTCCTAAAAACTCCACCAATGCCAATTGGACAGACACTGAATGGTAGCTGGAATCTTGGACATTTTTCATCATAAAGTGGTGACTGGACCTGGCTTTGATTTCGAATTGGATTTGAATTTGGAATTTTGGCTTTCAAGCAATACCTTGGCCCCGCAGGCGTGTACGAGTAGTTGGACCTGGTCAACACATAAATATTTCCCTTTGTTTAACACTGACTGAGCTAAAAATAAAGATGCACATATACTCTGTCCCAGCTGACCAGGCTATAGTACAAACAAACAAGCAGAGAGACTCATGGACAGATAGACTGATGGACGGACAAACAGGACAGTTTTTGCTGTACGAGTTGCTTCAGATATGACTAACGGTCGAATGGTCAAGTCAAAGTTATTGTCATGTCATGTAAGTGACCTCCTCCCATGTCATGTCCCCCAAAAACACCATCACCAACTACATTGTGCTCGGCTTTTTCAATTTCAGTCCACAACAAGTGTCCCATTTGGTTGCTATATTATGGTTTTACCAGAAGTTTTCAGGTCTACGCAATACTCAAACTCGTATCATCAGCTGCAGCTCAGGGAAAATTAAAACTTATGTATGAGTTGGCTAAAAAGTTGATAGACACTTTTTGCAAATTTAATGTAATTCTGACTTAAGATTAACATTCTGTGTTTCAATTTCTCAGCGAATTCGCTATTGTATCCAAAAACAAAATACAGCTTGCTAAGTAATTATTTCGACAAAGCTAAAATATTAATATTTGTTTTTTACTTTTGAATTATTATTACTAAGAGCTGTTGACCAGTAACCGTAAAAATTGAAAGTAGTAAAAATTATTGATATTAAAAACTTAAGTAAATATTTATGGTTATATTTAAATTGAAACTTAAAAGATTAAAAATTGATTAAAAAAATTAAGAATTAAAAATTTGGGAGTATTGAAAACATTATGAAATGCAACCCAAATTATCTCATTATTTATTTTTGAGCAACTTGTTCTAATTTGTTCCATAAAGAACTAAGTATTATAATTAACTCAGAAACTTCAGTCTGAATTTCGAATTATCAGCAACTTCAGTTGAGTCCAGAAACCGTGAGGTGATAGCTCTGTTCGCTTAGAAAGCCCTTCAAAAGCAAACCGACAAATAGAGTTCCGGTTTTTATTTTCTTCCATTTTTCTAAGCATTGATAACCCACAATTTTCCAGCTACGCAAAAACTGAATAGAATCGCTTGCCAGCAAGCTATCAAAAATTCATTTCAACTTTGTTGTGGGCCAAGAAAATGAGAAGCTGGCCAAGACGAGACAACTGACAGGTTGGGTTCATTTTGGGGCTCGATGTGGTAAATGGTACGACTACGAGGTACATGGCCAGTTGACCAGTTGTTGTAATGTCGCCACATCACACACAAATGGAGGAAATGTAAATATAGCTTCTAATGGCCACTCCCTTGGGGAGAGAGCCGAGAAAGTGGACAGTGCGACTCCGTAGCTAACTTTCTCCGCATCTTTTGCGAAAAGTTCAAAGTGACTTAAGTGAAATTTTGCAGCTCGAGGGCAAAAGCAGCCTGTGAACATGAGTAAAAATTAAATTGATTTTGCTCGGACATGGCAAAAGTTCTACTTGTATTTTTTAGTTTTAACACATACTCGTTTTTCCATTTCATACTTGAGTTTATGGCAACCCTCAGTATAGTTTTTTTTGCAATTCTTTTTGTTTTTGCCAAGTCGCATAGTTTTGTGTTCTTCTGAGAGTAGACAAAAATGTTGTTATATTGACTTACTTATAAAAGCCTGAAGAGAGAAGTCTAAAGTTGAGCTAACTTTTAGATAAGTGAAGCAGGAGTTGACCTTTTTCTCAAACTGTCAAGCAATTTTATTTCAATTAAATTATAAATTATGCCAGATCTTTGCCTTCACTCAAAGGCTAAGTTACATTTTAATTTCACCTTTGCTGATAATTTTCGAGAATTGTTTGACACTTGAAAGTCATTATGAAGATAGCAACCGCTTAGTTTGAGTTGCTGTCCCCCTCTTTGCCACCTCTTTCAAGATATCCCAGCAATTATACTGGAATCTAGACATTTATGTACACAACTGCAGACGACGCCCAGGCATTTATTCCTTTCATTTGCCTATGCCCATCGTTGCTCATCCAACCATCCGTTAACTTCTTCACTCTTTTATTCACTCAGTCTGTCTTGATGTCTGTCTGTTTGTCGGTCTGCCTCCTAACATTCCTTTAGCACTTTTTGATGTAATTTTGGCATTTGCCAAAAAATGTCTGCTGGCTGCCTGGTCTCTGAAGATGTCTCAGTCGCGATAAGGAAGACAGCCTGCCAAGTGTTTGTGGATTGGGTCTGAAGGGTAAAAAGGACTCAAAGTGGTAGGCGTCAAATGGCGACGAAGCGCAAGCAAAGCGGTTTCCGAATCAGACACGCTTAGGCAAATGGAAAAAGTGGCGGGAAATTAAGAAAATGCTGGCATGGAAATGAGCAAAATGCCTGATTACGATTATGCTGAGATATAGAGATGCTTATGCCTCGACTCGAATGTGAAATTAAAATTTTACCATTGTGAACATAATTTTATACCTTAAAAACCTTTCCATTAAAGCGGATTAATGACTGGGACCTTTTCAACTGTCAGTCAAACAAATGAAGACACAAGACAAAGGAAAACTTTTCCAACCGGAAAATGTTCGAGTTGAAGATGATGTTGACTGAGTTGACAGCACACCACATTACAATCGATAAACTCCACTTGAATTCTAGCTGAATATTAAATTTATTAATTAAAAATGTACTGAAGTTAAAATGCGGCTCGTTTCGTGTTTCTTACGACGACGAGTTGGCAGCGCCACTTCAAAAAGTGGCATGACTGGTCAACAGAGTTGCCACCTTGCAGCCAGATTTTCGGCTCAAAAGCTGTTATCCAATTTATCCCCCTTATCAAATTTCCACAATGGCACAAACATCTGAAATGAAAAACTACAGGAAAAAAACCCTTTTAGCACTGTCCATTTCTATAAATTATTTCACAGATAAAACTTATATGGCAACCCGAGACCCATACCCAATTCCCCCCGCTACACCTTTTGCAATCCGAGTTGAGTCTGATGTCCACTCCCCAGCGACTTTTGCTCGGACCAAAGAACTGACAGTATTGAAAAATAAGCGACGCTCCGTCGTGGTGCCGAGACGGTTGCACGAACGCTCGGGAGGTGAAAAATAAAAAATGGCGCCCAGTCATGGCTCAACCTCAAGATTCATAGCAAAAGACATAAAAAAAAAATGAGAAAATACTCGATGAAATAATGCAAAAGGCAACAAAGAATAGGAATAAATAGTGTCGGATAGAACGGGGAAAAAGGAAACCCAAATAGCCACATACAAGTATGATAGAAAAAACAAAACTCTATCCTTCACACACACATACACACACACAGACTATTGCATGCGAAGGAAGTGAAGTGAAGGAACAGTGCAACGGAAATGGAAAGGATAAAATTAATTTTTTTTTCTCCTACTTTTTTTCATTTACTTTTACGTTTATTTCATCGCGTTTCTCATTCTCACCTTGGTCAGTGGGTGGTTGGGTGGTTCATCGGTGGGTCGCTGACGCTATCAAACACCACAAACCCATTTAGTTTGCGGCGAATTTATTTTTGCAACAGGAGGCGACTCCTTGTGCTCTTCCTTTGGCAATAAAAATGTGAAAAAATTGTAAAAGGAAAAATAAAATAAAAATAAGGGAGCAAGAGAAACAGTAAAGAAGTTGCGGACAAATAAAAATGGTATAAAAATATTCAACTCACCTGTAAGCGTCGAGCTGTCCTTTTACCGAAGGAGTGAAATTAAACGACTGCTCACACAGTCAAACATGCATGACATGCAGATGTGTAAGTATTAAATACGAAAGCATTTTAGACCAGGCAACGATTTAAGGGCGATCCCGAAAAGTATGCACAAGTATTTAGCAAGATGCTGTCAAATCTAGATACTGCATGGATTTATTCTTAATCTTATCTTTTATAACTGTAAATTTTTTCACTTTGTTGTTTATAATAAATCTAGACATGTTTTCAAATTATTTTAATTTTTGTTTTATCTTTAGCTTATCTCATTTAATAAGTTTTTATTTAGTTTTGTAGTTGAGATTCTTTCTTTCGTGCTTTGTGCAGTCTTTGGACTTTGACTAAGTCACCACTCAGCACATTAAAAAAATATGTATGTACCTGTGCTAAAAACACCTGTATGTATACATACCACATTCACATTCACATACACACATAACTGAGCAGGTTTTCAGTTTGTGTGCGTATGTGTGCAACGCCACGTAGACAACTTTTCAGCTTTTCTTTATCTTTTCTTCATTCTCTTACACATTCTCTCTTTCTTCTTCCCTCTCTCTCTCCCTCTCTCTATCTTTCTCTCTCACACTGAGTCGCTGTGAGTGCCGCGTATAATAAATTTACTTTTTGTAGAAAATGTTGAAAAACTACCGGATGTCTCGTCAAATAAAAAGAAAATACGCACAGTCACACACACATTGACATACACAGAATCACATACATTCACACACACACACACATGGTGTAAGCAAGCAATGTCCAGTTGAAAGCAAACAAGAAGCAACGATAGAAAATATAACAAGAGAAGCAGCAGGCAACAAAGAAAAACTAACCAAACAGAAAATATAAATGAAAATAATCTAAAATACTTTAGCAAATATTTATAAATTTAAGTAATAAGTATTAATAAAGCTGCAAAAATTTAAAAGAAGAAAGAAAAGAAAAAATTTGCGGAATATTGAGCAAAAAAACATTGAAAAAGAATTGACAAATAAATAAATAAGAATTATTAAATATAGAAACATAGAAGGTAAAAATCTGAATATAAATACATGAACAATTATTAAATAAAGTAAATATTAAATTTTAATTTAATTATAAACATTAAAAGATATCAGGTCATCAGCTTTTCCCTCTGACAATTTCATCCAGCGAATATTGCGCATACGCAACGCTGAGCGCCATTTTGATATTTCATATACAAAATTATGAAACTAACCACAAAAATTATGAAATTGTGGAGACACGCGTCTGCGTCAGACTTTGGGCCAATGCGAGGGCAGCTAGTGGGAAAACTAGCAGCACGCCTATCACAAAGCGGAAGTGGTGGTCGCTTATTACATAAAGTTATGTATATCATAATCCATAACGTTTCACATAATGCCAGAACAATAACCACAGTGACCTTATATCTATAGATGTTGTTGTTCCTGTTGGCTTGAAAATTACAACCACAAACACAAGGAAATCGCTGGCAGTCGTAGCTGAAACGCCAAAAGGGGATATGAAAAGTAAACTCGTCAGCAAACAAGAGCAGCCCTTAAAAACTAACACCAATACACCACATGTACACACACACACAGACAGTTATGGGGGTGGGGCGGGGGGTCCGCTTAAATCAACAAAAGAGGGCAAAGAAAAATGCGACGCCTTTTGGGGGGTGAAATCCAACGCAGAACGCGGCGTGCGCCACCCTTAGCAGCACCCTTGCCACGTCAATGCCACCCAATTATAACCATATACACACAGCGTGTGTGTGTGTGCGTGTTTGGGGTATGGCGACAGAGATATAGATATAGAAAGAGAGAGAGAGCTCATTTGAGAAACGATTTCCACTCCAACTCTGACTACTTTCCGGCTGTCTGTCTGTCTGCCTGTCTGTTCGTCAGTCTGTTGTGGTGGTCGTTTTGTTATTGTTTCATTTTTTCCGTTTTTTCCTTCGATTCTGCTCAAATAAATACGTGTATACACTTACATACAAATGTACATATAAAAAGGACAAAACCATAACAATAAAAATCATATATACTCGTACCCATGCTCCCCAGCCAACCTACTTTAATGCCGTCCCCTCCTTGTTCCAACTAGCACTAAACGCACGTGCACACTCACACACACACACAGACACACACATATTTTGTTATATACTTATATGAACGTAAACGCAGGATGTTAAGATATGAGCGCCCCGAAGGAATACAGACATACACACAGAGACACTCACACAGATATACACACATACAGCTCTTCCAATCTCCTCATCCTCCTGTCACACGCTTCATGCTTATGTGCTGGACATGTTCCTTCCCCATCGACTATGGCAAAATGCCACATTATATCTGCATGCTTCTGAGTGTGTGTATGTGTATGTGTGTGGGTGTGTGTTAGTATATAAATACATAATGGTCAGAAAAGTATCCTTTATGAAATTCAATTTATGTTAGATAGCTGTGTCCACTCCGCCTTATACCTTATTATGTGCGAGGGCTGGCAGAGAAGTTGAGCAAAATAGTTAAACATTCCTAATTTTTGTTACTTTAAATTAATATTATATTTAAATTCAATGTTAAATGCTTTAGAAAATATGTACATAATTATTAAATAAAAAACAGTTTTTTATCTTAAAAGATAGATAAATAGAAATTTAAAATGTGAAACAAACTAAAAGTTAAGGAGACTTAAATCTAGAAATAATAAATGTACAACATTTGCAGACGATAGTTGTATACTTTAAGGTCGTTTTTTCAGTGTTAAATATGGTGTTTGATAACTATTGAAACGATATTTTAACGTTAAAATATAAATGTCAATTTTAAAACAATATCATAGATAAAATTTGTCAGATCATTTCAAAAACGACCCTAACAATGTCATCATAAATATTTTAGATAAGATTAATCCCACTTAAAACTTATCGACTGCCCCTCGAAATATATGGCAATTACGACAACAAACAATGTCTATTTCAGCGCCTGCCTGGCCACTGGCCAGTTCTCATTTCGCAGTTCTTAGTTCCCATGTCTATCCATTGATTTTTTGCGCATTTGCCACAAATAAAAACACATTATAGCGAACTGAACCTTAAACACTACTAAGAGTGGGAGGGAGGTCAGCTGCAAAAGCAATTCGAAATGCGCCCTTACTACACAAACACATCTCACAAGCGGACGCCAAGGTAATCCTTAGTTCTCAGTTCATAGTCCTTCGAGTCCGCTCTCTGTTGTTGGGCTCTGCTTGATAAAATGCGTTTAAACAAAAATTAAGCAACACAATTAATGGCCCTCGGTTTATCATACAATTTTAATGGCACAAATAAATTGGCCTAAAACAGACCCCAAAAGCAAAATGGACAAAAAATTTCTAGAGTAGCAGCCATATGAGCACATTTGTATGCTATCGTTTTTTTGTTTGATATACTCGTAAGAATTTGGAATTGGACTGAGCATGAATTACGGTAAGCGCACAAAAGTAGGCAACAAAAAATATCAAATAAAAAATTTCAGAAATCTAAGAAGGCAAACATTTTTTAATATTTTGATAACAGTTAAAAGAAGATGCGAATTTTGTATTGTGTTCCATAAAAGTGAACTAATTTTATTATAAATTTATATTTTAATATAATACTCGTATCAAGCAACAGTATTTCTGTCAACTAGAATAAATATTAATACAGATCCATAAAAGTATGCCACATAAATTGGCAGCAAGCAGTATTTTAATTTTCATGCCTAAAAGTATGCAGCATATTTAATGCTAATTTCTTCACATTTCACACTGGCTCCTGTTGTATGGAGAAGGCGGCCAAAAATACTTCTAGTAGAGGTAGAGGCTTAAAACTTAAGACAAAATTTTTATAAATTTATAGTAAGATTATGTATAAAAATCAGCCGGATCAGACCACCATATCCTATAGCTGTCATATGAACTATCGGTCTGAAATTAGGTGTTTGTATGAAAAACTTTTTTGTTGTTTGACACATCTGAACCAAACTTACAGAAATTGCATATGGGATGGTCCCATACAGCCTGACCAAATTTGGTTAAATTCGGACCTTTATTTCTTATAGCTGCCATAGGAACAATCAGTCGAAAATCGAGTTTTTGTTGAAAAACATTTTTGTTGTTTGAGATATCTGAACCAAACTGACAGAGCATGCTTATGGGATGATCCCATACATCCTGACTAAATTTGGTTGAAATCGGATTACTATATCATCTCATTATGCTGCCATGGGAACTATCAGTCGAAAATCAAGTCTTAGTATGAACAACTTTTTTGTTGTTTGAGATATCTCAACCAAACTGACACAAAATGCATATGAGATGGCCTAATGCATTCTGACCAAATTTGGTCGAAGTCAGACCACTATATCATATAGCTGCCATAGAAAATACATGTGTTTTTTTAAAGTTGAGGTTAGGTTACATTTTTGTATATAGCAAGAGCCTCGGCGCCTATTGGCACTTGAAATTAACATCACATAATCTTCAAATGTTAATTCATAATATACAAACAGATTTTTTGATTGCTGACTTTTGCTTCATAACGAAAACTCTCACGAAACACAGCAAAGACAAACACAGAACGTCTAAAATAACGTACTTACCGTAATACCGACTTACACAAAACACAGCAGGAAGAACATATACTTTTTGTTGTATAAATATAGATAATACCTTTATTTATAAAATTAAACCCTTCCATTGCACAATAACTTTGTTTTAAATGGGTTTTGAATTTTTTTATTAACTGCTCTACTTGCAAGTTGCTCACGCTGCAATACCAAAATAATATTATATTGTGTCTTTTACTGCTATTCTTGAAGAGGACAGCTAGAACAAAACAAAAACAAGAATACAGTTTAATAGCTAGACCAATTCTAAAACAGTGTTGACACATTTAAAGTCTAAATTTCAACTTGGTCTTTTTATTTTTGGCCTATGGGAGGAAACACTGTGCATTTCGTGAATTTCCATATTGCGCATAAAAGTAGATAATGACTTAGTTAATCATTTACTGCCTTATAAGTTAAGTAAGTTATTAAGTATTAAAATTGTAAATATTTATTCGAGATACACATACGTAAGTAAGTGAATATATCTAGATTGTTACTAAATTTTAATTAATTATATAAGATAATAATGTCTGTATATGGAAAAAGTAACTAGTTTATGTAACTTAATTAATGACCACATGGCTATTCTATAAAGAAATAGAAATGGCTATAAAAAACACATGACATCATATTCAAGACGCAACCGCAGAGCCAACACCCCAGTTGGAAAAGTCGCAGCAGGAAGCAGGATCCAGTGATGGGGTGTCCAGTGGGTCGTTGTCCCCTGCCTGAATGCCACCCAATTCGCTAACATTGTTATAAAAGTGCAAACAAACACACGACCAACAGGCAAAGAGAGAGAAGGAAATGATGAAGAGAAAC
Organism: Drosophila subquinaria; assembly: GCA_037043405.1. Taxonomy (NCBI): domain Eukaryota; kingdom Metazoa; phylum Arthropoda; class Insecta; order Diptera; family Drosophilidae; genus Drosophila; species Drosophila subquinaria. The sequence continues at coordinate 288,383 of JBAMBL010003070.1, forward strand.
TAACCTCGCTGAGACTTGACCAATGCTTAGTCAACGACGCCAGAACCCGAGACGAAGCCAGCAGATGCCGTAAAGGAAGTGAACTCAGCCCACAGTTCAAAGCGAGCGAGAGAGCAATAGAGAACATGGCGAGAAATTATGAAGCTCAGCTCGGCGAGTGCCAGGAGAAAAACGAAGAAAACGATGACGATGGTGATGGCGATGGCAATGGCGATGGAGATGGCGTCGCCGACCTGTGGCCGCTGTCAGGAAAAGAGAAAGAAATAAAATAACAGAAAAAATAACAGAAAAAATACAGATAAAAATGAGAAACCGTGTGGTCCGCTGGCTAGAGCAAATAAATCGCTGGACATAAAAACCAAGTGCAAGCGAAACAGCAGCTCAGCAAAAAGGGAAGGCAGCTCCATTCCATTCCTTACCCCCTTACCCCACTCAGTTGGCCACCAAAGACACACGTGCAACAGAGCGAGAGCCAACGAGAAGCGCACGGCACAAATAAAAAATTGAATGAAATATTTTTATAACCAAAAAAAAAAGGAAGAGAAAGAGAAGGCAGCAAGCAGCAAGCGAAAGAGCAAGAGAGAAAATACACTGAGTGAGAGAGAGAGGTAAATGAAGAATATTGATGGCGTGCAACAGTAAAAGCAAGCAGGAAAAAAGGCAGCAGCAGCAGAAGAAGAAGCAGTAGAAGCAGAGAAAAACTTGCTTATCAAATATGAAGGAGCGCACAAAGTGGGTCGCACCACATCGCACCACACACCACACATCGGGCATCATAAAAGCCATGAGCTCACCTGGCACAAGGCTGCCGCACCTAAGGGTAGTTAAGTCCAAGGTTTTATGAGCAACGACAGGTGGGCGGTGGGTCAAGCGGCCCACAACTAAACCACCCAAAACTCACCCACTCCTATGTAACTTACATCGAATATATGTATGTATATATACATTAGGGTGTCCCTTATTTGGTCAAAGTCAATATTTTTAAACGCATACGGGCTAGTTTTGTTCATTAGATCCTAAAGCACTCAGAAATAAATTTTTACCTCAATCGGAGTATGATAACCCGTGCCGACTTGGATCGGAAAATTTAAAGATTATATGGGACAAAAAAAATTTTTTTTTTATTTTTTTAATTTTTTATTTTTTTATTTTGTTTATTAGGTCCTAAAGAACTCAAAACCAAGTTTTCACCTTAATCGGAGTACGATAACCCATTCAAATTTGCATCGAAACATGAAAAATCATCGAAAAATGTATAATCAGTGTTAAAATACTGTTTTTCCATGTTTCGATGCAAATTTGAATGGGTTATCGTACTCCGATTAAGGTGAAAACTTGGTTTTGAGTTCTTTAGGACCTAATAAACAAAATAAAAAAATAAAAAATTAAAAAAATAAAAAATAAATTTTATTTGTCCCATATAATCTTTAAATTTTCCGATCCAAGTCGGCACGGGTTATCATACTCCGATTGAGGTAAAAATTTATTTCTGAGTGCTTTAGGACCTAATGAACAGAACTAGCCCGTATGCGTTTAAAATATTGACTTTGACCAAATAAGGGACACCCTAATATACATATATCAATGTATATATGTATGTATATTCTTTTGTAGTCATAAAATGGCACATTGTGTAAGTTGGGAGAAGGAGGTAGTAAGGAGGGGAAGGAAGGAAGGGAAGCTGCACACGTGCGGATAATAAAAAATGTTTTACTTTTCAATCGACCAATAATATGGCGTTCAATGGACAGGCCAAACGTGCGCAACCTGGACCCATAACAATGGCCAGAAAGAAACACACACACACACAGATAAAACTACAGCTACAGATACACACACACAGCTAGAGAGATACAGAGATACAGCTACAGCTACATAGCAAACACACGTACGTAGTTCAATCATCGTTAAAAAGAATTTCATTTTGAAAAATGCCAGAACTTCAATAAATTATATTGCTTGGTCAGGACCCTCAAACCCATCGTATAAAAATGGAAGGTCCTCGATCTGTGTAGGGGAAAGGGAGAAAAGGAGGGAGGATGGGATGGTCTGGATGTTTTTTTTTGGGGTTGGGCTTCTTTCAAGTTGTGGCTCGACTTGCTGGCACCTCTCGGCTATCATAACCACAATACAAAGAAGGCGGCGAGCGAGAAAGAATTCGTGGCACAGGTGAATTCGGGTCAGCGGGGGCAGCGGCAACAAACGGTCAGCCATTGTGCTGCCACACACACATACACCAGCACATACAGAGGCCAGACTGAGGCTGAGATGAAGCTTAGGAGACTGCAGGACGAGGAGGACGAGGACAAACCAATGGCAAGCTGAAACGCGCTGCCCGGTCAATCGTTATTGGTTCGCGTTGCAATAATACATATAATATGTACACACACACACACACACAGATACTCAAACACACACACACACACTTATGTATAATATAAAAATTGTGAAATAAAAAATATCACGAGAGAAAACAAAAAGCGGAGTATGGTCAAGATAAAAGATACCTCGTGGTGAACTATTCATAAAGGAGGTTGAACTAAAAGTATACTTATGAAAGTATCCAGAGTATCCAAGTATTCAGAGAACTAAAAATATTTATATTTAAGATCCTATTTAAGCCATACGTTTTTCAGAATACTAATTTATTCATCTATCTAGTTAATTTTTACATGCAAATTAATAAAATTTTTTATTATATTTTTATTTACATTATTTATAGGTCATACAATTTAAATAATAATATATTTGAAAAATATATACATATGTATGTATCATTTAAATCTTAAAAGTAAAAAGAAATTTTTTAAGTCTGAGGGTTTTCAAACCTTATGATAATCATCAATATTTATGTTGAAGATTATACTAATTAATTCTGGAGTTAAAGTTAATTTAAGGTATTTTCTTAAACGATAGATAATTCTGCAAAAAAAAAAATCAATAACTTAGATCTAGCTTTTTTGTTTAAACCAAATCCATTTCCAATTTACCAAAAGCAACGACATTATTATAATTTTAATTTTAATTCTATTGTAACTACACTATGATAATCCTTCTGGTGCAGGGTATTAAAAGGAAAAAAATATAAAAATAAAAAGAGCTGTTGGCAAGTGAACGTGCAAAAAAATTGAACAGCCCGAAGAGGAATGGCAAGAACGAAAGGCGTAGAGATGAAGGCGGGCAGAAGAGGGGTAACTTGAGTGCCAAGGGAAAATGCAAGAGAGAACACTGAAGAGGAAGAGATAAAGGGGGGGGGTGAAAGATTTTTCACAACTTTGTTGCAACGCGACATTTTTGCTGCGTTTTCTCTCAGCGTCCACTTCACTGGATTGGATGGAATAAATTGGGTGCCCTGTGGAAAAGGCGGAACTGAAGAAATGAGAGAAGCCGAAGGAAATAAAGAAGTAGTAGGAGTAGGGAGTGGGAAGGAAGAAGGAACGGATGAAGCCAAGGTGGCTGAGATTGTCATAATGACGCACATTCCTGGGCGTTGCACTTGGATATTGATTGCAGCTTCTTTTCTCCTCCGTCTCCACACTTTTTGCCCCTACGCGACGCGTTGAAGCGCAACGCTGTCACGAAATTTGCTAATTAAGTCATGAAATTGTGAGCGCACGACGCCCAGAACCGACCCAAGGAATGGGGGTAGATCAGAAGGTACATTAGGTATTAAGAAACATATATAAAATTCAAAGTATACTTGAAAGATTTTCCAAGTAAATTCAATAAATGTTAGCTATGGAATTTGATAGATAAATCCCATAGATTTCTGCACACTCACCTCTTGTTAACCGACAGCGTTCCTTGGAAAGCTAATCAGGCAAATCTGGCAAACATTTTTGACAAAATCTGTCAAAGTCACGCGCATTTAGGCCCGCAGCTGAGAAGAAACTGGAGCACATTAGCTGAGCCCCATATGGGGAGAACTGGCACATGTCATGGAGAATGTCCTCAAGGCGGCATTGTCGTTATAAAATCAACGCGAAACGACATTGACAATAAACCCAAATCAGTCGAACAAAAGCCAGGAAAAAAAAAGAAGAAGAGGGAAAATTTTTTTCAATTCCCCCAGAACCGAAATCAGATACTTTTTTACACCGACAAGAAGATGCGCGTCAAACTTTTTTGCCGCAGGCAATGGGAAAAAAAAAGCTGTATATGTTGCGTGTTTATTTGAAAAATCGCTAAAGGATAACTAAAGGATTCCCCTAAGGGCATTTGGCGAGCGCACAAGTGATTTGTATGCGAATTTACATATCCGTACGTACAGGTTTCAACCATACCCGTCTCTAATCCAAATCCCTGGGTGTTTTCCAACTCGTTGAGCAGCCCCAAAAGCATCGTCATCGTCATCGTCATCGCCATCGTCATTGTCAGGCGTTGTGGCAATAATTTTGCATAACGTATAAGTAAAAGTATCCAAATTGAATCTTCTCAGCATTGAAGCGTATCTATCGCTATGAAATGGAAACTGTAACAGATTCCCAGCAGCTTAAACCACGCACTTAAGGTTGTTGAGTGGTAAATTCAATTTTTTGCTCAGTTCTGCGACTTCAATTTGCTGATACCCTGTAATTATTTGTCAACCCTCGCCTCGTAGATAATGTCATTTAGAAATTACAATTAAAAAGCAAAGCAAACGGAATCGACATAGAAATAGTAACAGCAGGAAAATCAGGAGAATCTGAAAGAGCAGGAAAAGAAGCGTGAATTAGTCAACGTGCCTCATTCAGTGTCTAGTTCAACTTTGCAAGGGGGTGGCTCACAATTTGTCTGGTAACGAAAGGGAATGAGGAAGAGTGAGGGGGAACAACTAACAGTGGACAGTTGCGAATTGCCGGGCAGTTTTCTGCTTGGCTCATCATTTCTGAACCTGGTGTAATAAAACTCCCCATTTGCTCATTTGGCAATTATCTCAATAAATTAGCCGCCATACAATGAGCCACAGATACAGTTAGAGCCACAGTCCGAGTCCGAACCAGAGCCAGCTCTCTAAATGAGCCCAAAAGGGGAGAGAAAGCAGCAACGCAGACAGACGAGTATGGACTTGAATTTATTCTCATTTAGAGCGTTAAATACGAGTACTCACACATACATACATACCAACATACTCGTAAGTACAGAAATCCTTATATACTCGATGCGACCATAATCAGAGTCCACATACCAAATTTGATTGCTAACAGGCATGTTACGATAGACAGATAGATAGTTAGATAGATAGGTAGACAGTTAGATAAATAGATATGGTACTTGTATTTGTCCGAATAAACTCATAGGAACCACACAAGATATTGTCAGTTATTTGTTAATCTGAAACCCCATCTTGAATTTGAGGTTGTTGTATTTCTATTATTTCTTATTAACAAATTTAACTTCAACTATTCAAACACTAAATATATACACATGAATAAAGCTTTTACTTTAAAGGAAAAATAATAAGAAATTTTCCTAAGAATGCGAGTATATTCCATGCTCATAACTATTCATTATTATAATTTCGTTTAATAATATAAATAGATTAATAGAAACAAATAAAATATATTAATTCATATAAAAAATATAAAGTATTTATTGCTTTACCTAAATTTCCCTTCAGCTTAATTTCTTTTCTCACTTTGGATAGAATTTTTCGCACTATTCAAATATTTTGATTCATATTCGACGGAATTTGGCGTTGTTGGAAAATCGGCTTTTCTGGTTAACAGATAAATTCAGCTGGCAAATTGAATAGATACAGCAATAACAGAACTGAAGAGATGGGAGAAACTGGGGGACTGGGAGATTGGGAGATTGGGAGATGGTCGCACGTCAATGCAAATTGCAAAATAAACGAACAGTTTTCAAAACGTAACCATCGAGCGTGTAAAAGACCCCTTCCCCTAGTGCTACCTTGCCCCCCCTTTGGCCCTCACTGTGTAGTAACAACTGCTTTTGCAGCCGCTACTCTCAATCAATCAACAAACGAACAAAACGCGTATACGCAATGTTGTCCATGCTGCAGCAAGTAACAAATGAATACACACACACACTCGCACACCCGCACACACACACAATCTGACTGAGTCTTTGGTTGTTTCGCACTGCTTTCCAAATACCACAAAATCTATTTCGATTCGCAATCAAAATCCCAACTTCCATTTGTAGGCCGCTTTTGCTTTTGCTTTTGATTCTGTGTCTGTTTCTGTTTCTGCTGTTGCCCCAAAAGGTGGCACAGCTGTCCCATCTATTTTAGCATTTCACCCGTTGTCCGGGCCGTGGTTAGTTCCCCAATCGTGACCAACTTGTGCTTGAGTGCTTTCGTTTGTATTTAGTGGTGGACTTAAAAATACAGAAACGCCCGAAAAACGCATCCCACAAAGGCCCACGTGGTGGTCGCCAATGCGTCCGGGACGGGCCTCTGACGTTGAACGATAAGCCGACGCCACATTCACATTCACATGCACACTCACATACACACTCACATTCACATTCACATGCACACTCACATTCACATGCACATTGATGTCCATTCTCCATTCAGTTGCCATGTTTTCCAATTTTCAGCTGTGTGCATCGCATTCGGGATTCAGGATTCGGCCGAGAGCCAACAACAACAACAACAACAACAAAAAATACTCGCACGGCTTTCTCGAAATTTAGTCATTGTTCGCGAAATTGCTTATAAACGGTGCCCCTGCCACCCGCCAACCGCACTCAATCTGACCTGACATGTCGACGCGTTAGCTGCTATCTCCCCCTCTCCCTACTCTTCTCCCTACCCCCCTTTTTCGGCTTTGGCGGTTCTAAAAACCGCAGCGAGCCGCTTTTTGATCGTTCGCGCACTGGCGTAAAAATATTATTGCACTCACGCGGCCCCAACATGGCCCCAAACACAAACTAAAACCCCAACTACCGTCCCCGCTCCCGCCCCTATTAAGAACCCCTGCAGTTCACCCTCGCTCCCTAGTTGATGGCCTTTGTGCCCAATCGCGAGTTTAGTCGCTTGTAAACTAACAAGTATCTCAATTTAAATATGTGTCTAGGCGTTGAGTCCAATAAAATGTTCATGGAATTTATCTTTACCCAAACAGAATTCAAATTATAGAGCTTATAAGGGATTTAATGCATTTTTTAACTGATGATAATATTGCGAAATATTTAAGTATACAAGTAATTTTACTACGTACAATGAAAATAGAGAAGAGTGTCTTTTAGCAAGTTTTTACATAATTATTTAAATTTTTTACACCTTTTTTATTTAATTCATTTTTTATTTTAATTTATTGACAGTGTCTACGATATGAAGCTCTAGGGCAGTAGCCCCTTTTCGAAGTCCAGCCTAAGAATGGTATTTAAATTAATCAATTAAACTGTTCCTAAATAATCTACTTACTTTCTCTCTTGTGACAACTGTGAATGTCGAGTGCACATTGATTCCTAAAGTTGCAATTCACGATTCCTCGACGACGCCTGGTGGTGCCACACACAGGATCTAACTGGGCTGGACATGCCCTGTGACATCCTTGGGCCTCCAAGGAGGCAATCATGAGTATGATAATTATGAGAAAGAGTAGAGCAGTAACTAGTTTCATATTGATAGCACAACTCTCGAGTCTACAACAGTTTATATAGGCACAGCTATCAAAAACTGAACAAAACAATTAAGGGAACAATATAAGACAAAAGCACTGAATATAAATAATACTGTATATTTTCAGACATTTAATTTTGTTTTACAAGTATAATAAACCAGCACTGGTAATCCAAAAATAGAAACAACTGCAAACCAAACCGTTAAACATAAAACTGTTCCAAGCAATAAATTCAATCCATAAACCATATTTATTTTAAATACTTTAAATTTATTGTTATTTTTTTTAGCAAATTTCTTTATTTTCATTTTCAAATTAACAGATTAGAACAGTCTCTGGGAGTGGACTTCTGAGCGCAGTTCCCTCTTCTGGAAGTCCATGCTGAAAGTAGAAAAGTATAATAATAATTATAACCCTGATAATATTTAACTTACTTTCACGCCTTCTGCATTTGTTATTATTGAATTGGCATTGGTTGTTGAAATTGCAATGGATGGTCCTTCCACGACGAGTGGCGGTACCACAAACGGGATCATAATGAGCGGTGCATTCTCTAATGCATGTGGTCACAGACGGTCGACGAGTTCTATTGCGAGTTCTACGGGTTGTTCTGCGTTGCGAATTCACCGAACTTGCCACGCATAGAATCACGACTAAAAACAGCAGGAGAGTTTTAAGCTTCATATTGATCGAACAGTTATATGAGCGTCTGTCTGATATATTCTGACATTTCATCGGTATATATAGCCAGTTCCAGTCCAATGCAAAAAGATATTAACAAAGAAATGTACAAAACAATTTGCGAAACAATAAAAAATTATAATAGCCAGGAGTTGTTTATACATTATAAGTATTTATAGAGAATTTTATTTTGTTGTTAAAAAAATTACTTTAGTAGTATTTGAATAATAAATAAATCCTTTCATTTCTGATATACACTTGATAAAAAAAAACTCACACAGTACCCTTTTTAAAGAGATTTATAAAAAAAAATATATTTACTGCTTTTCATTATCATTAAACTTTTCATTCCAAATAATTATGACTTTTACATTGGTAAAATATTTTAATATTCTTGATTTCTTCTTTATTTTTTTACTTTTTTATCATATAAATATATTCTTCTCGGCTTAACTGCAGTCTCTGTTGCTGGATTTCTGACCGCACCTGCCCCTTCTGGATGTCCATGCTGTGAACAGAAAAGTATTCATTTCACTTAATCAGTTTAACTTGTCTTAAATATATTAACTTACTTTCACGCTTTATGCATTTGTGATTATTCAAAAGGCATTGATTGCTGAAATTACAATTGATGATCCTTCCACGACGATTGACGGTTCCACAAACAGGAACATCCTGAACTGGGCAGTTTACATTGACGAAACAAGGAGGTCTAGTTCTAGGAGATCTAGTTCTAGGAGGTGGTCTTATACGCCGGGAGCTCACCGAATCCACCACGTATAAAACCACAACGAAGAGCAGGAAAAAAGTAACCAGTTTCATATCGAACAGATGTATAAACCTCTGTCTGATATAATGTTATAATTCATCGGCTTTTATAGCCAGTATGAGGATAGTATAGGAAACAGATTAAAAACAGAATTAACCATTCAATACAAATAAAACAAAGATATTAAATTTTCATGTTTCACTATTTATAGATTATTTCATTCTTTACAAAAATATTAATAAATGGAGTTTCTTCAATAATATACTACTTTTCTTTTTAAAATTCCATTCACCATTAATTTGTTTTTTTTGAACTCTGAATAAATCGAAATTTTCCACTCCAAATACTGTGGACTTTTTTTGCTCTTTTTATGGAATTTTAAAAATATAATTTATTTAATAAATATGCAAAATGAGAGCCATTTTTATTTTACTTTTTTTTTGTATTTAAATGTTCCAGAAGTCTTCTCATAGTATATTCTCAGATGTTTTCTCAGCGCTTAACTACAGTCCCTGTTGCTGGACTTTTGAGCGCAGTTGCCCCTAGTTGGCACCCATACTGTAAATTCAAGTCAATATTAATAATAATCAGAATACATTTTAAAATTAATACACTTACCCTCTCGCCTTCGGCACATGTGAAGACCAAGTTGGCATGCATTGTTGAAATTACAATTGATGTTCCTTCCATTGCGATGGACGGTGCCACAAACAGGATCATGGTTGGTGGGGCAAATATCCGTACAGCGAGTTCTTCTAGTAGTTGTCCGTCTGGTAGTACGCCTGGTAGGACGTCTTGTTGTACGCCTCGTTGTACGCCTCGTTGTACGCCTCGTTGTTCTACCTGGTGGTCTACCTCCCGGCCTACCTCCCGGTCTACCTCCCGGTCTGCCTCCCGGACGCACCCCACCACCAGGACGCCCGCCACGTTGGGCATTCACTGAATGGGCCACATAAAGGACCACGACGACGAGCAACAGAACTGTAACAAGTTTCATGTTGAACTTCTACTTGATCCTACTGTGATATTTGATCGCCTTTTATAGGCGACTCCAGACAGTCTCACACAATAGATTAACAGAACCATTGATAACAACACGTAAATAGTACAACTAGATAATTGACTAATCTACTCAAAAACAAAGGCATTCATTTGTTTTAATTCTACTTATAAACAAAGACTTTTCATTTTATTGTACTCTCCAAAAATGTGTTCCCCTTAAAGGATATTTTATAGACTTCGGTTAATCTCTACGCCATATACAGATATGCTAGCTATCATTTCATTTTATTATTTTTTTGTTATATATAACTATTATATATTACTATAATTTTTATTTATTTACCATTTATTTTACTTACATTATATTTCATTAAAAAAATGTATTTACTTTTATATAAAGAATAACTTTCAGTTGCCATTTGAATTGAACATAAAAGACTCGCATATAGGACTCTCATCGCACTTAACAAGATAAAACTTAACTTTTGTAATTTTCAAAATACAATTTATACAAGTTTCATCATAAATGTGCCATAGACTAAGACTGCAAGCTCTTTTAACCTTCGTCAATAAAGTTGAGTGGGAATATCAGCACTATGGGACGTTTGAGTTTGATCACTAGATGTTACAGGTCTTTTATCGACAGATAATAGAAGGATTTTCTCTACTGAAATAATCCTTATTATATTCACTAGTCACATAATCAAGAGCCCTTACTTCATTAGCTCTGACTTTATTGAATAAAATATCCTTTTTAAAGTGTTCAAACATAATAAGTAATATATGTGTAATACAATAATAAAATAACATAAAATATTGCTTTTAAATAAATCATTTATTATTTTTTGTAAACTCTTTTATCACATAATAGTGTATTCCTGAAGTCTTCCAGCAGATGTCTGTTTTTCTCAGCTTAACTACAGTCCCTGTTGCTGGACTTTTGGGCGCAGTTACCTCTGGTCGACAGCCATACTTCTCGCTTTCTGCAACCGTGATTATCGAGTTGACATTGATTGCTGAAGTTACAGTGGATGAACCTTCCATTGCGAAAAACGGTGCCACAAACAGGATTATGGACAGCTGGGCAAGCGTCGTCGCAGCTCGGTCTTCTAGTAGTAGTACGCCTGGTAGTCCGTCTGGTAGTTCGCCTGGTAGTGCGCCTGGTAGTACGTCTAGTAATACGTCTGGTAGTAGCTGTGGTAGATCGTCTAGTTGTACGGCGCGTAGTCCGTCGAGTAGTACGCCTGGTAGTACGTCCGGTAGGACGTCTTGTTGTAGGTCTTGTAGTACGACCGGTCGTGCGTCTTGTAGTTCGTCCGGTAGTTCGTCTTGTAGTCCGTCTAGTTGTTGGTCTAGTACGTCTAGTAGTTCTAGGAGTAGGGCTGGCAAGACTACCCGGTGATCCAGTGGCCCTATTATTCTGGGCATTTACTGAATCGGCCACATAGAGGACCACAACTAGCAGCAACAGAACTGTAACCAGCTTCATACTGAAATTTTTGTCTGATTTACTGTCATGGCACATCGCCTTATATAGGCCATTCGAAAGAAAGTCAGACAAAAGATTAACTGAACAATTCATAGAATCACAAACAGTTGTCGCAAAATATCTGAATAAGCTACTTTGTATATGCTTCAAAATAGTTATATTTTTTATAAAAGAATATTGTAAAGCTTTTATTCTCGAATTCAACTGGGCTTCTGTAGCTTGCAAATATGCTTAGGACTTTTTTCAGTTTATATTTAAAGACTTTTTTAAGTCTCTGATTATGCACTGGTATAAGAATGGGGCTCAGTTTTGTGGAGGCTGAAAAACTTTACTGCGTGGTATCCACAGCGACTACTGGGTATAATAAATCTCGCCCTCTTCTTCAATAGATATTAATTATATTAGTCAAAGAGTTAGACATGTATTTTAAAATAGTAATTTTTTTATTTCATATTTTATTACACATTTCATATAACAAATTTTCGAAGTGTTCTCAAACATGTCCTTTTTTTTATTCAAGTTGATATTCTCAGCTTAGCTACAGTCCCTGATTGAGGAGGCCTGAGCGCAGAAACCTCTAGTCATTGTCCAAGCTGTAAATAAGAAATATTTTATATAAAAAAATATGCTAAAAGATTTTGTCTACGTACCTTCCCGCCTATTGCAACTGTGAATATCGAGTCGGCATTCATTGACGAAATTACAACTGATAATTCGTCCACGACGATTGCGGTACCACAAACGGGATCAGAGACATTGTGGCATGCATCGTTGCAGCGAGGTCGTCTAGTTGGTCTAGTACCTCTGGTAGTTCTAGGAGTAGGGCTGGCAAGACTACCCGGTGATCCAGTAGCCCTATTATTCTGGGCATTCACTGAATGGGTCACATAGAGAACCACAAAGACGAGCAACAGAACTGTAACCAGTTTCATGTTGAGCTTCTACTTAAACCTTCTGTCATATTTCATCGCCTTATATAGATTTTTCGAGTCAAACTCAGACAATAGACTAACAGAACAATTGCTGAAATCACAAACAGATGGTAAATAAAAATGACTGATAAAACTTCTTGTAAAAAAAGACTTTTAATTTAAATGTATTTTTTACAAATCAATTTAAAGCTTTTTATTCCTAAATAACACTGAATGCTGGACGCCAAATTTCGCTCTCTTTTTCATTAGATACTAAAAGAATCAGTTAACGAGTTAGTGATAACATACAAAGTACATAAGTATATTTTAAAAAGGTAATTTTTTTTATTTTTTTCCATGTTATATTATTATAAAACCAATTCTCGAAGTGTTCGCGTGCATGTCCGTTTTCCTTTTTAGATTCAAGTGGGTCTTCTCAGCTTAGCTACAGTCCCTGTTGCTGGACTTTTGAGCGCAGTTGCCACTTGTCGATGACCAAACTGTAAATAACAAATAATTAATATACAAATCAGTTTAAAGACTTTTCGTACGTACCTTCACGCTTTCTGCAACTGTGAGCACCGAGTCGGCATTGATTGCTGAAATTACAGTTGATAATTCTTCCACCGCGCTCGACGGTACCACAAACGGGCTCAAAAACATCTGGGCATACATCGTTGCAGCGGGGTCTTCTAGTAGTTGTGCGTCTAGTTGTACGTCTTGTGGTACGCCTGGTAGTACGTCCGGTAGTACGCCTTGTGGTACGCCTGGTAGTACGCCTGGTAGTACCTGTGGGAGGTCGTCTAGTTGTACGGCGCGTAGTCCGTCGAGTAGTACGCCTGGTAGTACGTCCGGTAGTACGCCTGGTAGTACGTCTGGTAGTACGTCCGGTAGTACGCCTGGTAGTACGTCTGGTAGTACGTCCGGTAGTGCGTCTTGTAGTACGACCGGTAGTTCGCCTTGTAGTACGTACAGTAGTTCGTCTTGTGGTACGTGGAGTAGTTCGTCTAGTTGTACGTCTTGTTGTACGCCTGGGAGCACTAGTAGTTCTAGCTGGCGCTCTTGTTCCACTAGTACGCCTAGTACGCTGGGCATTCACGGAATGGGCCACATAGAGCACCACGACGAAGAGCAACAGAACTGTAACCAATTTCATATTAAACTTTTACTGAATCCTACTTGATATTGCATCGCCTTATATAGGCAGATTTAGACAAAAGAATAACAGAACAATTGCAGAAAATATAAAATAAAAATTGAGTTCATTAAGTAGATAACTGATTAAGCTGCCTATAAACAAAAAACTTTTAAGTGATGTTAACTTTCAAAAGTATTTTTAAAATTATTGTTTAAAACAATATTATAAAGCTTTTCATTCCCAAAATTCAATAGGCAACAACAAAATGAAAGACATAAAGTAACTTTATGTCTTACATGATATAGGCACATCTTGTCTTTAATAAGAAAATATTATATTTGTTAAGTTGAAAGTGTCCCATATGGTCTAGTGGCTAGGATATCTGGCTTTCACCCAGAAGGCCCGGGTTCGATTCCCGGTATGGGAAGATCATATTTTTATATTCTTTCAATGACATAAAGTGCTTTTTAGTGAAATGCGGCGTACTTTTCTAAATCCAGCTCAAAGTTTTCAATGCAGCGAATCACAGACATTGGACACTTTCAAACTAAATGTTCGTTTCTGTAAATTTAAAATACGACTCCTCCTCCAACTTGAATACAGGAATGCAAATCGTGCATTCTTTGTTTAATATGTTAAACATAATTTAATGGGTATTATATAAGTAAATATTTGGAATACAATTATCACTTTTTAAGGGAACTCTCAACCCTCGGCTGGAACAGGCACATTTCTTGTTGGCTCCACAGCTGGCACTGGCGATGCCTGGATAAGCACTTTCGTGGGCAGCAGATGCTTTAGAGGCTCCAGGATCTGTTGCTGTTGCAAGAAGGTGAGCTGCTGTTGCTCCAGTTGCAGCAAGCTAATGCCTAGATGCACGGAAATCGACTGAGGCGGAAAGACGCCATGAATGCAGCGTTGCACGTAGGGAACAAGATCGTAGGCGAGGCAGGAGCACAGCTTAATGAATGTCTCGCGCTCATTGCCCGTGAATGCCTGCTGTTCCTGCCGATAGAAGGCGAGCACACGTTGTGCCACCAACTGCAGTGATTGTTGCAGGCACCTGGTCACATCAGTTGCCACGGCAAAGGGAGCACAAAGACGCAGCTCATTCATAGCATTCAAATAGCCATTACACAAAGCAGCAAGAGGGTAAAAGTCGAGCAAAGTCTCAGGCGGAGCATAAGATTCCGACTTCTGTTCGCTGGAAGACAGAGCCTCCGTGTCAAGCTGCTTGCGGCTGTGCAGCGTCACCTTGTTGATGAGTGTAAACTTGTCCAGCTCCTGCTCAAAGTTCTCATTCACTTGCCCAATGCTCGCCTCGAACTTGTGACGCACCACGCGCACAAAGATGGGCGCTATTAATGGCCGAAAATCGGCACCAACGCGACTGAAGGATAAGCCAAAGTACATGCATTGTCCCAGAACTGTTTCAATAGAGTTCACACCACGCTCCAGATCCGACTCGAGAGTCAACAAAAAGCCATTGATCTAAAAAGAGAAACTCATGAATTGGGAACCATAAGCGAAGCAACTTTAATACTGACCTTGTTGTGCAGCCAGGCCAGAAACAAGCGATCGCCATTGCAACTGACTCCTTGGAGAGGCTTCAATGGCGTCGACTTGCCCAGATTCTCTTCCTCCGGAAATATGGCGCGATATTGTGTGATAATATTGAACAAATTGATTCGCGTGATTTCAATCGTCTTGGTCAGATGCTGTTGGGCTGAAAGAAACTCATTATAATGGGCTTTAGATCTAAAAAATTCTAGCATACCATCTTTTGTTGGAATCGCCTCCAGGCAGGAAGTTAGCCAAGCATCGCGTGCCTGCAAAAACTTTAATTTTAACTCGTTGTCGCCAAAGGCTTGCATTCGACGCAGATAGCCAACAATCTGCAGGCACTTGGGCAGCTGCAGATCCATGCGCAACTGTGCCACCAGCTGCACAAGCATTGTATGCCACAAAGCCTCTACGGAACGCACAATGCTCTGGAATATCAAAAGATATGAATAGATAGAAGAGCATGAATTCCATTCTCTCACTCACATGCACGACGGGTATGAGGTGTCCCTGGTGCTGGCCCAGCCTCTGCACATAGCTGGCCAGCTCTAGCGCCTCCTCGTAGCGTCCCTCGCGTATGCAACGCTCCATGAGCTGCGGCAACTCGAGAATCTCCAGCAGCTGAGCATTCTTATGCAGTGTTGTGCTGTTCAGGCGACGCTGCTCGGTCAGCTCGGCGGAATCCTTGAGGAACTGCTCGCACTTGTCACTAAACGTGGGCAGTTTACCAATCAACGTGTCCACCTGCTCCTCTGCCTTCTGAAACTCGTGGAATATCGAACGTGAATTCTCCGCAGTTGTGATAAATGTCTTGTAATTGGAAATGGCCAACTCCTGTGTCTGCTCCAAAATGCGTTTGGTCTCATCTGCTAATCTGGTTTGCTCCTTTTTCAGTTGATCCACCTTGCAGGTTCCCAACTTGGCCAAATAATTGTCCAGCTCCGGATTGCCACGCAGATTGTCTGAATGCAAGACACAAAATTGTCAATAAACAAGCTCATGGAAGAGTTGTGAGGTCAACAAATACCTGGAACACCATCTGGGAATATCAACTTTAGCACACGTTCGTTTTCCATATCCATTTTATCAGTAAAATCCATTATAAATTAGAAAAACTTTTTAGATACTACTGAAATTTGTGTTTATTTTTATGACCACACAACACAATAACAACCAAAAAAAAGGTGGCAGCCTTGGCTCCAAAAACACAACACCAACACAGCCGAAAGTCATGTCTTGAACTTGTGGCAGCCTTGATTCACAGAAAAGGGACGCTAGTAATTTTTAAAACTTTATAATTTCAAAACGAGAGACACTCCATTTTGCACAACATTTTATACCCATTGCTGAAACAATTTCTTAAAAAGTAAATTCCTAATTTAAGTTTGTGCGCCTGACCATTTTTAGCTCCGACCGGTCGACAGTTTGTGGCGGTCGGGCGATAGTACTCAAAACACAAAGCTGAATGCTATATCAAGCAGACTATTGTCTGGCAAGCGCCTTATTTCCGTTAAATTTAAATTTTAATTTCCGAAATTGTCATAAAAAAAACGTTTTTATTACTGTTTTAAGTTTGCATTATGTTACCAAAAGTATTTAATTGAGGCATCTACTCGTCTTGCTGCTGTTCGCAGTTTCCATGCTACAGAAATTATCTCAGTGTGATTCGTTTGCGCCTGCAGTTGTTGTTGAGTTGGTGAAAGTAGAACATTTATTTGTCTGTTTGCTAAAATTTAAAACATATTATCTGTCTGTCTGTCTGTGAGTCGGTCTGGTCTTCACAACTTCTTGTAAGCTACGCACTTTCCGCTCCCCGACCAGTTGCACGATGCTCGCAATGATGACGCTAATGAACTTGAGTTGCAGTTGCATGGGAAACAAACCAACCAGTGGCGCACTTTCATCTCGCCTAGAGGCAAAAATCTCAGCTTGCCTCAGACACTTTGGCGTCGACATCGACATCGACGTCGCGACGTTTCAATGTTGTCGCTGTAATCGTGAGTTAAAACCGCTCCACCTGCCGGAGAGCGGCTGTAAACGGGTTACAAATATGGCCACTAATGGGATTGTTCTTATTGCATGCGTACAACTTATGATCTTTTCAATATCACATTTAACTGCTTAAAGTGGTTAATACTCAAAATCACTTTGCTACTCGGGTGATTTTTCCAGTTTTATTCCGATTTTTTGAGAAAAGCAGAATGGAATTATTCTAATTAAACACTTAAATCAATTTAAAATTTCACTTACATATATTATGTTATTTATGTTCCCAATTTTGTCTTCAGTTTATAAGCACGTTAATTGACAGGCTAGCCAGAATAGAGGGCAAAGTATTTTAAGCTGGAAAGATAATCTTAAATGCTTTCAAGCTGCACCTGCTTCCTCTTGAGTTCCCCAGCTTAGCCTTATTATTAGTATTATTATTGTTATTATTTCCACACTTTCACTTGCTATGCCTCAAATATTGATGTAGTATGAGCTCACACACATACACACAATTGAAGCTATGTACATATGTGAGATACATGCGAAATCAGTTTGCGCCCTCTATAGTCAAAACACAAGCAACAACACTAATAGCACTCGACAGGCAGATACCCTATATATGTATGTATGCAAATAATATAAATTGTAATAATGTATACATTTTAATCAGACAGTGAATTTAAGTCTAATTAATAATTCCTTTAATAAAACTAATCTACCCGTTATACGCTTATTTACGTGGTATTACATACATATACCAGAGTGCTCCAGCCAATATACATACAAATGTTGCACATTTGTATTTATTTCGCAATCATCTTGGTAACAAAATCAACAACAGGAAACTAACAACCAGTTTGCGGCTCCACAAAATGAGACAAACAAACAAACAAAAAATTCGGCAAAAAGAAGCAAGGAAAGATAGAAAACACTAAATTGAAATGAAAGAAAGAAGGAGTGACGGGGGGGGAAGAGTTAAGAGAGAGAGCGAGAGAGAGAGAGACAGAGTATGTCAGAGACCACCCACCCAAGCATCTTCTGCAGCTGAGGAACAACTGAGCGGTACAACAACAACAACAATAGCACAACAACATGCATTTGGCGTGGTTCAACTTTGGCTGCAACTCCTTTTGGCCAACTCGCCGGCTCTCTGTGTCTCAGCGGAAGTCATTGACATGCGAGACTGAGATTTCTCAATGGAAATGGTCTTCGACTCCGACTCCGAGTACCGCACCGAGTTATGGGTTAATAAAAAAAAAAGAAAAACAAATCATTTGCCTGTCATCGCACCTAGGGCGGAAAGGGATGGAGATAGAGAAGAAGATGGAGACGGAAAAGTCAGGAAAAGTCAGGAAAAGATGTAAGACGCACCAATGCAATTAAAATTTTGGCTTTTTTAAGTTGTAACAGTTCTTTCCAGTTGAGAGGAGGGGTCAGACTTACAGTAAACTCTGACTAAGTTGACTTTCTATAAAAACAATTATAAATAATTTCTAAGACCGTTTATTTTTGCATGTTTCTTCAAACAGTTGTATTTATTTACAGGCCGACAGCGAAATTTTTAATAAATGTAAATAATAATTTTAAATTATATAAATAAAGTTTATTTTTACTTCTTTCCTCAAAAAAAAAACAGCTGTATTTACATATTTACAATCAGGCAGCGTAATTTACGCTCAACTGAAACGCACAAGCACAAAGTCAAGTTTTCACTGTTTACGTACAAGTTGCAACAAACATGCAACGCAACAAAACAACAACAACCGCAGCAGCAGCCAGAGCAACAACAATATCAACAACATCCACAAGAGGAACAACAAAGTTAAAGGCCACTACTGACCTACTAAGCAGGCGTCAGCGTCAGCGTCAACGTTTTCGCTGCTTTGCGAAGCTCTCCCACTTCCCAATCAACAACAACAGCAACAGACGCCGCGACAGCAGCAACAACAGAAGCTAAATCGTGCCTTCGTTTCGTCTCGGGTAACCATCTTCATCTTCGTGTTTTGCGCTTTGCTCTCTCATCGTCGTGTCGTTGCGTGTGGCGCTTTTTGTGTTTGCGGTTTGTTGTTGTTGTTCTTTTTGCACTGCTGTCGCTGTCGATGTTGTTGCTGTTGCTGCTGCTGCGCTTGCTCGTTTTTCAATGTTTGTGTTTTTGTTGCGCCCGCCCGACGCTGTCGCCTCGAATAATAAATAAGAAAAAGTTTTCCTGCAAACGCAAAAAAAAAACTAAGAGGGAGTCGTAAAAAATAACAAGTAAAATTCAACTGATCGTGAGTTATGGACTACGAGATGACCTGTAAACAGTACACCAGCTATGATTTACTATTTATTTATTTATTTTATTAATTATTTTATTTAGCTTTGATTGATCTATGCTAAAAACTAGAATTTAATTTGACGTCAGAATAATACATAACTTCTACGAACATCATACCGGCTACCATATACAGACCCCAATATACCCTTTGCGTGCATGTGTGAAGAGTATAAAAAGCGTTTTCGCTTGCGCCGCAGTTGAGCCATTCGGCCAGCCGTCTCTCTGTCTCTGTCGTGAGCTCTGGATGTGGGCTGAGAGCGGGGTGCTGAGGCTTTCGCTGTTGCTGTTGCTGTGCTGTCGACGCCGCCGTCGTTATTGCCGACGCTGCTGTGGACAGAGCTCTGTCTCTGGCTCAGCTCTCGCCGCAGTTGCAAACGTGAGTGCGAAGCGTATAAACGTGATTTGGTTTTTCGTCTGGGGCTTTGGGGTCCGTTCTATTTGTTGTTTTTATGTACGCCTGTTATCCCAGCGGGACAGACAGCTGAAAAAGTCGCTGAAATCGGTAGTGAGCCAAACTTTGCTAAATGAAAATATGGATAATACGACGTGTTACAGTTATGTGAATGCCCAACAGCAACTAAATTCGAACTCAATATTCGAACCGAATACGTGTGATCCACACTGTCAATAAACCCAAACTGAAGTATAGGGCGTTACGGGGCCGAGGCCCCAACCCAAAAGTATAAAAAAAATAAAAATAAACAAGTGAAATATTGCGAAATCCTTTGACGAAATTTCTATTTACACATTTTTGCATTGATTTGTGTACGTGAGTGGGCCAAACAGAGTGAAAGTAAACAATGGAGCTAACGAAATTGGATAGGCGACTTGCCGGATTGCGAATGACAAAACTAATAACGGTAAATGCCAACGAGAGTGTTAACTATAGTCACATAATACCAAAATCAAGACCTGTGTCTGCGTTAACGTGAAAGCTCTCTTCAATGGAATTGCTTATCTGCGATAATTAGGAACAATTAAGTTAAGACATCGCAGTCTGAAGTCAATTATTATCAGTATTTTACTTTTATTTCCTTTTACCAGTCTGAAATCTGTTGGGGATCTGAATTATAATAAAATTTTTTTTAAAATAAACATAAATTTGCAGAAAATTTAGGCAATTCAGTCCAATAACTAGAAATAAGTAAATTTGTTGTGAATTAATATTGAATGTCAGATAATTTTGAATAAGTTTAAGTTGACTATTTACTTGAAACTATAACTTTTCATAAAATTTAATAAGTAGAGTGCGAAGAATACTAAAAAAAAACACAACTATTTTCTTGAAATTATTACCATAGAGATCGTTTCAGTTAGAGTGAATAAGTTAGGCTTGCAGCGATTTTTCAACCCGTTTTAAGTACGAAACACTTGAAATACTTTTTTCCCTCTGTGTAAGAACAATTAAGTTAAGACATCGCAGTCTAAAGTCAATCATTATCAGTTATGTATTTATCTTTTACTTTTATTTCCCTTGTGTCTAATTTTTAATACATTTTATTGAATACTGAAATTTATGATATTGTGAGAGATTTTTTTCAAAAACTGCAAATTAAAAAAATTTAGAAACAAAGGCATGTTTCTACAAAGTTACTTATTAAAAAACTTTTTATCTTTATGTACCCAATGTACCCACAGATAAATGAGAAACTATACCTTTTCCTAAAATTTAAATAGTGAAGTGTTAAGAATTTAAAAAAACTAACTATTTTCTTTATTTCGTTTTTAAGCCCTCCGTTTATTACCATAGAGGTCGATACAGTTAGATGGATAGGTTAGGTTTGCAGCGGTTCCACGTCATTCGA
The DNA here is from genome assembly GCA_037043405.1 of Drosophila subquinaria. Taxonomy (NCBI): domain Eukaryota; kingdom Metazoa; phylum Arthropoda; class Insecta; order Diptera; family Drosophilidae; genus Drosophila; species Drosophila subquinaria. The sequence continues at coordinate 309,621 of JBAMBL010003070.1, forward strand.
CCCGTGAGTCGAGCTCTTTGAGGAACCTTTTGAACCACCTTAAGATATAATAGAGGTGAGGGCTAAAGATGTCTACAGTAAATGTTAGTGTCAAGTTTAACACACATTCCAGTCACAGCAAATTTGACAAAAATTAAAATGAAAATGAAAACGCAATTTGTGTACGATTTCAACGTTAACTTCCAATTTGAGTTTCAGTGGCAACATGTGTCGAAATCGATGAGCGATCGAAGCTTTATGCATATTAACAGCTTACTAAATGACACACACACATACATTAACAAATACGTCCACACATGCACAACCAAATAGCATAAACAAAGCGAAAAGCAAAGAAAAAAAACTCATCTGTTGCCTTTGTCAATTTCTTGCCTCTGTAAAAGATACGAAAATAAAGATAAAATAAATAAAAAAAAATTTCACTTTCTTCGGGGCGCTTTTTTAGTTTTTGGCAGTTCTTTTATTTTTTGAGTTTTGGGCCGGCAAACCAAATTTAAATAGTTAAAGAGAGAGAAAAACGATAAACAGCAACAAAATCAGTTACCAAATTGGGAGAAAAGTTGCTACGATTTTGGTTTGGCCTTTTCCGGTGAGCTTTGGGGCAAGTGAAACCTGAGACACGAACAGTCGAAAAGTTAACAATCAGTTTTTTGTTTTTTCTCCGACTCAAACAATGCGAAATGAATATGCATTATTTGAGCACTTTGAAGTTCAGACTAACATATTTGCATGGACTTGCATTTCAAGTTTGTCGCCTGAGTCTTTTTTGCGTCGCGTCGCGTCGCAAGTTTCACCAGCTGCTGTTGCTGCTGCTGTTGCTGGCAATGGCAATTAGCAAGCACAGAAACGGCAAAGAGGCAAAACCAAATTTGGTTAAATGTAACATCAACTTCATTTGCAGTTGCCAATTGAATTGATAAATAATTCATTCTATGCTGCACCACCAGCACCACATGTTGCACGACAGCAATGTTGTGTGTGTGGAGTATTTAGGAAATGAAGACATATGCGACTGGTCAGCTGGCCAATCAGACAGTCAGATGGTGCTGTGGTGCTGCTGTGGTTCTGTGCTGCGCACTTCATAGAAAGTCGCACTGACACATTAAAGTGTTGCATTAAAGTTGCAACAGCTGCCGAGTGACAAATGTCTTCCTCGATGCAAGTTGACTTAATGCCCATTTGGACATTGGACATATTGATTTGTTGCTTCTATGTTGACAGCCGCCTGCCCGACGGACAGACAGACAGACAGTTGCTCCAATTTCCTTATGCCTTTTTGTAGACTTACCAAGAAATATGACACTCCATACGAAACGTTACAATTTAATTGTCATCATTGTCATATTCATTTATACATACTCTACATGTATTGTATCGATTTATATGTTTGTGTGTATGTATGTAGATATAGATCGCCTTGATTTGGCGCCAAACAAAGCGAAAGTAATTTTGCTTTCCATTTCAGGTTATGCGGTTTGCTTTGACCTGATTCGATTCTATACACAAAACCAAAAAAAAGTATCAAACATTGGTTTGAAAGCAAGTTCGTTGCCTAAGTCATTTGTTGTCTCATCTCTTCATTCTGCGGTTTAATTTGCCCCACGGCGCCAGCTCCACATTAACATAATGCTCAGCTTAATTGTAATCTTAGCGCAAAGCACTTGAGTGATCTTAAGGCACTTAATGAAGTGTTGAGTTCACTGAAATCTGAAATATCACGAATTGAAGAGAATTGATTGGTATCTAGGGCTTTTATACAAAGAGAAAAGCAAATGAATTTACAAATCTATCAATTTTGGTGGGAAAATAGATAAACATGTGGAAATTTTTGTTATATTTTTAAATCTTTACAGCTTTATAAGTTTAATCCTTTAGTTTTTGTTTCTAAAAATATATATTTTAAATTTATAAGTCTTTAAAAAACACTTGAAATGGTGTGTAAAGTTTCAACTTCAGTTTAAATCCCTAAGATTTTAAAGATGTTCTACATTTAGTGTAGTTCACATTTAACACATTGGGATGGTATCTAGGCCATTCATATGATATAATACACAAAATTAATCTGTTATTTCGAATAAGCTTCATATTAAAATGTGACAGATATATCTTTATTAACTATGTATTTTATATGTATTATATTAAACTTGTTTCCCTTAAACTCAATCCTACAAAACTTTAAAATGTTTTTACCTTAAATTCATTCCGACTACTGTATGAATTTAACTTATATATTTTTATAAAATTTAATTGAATAGAAGCAAATTGAATATTCCATAAAGTTGTATAAATTTCTATGTTTAATTCGCCATAGGCAAGTTCCACTGTTGTTACATGTGCTAATGAATAAAAGCTAAATTTCCGAAAACTTACAAATCCATAACGGGGTTAAACAGCATTACCTAATCAAAGCGAGTTAGTTTAATAAACACGTACACATACACATGTACCTTACACACATACACCCAAACACACACTCACACATTTACCTAAATATGCGTTTAACACTTTCTTTTCAACATTGAGGAGCGACGCAATGAAGGTGAATCATACTCGAAACTATATGGAACCCAATGATAACTAAATTGATATCAGTTTTGGGTGCCCATAAGCAAACCAGTTCAGCAAGAGAAAGGGAAAGAGATGGCGAGCAAGAGCGGGATAGAGAACAGACACGTTTTTTTTGGAGTCCGAGGGAGAAGAGAGGATGAAGAGAGGATGAAGTCTTGCTTGGAACTGTGTGAAGCATGTGCTCCTTGGTTGCGTCGTGTTTCGATTGTGCAACAGAAAAGGAAAGTTGGAAAGGGCCTCTCGAAATTGGTTGATCGCTTTGGTGGTTCGGTGGTTTGTTGGTTTGGTGGCTCGCTGCATCGGCTGTCGATGGTGTCGGGGGCACTTTTACATTTCCATTGCCTGTGCCGCAATTTACTTTTACTTGGTTAACCCATTTCGCTTTTAATTGCTCTCTGCATTTCACTTTGTGACGGTTCGACGATGACCGGTGGACACATACACACACACACACATGTGCAGCAAGGTAATTGCGGCCATTCCCTCTCTCTCTCTCTCTCTGTCTCTCTGTCTTTCCCTCTGTCTCTTTCGCTTTAGCCGCATGCAAATGCACATCGATCATCTTCATGACTTGTGATTGTGCAGTTGCCTCTGCGTGAAAGTAAAATTTGATTTTATGCCGGTTCATTAAGCGACAGAGACAGCCATACACTTTGCGAGTGACAGAGTGAGAAAGAGTGAAAGAGAGAGACAGAAAGTCAGAAAGCCAGAGAGTGGGAGCAACATTAGCCAAGTGTCTTGAGTTTGTTTTGGCCGTCCCGCTTTTGTGTGTTGTTTTTTTCATCATGATTTCAGCCTCGTCACGCTGGCGACAAATTGTTTGCCCGAGTGAGAGCCAACAACTGCAGCCAGTCCCATTCCCCATGCCCCATCTTATCCCAGTCGCATTCCCATTTCCATTCTCTCCACCTTTTCCCCATTAACAATCTTTGCAGCTGCACCTAACGACATTTGCTCATCAGCGAATTACAACTGAATGTTAACTCTGGATTCCATTTAAAAAAGTGAATGATCAAAATTCAAATGATTGTTGCTGAAAGTAGACATAAATCTGACTTTATTAATAAGTTTATTAATTTATAGAGAAGAGCAGCTTATTCAATGCGTATAAAACTTTTTCTAAGAAATGCAAAGTTTAAAATTTGAAATTATTTTCTAATCAATTTCCTTTAAAATGTGATTCCATTGCACATTAAAAAAATTGGGCCTTGAAAAAAACATTAACTATAATATTTTACATGCTCAGTTAAATTTGTTATTAAAAATTTAATTAAAATATAACTTTTATCTTTTCAGTTTAAATCTAAATATAATTATTAATATTTAATTTAATTTTTATTTTAATTAACTATACTTTAATTTTTACTTAATTGGTCAACTGCTCTTAGTTGACATTAAATAAATAAAATACAAAAATTTAAATAAAATAAATACGTACAAAATTTGTTGCAATAGAATAAAAACTACTCCTAATTTTCAAAGAATACATTTATACTCTATACAAGAAAATTTTTAGTTAAATTATATCGTTCTAAAAAGTTTAAAATTAAAATTGGAAATCAATCTCTTAATTGATATCTATATCTATACATTTTTACATCAACTTCCATGTATATATATTTTTAAAAACATATATTTTTGGCCATATCTAAATATCTGCATTTATTGTATAAATCTTTATCTAAATATTTGATTTTTTTTTATTTATTACAGTGCAATGCCCTAGTTCTTCTACTCTTCGTATCCCTCCTCGATTTTTCCGACTGCACAGCGAACTTTGGCTTCGACTCCGCGAATTCTTGTAGTCCGAATGGCAAAATGTCGCGACGTGGACGGGCTCAGATGCTGGCAGCGATACCGTGTGATCTGGGCAAGCAGCCCTTCTGCCATCTGCCCGGCTCCATTTATCCGTGGCACGCGGTGCGGCGCTTTGTCCACGAGAACCAGGGACTGATGAAGCGCATGTACGGCGATGTGCGACACATTTCCATCCTGCGCGATGAGATACAAAATAACGAGGTGGCCGATGTGGATGACATCGAGGATGCGGCGGATCGTTATTCGAAGGTGCCACGCGGTGCCAAGTTCATGTTGCACGGCAGGGACGCAGATCGCGAGGATTATGGCGGCTACAAGGGGAATGATGTGCTCATGCAGCCACATTTCCGGCCAGTGTCCACCACCACCACCACAACCACACAGGCGACCACAACACCAGCGACTCCAAGCACAACAAGTGCCACGAGCTCGACGACAACAGTTGCACCACCAGCTGTTGCAGTTGCAGAGCCGGAGAGGGAGAGTGACAGGGAGAAAGAGAAGGATAAGGAGTCGGAGCATGAGCGGCCCAGTTTGGAGTCAAACAGCGTCTACGAGCTGCCCAACAGCAGCAGCACCACCACAACCACCAGCAGCACCACCACACGACCACAACCGACAGTGAGATCGGGTGAAAATATACAAATCATTGACTCGCCACAGCTGGGAGGATCTGCCAGTGGAATCGAGGGGAGTCTGCGCAACTTGAGCTTGGCAGCTGTGCCGGCAACACTGGCCACGGTGGTCAAAGCCACCACAGTGCCAACTAAGCGCACCACAACGATGTCCAGTCGCAAGAGTGCCACGCCCACAACAGCAACGCCCACTCCCGTTAAAGCAGTACCAAAGGCCACCACAACAACCACAGCAACAGCTGCAGGAGCAGCCATTAGTAGTGGTAGCACCACCAGCACCACCACAGCTGTTTTACTGCCACGCCGAAATGCCACCAAGACGACGCTGGGCAGCACCACGCCCGTCAGCTTTGCCTCCCTCTTCTCCTCCACCTTCACGGCCCTGAACGCGGACAAACAGAGACGTCCGCTGACCACCAGCACCACAGCAGCACCACCACCACCACCATCCATGAGCTCCACAAAGGCAGGTCTCCTGCGGGAGGGAGGACAGCTCTTCCAGGATGCCATGAAGCAGGAGCCAGTGGCGGTGAGCAGCAACTTGCGAGGGGTGTAAGTATCCGACATTATAATTAAATTCTTCTAATTTCAATTCCTCTATTCTCCTGCAACAGCAGTGCTCGCAGATTGTTTCTTATATTATCTAATCTTGTTTCTCAGAATAATTCTGATCTTTCTTATTTTACAATTTATCATTCTCTTATAAATTAATTCAGATTAATTTCCATATTCAGGGGTGCCACAGAAATTGATTTCGCTTGAATTTCACTTAAATCTCATACAAATTTAAGTGATATTCAAGAGAATGAGATGAAAATAATCTCATAAATAATAATCTCCCATTTAAAGAAAACTCAGCAATTCTTGTGAAGATCAATGTTTTTTTATTTGCTTTTCTCATATTATCCCTTTTCCTGCTGTCTCTCATTTTCTGTAGATTCACTCATATTAATTTCCATTTTCCTTATAAGTAAAGAAAATATTCTTTTTCAGATTTTTTATTAATAATAATAATTAAAAATAATAATTTTTTCCTTTTCGCTAATTTTGCCATTCTCTTCCAGCAATTCTCGTAATGTGAAGAATCCAAAATTGAACATCAATTTTCTTCTGCCATTTTATTTTATTCATCTGATTCGCAGATTGATTCTTATTTTTCTTAATTCATATTTTCAAATTCGCCTGCAGAATTATTTGTCCAATCTCCAGAGAGTTTCTCATTTTTCTACAGATCATTTTGACTAATTCCCAATTTCTTTCTCCTTCTATCAAAGTTTCTTATTCTCCTACAGATTAATTAAGAATAATTCCCTTTCTCCCTTTATCACATTTGACTGTAAAAATAGTTCATATTTTTATGCTCTCACATTTTTCCATTCTCTTCCAGCAATTGTCGTAGTCCAAGATTGTATCTCAATTTTCGTCTACCATTTTATTTTATTCCGCAGAATTATTTATCCCATCCCCAGGTAGTTTCTAACTCCCATATTTTTTTTATCACATTTTTGTTTCTCCTACTACCAAATTTTCTTATTCTCCTACAGATTAGTTAAGAATAATTCCCTTTCACCTTCCATCACATTTGACTCTCAATGTAATTCACATTTTTATGCTCTCACATTTCTCTATTCTCCTCCAGCAATGCTTGTCCCGTGAAGGACGAGGTGGTTGCCCCCTTCTGGGCGAACAACACACGTGGCGAGGTCCTGGCCCTGCTCAATCTGTACCCCTTCGAGCAGTACGTGCACTGGGAGAAGTGCACCCACGAGTTCAAGCAGATGTTCTGCCGCGATGGCTGCCGCTGTGAGCAGCAGTATCGACTCCATCGCTTGTTGGCCTATGATCCGCACAACGAGTGCCGTGGCATTTTCTCCGACTGGTTTCGCTTTCCCTCCAGCTGCATTTGCAAGTGCTACAACATACCCATGGATTTTCGTGCCACATCGCGGAGTCCACGCTCCGACAGCAGCTTCGATGCACCACCGCAATCCCCGCCGCCTGCTGATCCCATTGGAGCTGCCGAGGCAGAGGTTCAACGTGCGATCTACGAACATGCCACAGATCAATGGTATCGGCCACGCGATGAGTTCGATTTCTATGAGGGTTAGTCTCCCCTTTTGGATTAGCTCATCAGATTGAGGCTTTGGACAGACCTAGTCCCTTGTATGTGTACAGTAATCATAGTGTATAGGACTATAGTGAATAGGACCACACCAAGTACTGAAGTAATCATCTCTTTGACTTTAGATAACACTTAATCAATTAGCTTACAACTTTTGAAGGAGAACTTGAAATAGAAGTTCAATGATCTAAGACAGCGATGGGCACGAAATCTGAATACGGGAGGGGAATACAATATCAACAGCGAGTCTTTTGTCCGACTTCACGGCAGTCGTTGCTCCCGGAGCCACTGCGTGCCCACCGCTGATTGCATTCTTCACAAGAAAATTCCCTCCTTATTTATATACATAGTATTTATCATGTATTTATCTATATATTTAATCAAAGGACATTGTGTTATTGTAAATATAGTTGAACACAATGTCTTACCCAGCGACAATCTTAAAGAGCGAATGTACCTTGAAATATTTATTAAACGAATTCGTGGCAGCTGCGTTTAATAAATAGAATTAGATCATAATTAAACTGTGGCCATAAACAATAAAAATCTTTCTAAAATAACATTGTAAATAAAAAGAAAAATAATTTGGAAAAAATACATATTTATTGCAAAAATATTTTATATATTTTATAATAATATATACGTGTAGCTGTTATTGTTGTATATAAAATGCTTACAAAAATATGTATAAAATAGAATTTAATGTATTTAATACGTTTACATAACTTCTGTATGTGTTTCTTTTAAGTTGATTGATTGATTATTGCTGAAGGCATTTCGTTTTCTTTGCATTTTTGCAGTTTTTACATTTATTATTTAAGGCTAGGATAATTGTAAATTTAATAGCATTTATTGTTCAATACATATTCTGTTCATCGAATAAAGATTTATATGTTTAATGTTGCATAACGACAACCAAGTTTTAATAATTTGCATATATTTTCAGCATTGAAAAAAGCACTTAATTTGCATAAATCATGTTTCTATAAATTTTGAAAAATTCTTGAAATATTGCCACAGTAAACATTTGAAATAAATAACAATGGTGTAGAAGCCAAAATATGTTAAACAGTATTAAGAATAAATGTACTTTAATATTATTGAGAATTTCTGAAACTCTCACACAGACGAGCGATGACAATGACAATTACAATTACACAAATTAACAGAGACAAGACAAGAGACAATGAAACAAACAAAAAGTAAATACCGCGCCTTAAATGCAATTAACAAACAAAAAAATAATGTGCAATAGCATAGACGACAATTGAATACTCTGCGTTAAGTGAAACGAATACAGAACTTGTGTAATAATATTGATAATAATATTGATGATACCCAATGGTTATGTGGGTATCTGTCGACATACTCCTCCTCTAATAATAACTACATATAGTCTAAAGACGCTTGTGCTAGCCATTTGTAACGGGCACCCAGAGCAGCTTGTCCTGCTCCTTATCGACGGCATCCTTGATCTGTGTGCACATGTGCTTGATGCTAACGCCAGGTATGACGGCTAAAACAAATACAGAATCAAGTTAATAAAGGGTACTTAATTGATGTAGTGCATTTCTCCACCTGATATGTATTGTTTGTAGTCAAACTCCAGCTTGAGAGCACGCTCGTACATTTCCTTGGCCGCCTTGGCTGATATTTTGTCGGTGCCAAAGTCGCGAATGTCCCGAATTTGTTTAGCCGACTTGAAACGCAAGAGCAGCACAATCGGATAGATTTGTAGGCGTTGCAGTCGCTCCACGGCCGAGATCGACACATCCAGGATGCAGTGGCGCCGATCCTGCAAAGCATAGTCGAATAATTATTATAATGATTAATACTATTATAATTTATTTACTCACATTCTTGCACGCATTGCTGATGGCCTCCACCGTGGTGCATTCGAATTTGTTGCCGCGTCGACGATAGTCCACGAATATGTTCTCCTTTAGCCCCTCCTCCATGGCCTCCTGTGAGCAGTCCATGGCCGTTACTTCGCACAGCTTAAACAAGTTGGAGAAATCCATTTTTAAACGATCCATTAAGCACTCGGAGAGCGGTCCAATGATTAGCACAGGTCGACGAATTGGCGCTTAAAACCAGAATAAAGAAATACAATTAAATTGAGATTTCCAAATTGATATGAAATATTTACAGTCGAGCAGCTCCACACGTTGATAGCTCATGACGCCGCCATCGTCGTTGAGGATGCCCGAGTCGGGAAAGAAGCTCAGCTGTGTGTTGCTGAAACTCGCGATTTCCGTGGAGTCACGCGACGAGCTGCGCTGATTCTTCTTGCGGCGAAAGAACGAACGACGCGCCGATGTGCTGCCCCGCCGCGCAGTGCCCGTATCACAGTCGACAACCTCGCCCGAGCGCAGCTCCTCCTCCACTCTGGAAAAGACAACAACTTGTTAGTTTATACAGTGGCTAGAGAAACCTCCGAGCACTCACTTCATTTGACTTGGTATAATGCCGCACTCCTTGCGATGTCCCATCGCATCCAGTTTCCAGGCGCGCCACAGACCAAAGGTGCCATTAAACACCGTATTGTCCACATAGAGAACCTCATCCTTCACAAAACGCAAATCATCCTCGTTCAATTCACCAATGCGATCAAACCCCACGCGCACATAGAACGAATCCCCAGGCTTATCCTTAATTTGCTTGAGTGCTTTAAGATAATTAAAAGAAAAGTTAAATTAAAAGTTGGCAAATGAGAGAAATTAATGCCACTTACTTTGCAACTTGTTCTGCACGAGCATTGTGACCGTGTCCGTGAGCTTGGAGATCTCATTGGCCGCCTGCTCGGCGGTCACGCCACTCAAGTCGACGCCATTGTACTCCAGTATGAGATCACCCTTGCGTATGCCCGCGTGATCCGAGGGTGAACCGGGCGCCACGTCATGCACATAGATGCCCACCTTGTTGCCGCCAAAGAGCTTGATGCCCAGATTCTTCGACTTGTCCATGTGAAGCGTGACAAAGCGAAGTGCTGCAAGGGAGTGTGATAGATGTATTAGAAACTGGATAAACTTTTATTTTAAATTTGTATGTAAAAATTACAGAATAAAAGTTATTTTCCAATTTTTATAATAAAAATTGAAAATAAAAACTATTCTTCAATTTTTATTATAAAAGTTGAAAAATAAAAATTGAATGCAAATGTCTTTGAAAAGAAATTTTAATTTTTAATTCTTATAATAAAAGTTGAAAAATAACTTATATTTTCAATTGCTAAAATAAAAATTGAAAATAAAAGTTAAATTATAATTTTTAAATAAAAATTAAAATTTAATTATTTTTTAATAATTTTTTTTAGAGCGTAAAATAAGTTTTTTTTTAATTTTTTTGATAAAAATTAACAAATAACTTTTATGGAATAATTTACATTTTAAAAATTATAATCGTTACGGTCCCTGGTTTATTTTATATTTATCTTAAAGATGTGTACACTTACACTCTGCAGTCACTGTAGCGGGCGCTGGTGGCAGCGCGGGCTTCGTGTCCTCGTCATAGACCGTGGACGTGGCCGAGGCGGTTGTCGTTGTTGTTGTGGCCGCCGAGGACGGCATATCCTGGCTGCTGCTAATGTCCGACTGATTCTCCAGGCTGTCCGTAAAACTCTGGTCCTTGATGGACTGATGTGAAAGCGGTGCGCGTGTCACAGTTGCCGCCGACGGCAGCAGCGACAGTGGCTGCAGCGGCAGCGTCGTCTGCACACTTCGCGCCGGCGGACGCGGCGAATTGCGGGGCGTTGGCGAGCCCGAATGATTGAGGGGAGATTCTGGTTCCAGGTTGTGGATGCCCTCGTACTCAGTTGAGTGAAATTCTGCAAGATGGGGAATTACTATTATTAGTTCATGATGAAAACTGAATGTGATTAAATGTTAAATCTTGATATTTAAAATTTTTACTTAACAAAAAATTAAACTTTAAAATCACTAACTTCTGGTAAGAAAGGTTGATAAAAATGAATTTTAAAAAAGCCCATTGCTTTAACTTTTTGTTACGCATACGTTATTTCGTATGTTTTGGTAATTAACGTAATCTATTAATTAAAGCTATCATTCCACTTAAACGCAACAAGATTGCACAAATAGAAAGGTGGTAATGGCTGATTTAAGTTTCAAGCAATGTAAGGGCCTAAAAGCATGCAATGAAAAATATTTTTAACTTAATTAAATAAGTAACGCTTATCCTAAAGTCGGCAGCTTGACTATAGTCTTTCCAGCTTGTTGTTTTATACTCATTATGTCATAAGAAGTGGATTGCAAGTAAAAACTAGTTTTATAATTTTGAAAAATCGCTAGCTAGCCAAATAAATTATTACAGCACTATTAACAGCCATGGTCAAAATGAAATTCTGTTCAGTTTTGGCAGAGTTATGAAAGTTCAAAGTTGTGTGTTCGGATTATCGACAACTAGCAACTTTACAAGTCAAAATTTGTGTTCATTGCTCCAATTGGTGGAGTCTGACATGGTGTGTATCGAGTGTAGAGTGGGAGTGGGCGTGTACTCACTCTCTGGGTTGTACTGGACCAGCATGGTGAAGGAGTCGCCGCACTGGCGCAGCACATTGGCGGCTATTTCGTTGGTGGCCGCCCGCATGTTGATGCCGCAGACTTCCAAGAGTTGATCGCCCACCTGGAGACCGGCACGCATCGCGGTACTCTTGTCGGCCACCGTGGACACAAAAATACCGCCGCCATTCTTGTTGCACAATATGGTAATGCCGAGCGACTTGTCGCGCTTGTCGATCGTGACTCTTCTAAGGTCTCCAGGGCACAGAAAATCCGTTGGCACATTCGAGCCACGTTTCCCGCTGCCACTCGTCGGTCCGCCGTGGCTGAGCACCTCCACATGCACCTGTGGCATCGGTGAACCCCTTCCGCTTCCACCTCCGCCGCCTCCGCCGTTGATGCTGCTCACATTCGCCGCATAGCTGGAACTCATCAGGGAGATGGGTGCACCGGAAGTGTGACTCGAATTGTTGCAAGTTCCGGTGGCATATGAATGGTGATCAATGGAGCCGGAGCTGTTCTTCACCAGACCGCTGCTGTTCTGCCGGTTGCTGGCCACGCTCGGATTGGACGGAATGCGCAGGCGGTTGTCCTTCTTGCGGGGAAAGGTGCCGCCCTCGTAGATGACGCCGTTGCCATGGCCAGGCACGGAAATCCCGGCCAGACTGTTATACGGATAATGCTGCGACTGCTGTTGGCCGTAGTCCATGTAAGGCGGGTGCTGCTGCATGTGCGGCAGACCATGTGGATGCGGATGTGGATGCTGCGAGTGCTGGCCAGGCACAAAGTCCAAATCGGTTGGGATGCCAATGGTGCTGCTGTTGCTATTGCTCTCCAGCTGTGTCGGAGGCGGCGTTGCCTGCGCCATCGTCATGGTCATCGTGTTGGGAGGCGGCGAGGGCAGCGTCAGCGGACTGGAGCGTCGCATGTAGCGACCATGACTGCTGGGCGGAAAGCTGGGAAAGAGCTGTGTGTGCCGATTGCCGGCCACGGCCATGTACGCCGGATGTGGCGGCATATAGTTGTGATTGTGGCCGGCGGAGGAGACGAGGATGCCGGAGCCAATGCTCTCGCTGTCGCTGGGATACTTGGGCACATGCTTGGGCGGCATGGGCGGCACACTGCGCTTCGGATACACCTGGCACTCGCTGATGGGCGGACTCTTGGCCGACAGCATCGACTCGATGGAGTTCTGCGACTTTAGCGATATAACATCGACGGGACCGCCGACGGAACCGGATCCTGCCGAACCACCGCCACCGGAAACTCTCGGCGGTGGATGCAACGGCATGAACATGGCATTCACCTTGGGCAGCGGTGGCGGCGGAGCAGCTGAGGGCTGTTGGAACATATCGAACATCTGTTGCTTGCGCGTGGGAAACTCGCCGGCTGCCACCGCCGGCACCGCCTGCCGCTCCGCCTGCTGGCCACTCGTCTTGGGCTGGTAGAAATCCCCGCCGCTGGGCGGGATGTTCAGCGAGAAGCGATGCGGATTGTGGAAGCGGGCGGAACGATCCTGGGCATGCAGCTTGACGCGGGCATTGGCGCCCATCAGCGGCGCCGGACGCTGGAGCAGCTGCTGCTGCAGTTGCTGCTGCTGGAGCTGCTTGTCCGTCTCCGGCGGCGTGGGCACACTGCCGTAGAGCGAGTGTCGTGGATAGGTCACCACATTGCCCACATTGCCTGGCTGGAAGAGCGCGACCGGATTGGAGTTGCGATTGGGATGCGTCTTGATGGCGCTGCCGTTCAGATTGCGCGGCTTCGTCAGCTGCGACGGCAGCGGCGGCGGCGGCAGCTCCTGCTGCAATTGCAGTTGCAACTGTGGCTTCGCCGTCTCCACCGGATCGACGACATCGTCGTCCTTGTCCACGTTGATGGGGCCGGCGGTGAAGAGCGACATGAGCGCACGCTTCTTTTCGCCGCCACGCTGGACAATCGTCCCCGTGGGATTGTCGTGGGAAATGTTGGTGCGCGGCCAGGTGCCCATGGACTTGGCCTCCTTCTCGCCGCCCTTCTTGCCGCGCTTGTGCCGCTTGAAGAGATTCTCCTTGCTCTTCTCCGAGCTGTTCTCGCTGAGCACCGAGTCCAGGGCGGCAATGGCCACGTCGTGCTCCTGCTCGAAGCTATCGTCGGCGGTGCCCGGTTTGCTGAACTTGAGCTTGCGCAGAAAGTCGGCAAATTTGGACGGATGCTTGGCGGCGCTGCTATTGCCACCTCCACCTGCTGATGATCCTCCTCCTCCAGCTCCAGCTCCCCCGCTGCCACTGGCAATGCCGCTGCTGCTGTTCAACTGCTGCATGGAGTCAATGGAACTGTCCGTCTGCGCCGACGAGCTCGTCATCCGGCAATGCGCATCCGGCTGCTGTTCCGGCACATATTTGAGTGCAAAGATGTTGACCGTATCGCTGTTGAGCAACTGCATCACCTCGTCAATGGACTGCAGTGAATCCATGGACTTGTTGTTGATGCTCAGCACACGATCCCCCACATCCAGCTCAGGCTCATAGAAGGCCAGCGAGTTGGGCTCGATTTTGGCTATAAACACGCCCATGTCCAGCTGCAATCCAATCATCCCGGCATCCCGGCCATTTGTCTTCAGCTGCACGGCGTACGAGTGACGCTTGCTGTGTCGTGTCCGGGACACGAGCAGCAGACAACGCGGCGCACAGGCGCGAATCTCGTCCAGGACCATGCGCTTGGAGACGCCCAGGCAGTCCAGATTGTTCACCTTGCAGATGACATCGTTGATCTTGAGCTTGCCAAAGGCCGGGGAACTGTTGGTGACGCCACAGACCAACTGCCGCTTGTTGCTGTCGTCCAGGATGATGCCCAGATCCGCGTCGTGGTAATTGCACAGCTCGATCTCGAGCAGATCCTCGCCAGCCTCGTAGCTGCTCAGCCGGAAGCTGCGACGCGACGCGTTGTCCGTTGTTGGAGTTACTGCCGCTGTTGTTGTTGTTGTCGTGGTCGTGATCGTTTGACTCTCGAGCTGCTCCTTGAGGGCATCGATCTTCTTTTGGGCCTCGTCCTTTTGCTTCTTGATCTTCTCGCTGTCGCGTATGGCCATCAGCAGATCCGAGATGGCCTTGTCGCGCTCCTTGCGCAGATTATCACACAGCGTCTTCACCGAATCGCGCTCCTGGACGATCTTCTCGCGCTGCGAGATCGCCCAGTCGCGCACGCGTTTCGCCTCCTCGGCATCCTGCAGGGCACGCTCCACCTCCGACTGCGCCTTGTCGAGACTCTTGCGCAGCTTCTCCAGCTCCTCCTTGTTGTTGTCGCTGTTGAACTCCTTGGACCAGCTGCTCTCCCGGGACTTTAACAGGTCACGCTTCTTGTGCTCCGCATTCGCCAATTGCAGCGACTTCAGATCTGTCTTGTACATGAGCTCATCCTTCTTCAGGTTCTCGATCTCTTTGTTCGCCAGCGCCAGATCATCGGACATCTTTTGGTGCTCCTGCAGCACATTGTCCTTCTCGGAGAGCAGCTGATTGAGCTCCTCGGTGAGGGAAACCACATGCTTGGTCTCCTTGGAGAGCAGCACCTTCAACGTTTGATTCTCATCGCCGCGTTCCCGATAGAAATTCCGCTCCTTCTCCAGCTCAAAGTATGACTTCTTGTACTTCTCCCGCTCCATGGCAATCAGATTGCGTTCCTTCTTCAGCTCCGCCAGCTTCTCGCTGGCATTGCAGCTGCCATCACATCCAGTCGGCATCTTTCCATAGTAGAAGGAGTTGCTGCCGCCCGACGAGGATTGTGCAGCTGAAGGATTGCCATTGTTCTGGTTCTGGCTCTGATTCTCCAGCAGCATCAGCTTGCGCTTCAGATGCGCACTCTCGGCCACAATGTCCGTGAACTTGTTGCGATCGGCCATATAGTGTTCCTGGTACAGATTCAACTGAGTCGCCAACTCATCGCAGCGTCGCTCCGAGTTCGAATGTCGCAGACGCAACGTGGTCAACTCCAGCATCGCCGACTCGTATTGAGATTGCAGCAGATCGTACTTCTTGGAGCTGCCTCCGCCGCTGCCAACTCCGCCGACGCCGCTGCCACTGACCACCTTTGTGGGCCCATTGTTGTTGGCCATGTTCGCTGCCGTTGTGCTGCCACTGGAGTTCGATGGCGGTCGCAGTGTGCTGTCGTAGCCCACATACTCTGAACTCTCTTCTGCAATCAAATCAGAGAACATTGAGATATGGATAAGATCCTCGCTTTGGGAAGGGGCGTCTACTCACCCTCTTGACTGCTCGTGCTGGTCAACGAAAGGTCACCAGATGCCATTTTCGCCATCACATCATTTTACGATATTCACCATACGATATAATTTTAGTTAAGCTGTAATGGAAGTGTACAAATGTTAGTTAACAGAGTTTCAGATATGTTAATAAAATGATCTGTACAGCGCCTTAAACTTTTACGATATTCAACAAACGATAAAGGAATCATTTTACGTTATTCAACAAACGATATAAGTTAAGTTAAGCTGTAATGGAAGTGAACAAATGTTAGACAACAGAGTTTCAGATACAGTATAAGCAGTACAGTAAAGCGCTTAAGACTTTTGACGATATTTAACATACGATAAAGGGAACATTTTACGATATTCACCATAAAATATAATTTAAGTTAAGCTGTAATGGAAATGATCAAATGTTAGTTAACAGACTTTCACATATGCTATAAATTGATTTATCCAGCGCTTAAAAACTGTTACGATATTTAACATACATACATAGAATAAAGGGGACTAGATATTTCTTTCTTCTTCGCTTCACATAATTTCGCAAATTCTACGATATTCACATTTTCATTTTTACGATATTCAACATAAGTTAAAAATATCTAATTACTTTGTCTGTTTACCTTTAGTTTATTTATATAACTAAATACAGATCGAGTATATTTAATATTTTGTTTGCTTCGTTGAACAATTTCATTTTGAATTAATTATAATTAATTAATGACTGCACAACTTTTTGACTGTGGAAAATGAAACTTTCACAATTTGTCTGTGAAATCGCCATTTTCACAATTGAACAAATAAAATTTAAATACAACCGCAATAGCCATAGAAAGAGATATTCAGAGTGAGCGAGAGAGAGAGAGAGACAATCGGCGGATAACGCTCAAAGAGGAGCAAAGCTTAAAACTTGGTCTAAAGCTTGTGGAGCTTTCAAGGGGCTAATGACTCCATTAACGGTAACGTTTGTTGTTGCGAAAATTGTATGCTCACATGTGTGTGTGTGTGTTGTAATTACGCAAAAAAAAAATAAAGAATACAAGTGAGGCTACAGTAACTAAACTAAAAGAATTAATTGAGTCAGCCAAGCAGAAAGCGTTAATTTAACGCAATACGTGCGATTGCAGAGAGTTAAATAGGTTGACGTGCAAGAGAGAAAGAGATGAGAAGAGAGTGAGAGAGCAGAAGAGTTTGCCTTCTAAGCAGCAGCACCAATTGGAGTAAACGTAATGAACAAAACATATGTATGCATATACATACACACATGCATACAATCATATGAATATGTGAGCAACACACTCACACACACACATACGCACACGCAACAAATGAATGAAAATGAGCAAGCAACAACGACTACACCCCAATTCCAGCCCCCCTCCCATCTCTTCAGACGTTGAGGACGCGGATGCGCAACAGGCGAGTACGACTTTTACCGTTTTAATGCTACAAGCATAACAACAAATAAGCAGCCCGGATGTAAGGAGAATGAAAGGTCAAACTCCAAAGCTTTAAAAAAACTATTATTGCACTTTACACGCACACTACCAGCAATCTCACACACACACAGTTCATCTGTTAAAGAGAAAAATCACGAAAAATAACTTACAAATCAAGCACACGAAAAAAAACAACCTCCGAGTTTTTAAGTGGCAACCGTGCCTCCGAGTCTACACTGCAAACGTCACTTCTTTATTTTTCACTCTACGTTCATTTGTTGGCGCAATGGCACTTATTTTTTCGAATTGGCTCCTTTTTTCATCAGTTCAGAATTACGTTTTTGTATGTTGCTTGTTTTTCTCGTCCGCTCGGCCCGCGCACGTCAAACGCACTTTTTCTACTAAACTGAAACACGAAAGAAGGGAAACGATGGAATGACAGAAAATATACATGAAAACACGAAAGAAGATGGAAAGAGGGAAAATGACAGAAAATATACATGACATACACCAAGATAGCCGCACCAGTCACTCCAATGTGCGCGCGCCAATGTAAAGCGCGCCCTCTCGCTCTCGCCAAACGAAAAACGTTTTCTGCGTCGTCTTCCTGCTGCGTTCTGTGCGCCTGGTAGGAGAGAAAAAATTCTCCCGCAATCCAATATCAAATTTTTGACATCAAAAAAAAGTGAAGTTTTTTTTTTTTGAGCTAGAGCGCTGAAATTTGTGTCAGAGACATACAGAATTTTTCTCGATTTATTGACATTTTTCGTTTCTCAAATTTCCTGTTATTTCTCAATGTTTTTGGGCTTTTTTCTCGATTTTGCCACCAAAACCAATTTCTAAATAAAGTTAATTATTTTACCTAATTTTGGGTGTTTTTGTTTTTTTGAAATTGTTTCTCAATTTTTTTAAATTAATTTTTGAAAATTTCACGTTTTTCCATTTCAAATTTGCGCGCAACTTGCGCGCACAAAACATAGTGGCCGCATTTGCAAACAATACCAACATTTTATTTAATACTGAAATGTTAACTCGTAATACTGAAATGTTAACTCGAAATACTGAAATGTTAAACTGTTATACTGAAATGTTAAATGCAGAGTCTGTTAAGCATATCAACAGATAAATGTTAATTAACCTTCGGCGCCTTTTTGAATTTTGGCTCATTTTTTGTTTCTTGTTGGCTCAATTTAGATATTTTTAAGTGGCAACCGTGCCTCCGAGTCTAGACACTGCAAACGTCACTTCTTTATTTTTCACTCTACGTTCATTTCAATACTTTTGTGGAGATCGGATCTTCGGCACCGAACAAGTAATTCGTTAACCCGAGTTTAGCACTTTATCTTTAGAACTGTTTACGAACGTAAGCATCTTAGCATTGCGCTGCCTTTAACTGATTATAACAAATTAATAAATTAAGTAGCTTTATTAGCAATCAAAAGGAAACTAAAAAATAAAAATAAAAATTTTTCGCTGCGAAAGTTGAAGTGCGACCGTATCTTCCGAAGCTGAAATACTGAACCATCTAGAGGTCGAGAAACATCGAGTGAAACATCGATGTCATCGATGTTTGCAAAACATCGGAAAAATCGATGTTTGTTAAGTCACTATCGAATGGCGACGACAGGCGTATATGAATTGTAAGTAACGGAACTTTTAAATTTGTTCGCATTATAATTAAAATCTTTGTTGAAATATAGGATTTATAGTTGGTGGTGTTGGTTCAAGCTATGGAGAACGAAGGCAGCATGGAGAATTACCTGAAAAGTAAGTTACTATGTCACTAACAGCCCAAGCTTCTTTCATGTATGTACGTAAATACATATGTATGTATGTACATACATACATTTCTACGTGCGCTAATAAATTTGGCGCGAAATTAAGTTATGCCGCAACGCATAATTACTAATTAGTTTATTTAAGTAACATTGTGTATTGCATACAGCATACTAACATGTTCTATTTGTTTATTTAATAGGAAAATTAACCTGCAAAGGAAGCGAAAGAGGAGGAGGGGGTGTTAGCTCCAAAGCGAAAGAGAGAGCATTCGGTTGCGTGGGATCATGTTAAAAAAAGCAGCAAAAACACTCATGGTATTTGTAACTACTGTGGTAAATGGTTAAAGACAGCTGGAAACACAATAAACCTTCTTGACCACATTAAACGCTTGCATCCGTGTCGCCTGAATACTGAAAAAGGTCAAATGTAAACAATTTCAGATGGCAGGACAAGACTTTGTCCTAGTGTAGTGGACAAATTATTGTTCATCAACAAAAACAGGGACTTCAAAAATAAAAACTATTAATTTTTGTTGTTTCAATTGATAAGGATTATTTTTTTTAGAAACATCGATGTTTTCTTCGATGCTTTTTTTAAAAACGTCGAAAACATCGATGTTTCTCGACCTCTAGATCCATCGAATAGACCAGCAGAATAGAGCGGCTAAAAAATACCAAAATATCACTTGCGCAATGTCGCAAGAAACTGTTATATGAAAGTTTAACAGTACGGATAAAATATAACAGTTTAATGTTCTTATTTCATTAATATTTTCATAATAAAACAGACAAATAAGCAACTCCTTGAAAACATCCCTATCGAATACAGAATATAATTAAATATTTGTGCTACGGAGACCCTCTGTAATAAATAAAAGCATACGATCGTTCCTTAAATGGAGTTAACATAGTACTGTTAGGATAACTCGAAACATTCCATGTTACAGAGTACTCCTCAGCTTAACAGAGATTACATTCTGCTCCACCAGCATTTCCTGTTCACTAACATATTGTTATATTTTTACTTAAATGTTGGTATTTTGGTATTTTGGTCAAGCGCGAGAATTTAAAATAAAAAGCTTAACGAAATTGTTAACACATTTATGAATATTAAATAAAAAAAGGATTTCAGCTCAATTATCAAATGACATTGAAGTGCTGATTGATTAGAATTAAAGAAAATAAGCAACTGAAAGTTGTAAATATTCGGAATATTAGGTATTATTAAAAAAACAAGACAACTAAGCATTTATTTAGTTAAACATATAGTACATATCTATTAATAGTATGGTAAAAGTAATTATTGTGATTTTCCATTTAATTATTCATTTTAATAGTAAGTTGTCATAAAATAGACAACTCTAATCTAGCCTATGTCCATAGTATGTACTAAATAACCAAGTCCGCCTCAAGGCCTAAAGACTCGGAGTGCTTCTTGGCCTTCATCCGAAGATCCGCTATGCTGGAATTCTTATGGGCGGCGGCAAATGCGGCCAAATGAAGCGGATACTGTGGCAAAGGGAAAAGTCCGGCGGGTCTGCTTCGATTACTTATAGCAGCCGCATACTGAAATTGATTAAATATATTTATCAACATTAATTTAATTTAATTATTTTCATTCATAAATATAGTCACCTGATGAGCTGCGGCAGATATTATTGCCGGATCGAATGCCGAGAATGCGGCCGCTGCGGCCACGCTGCCCGTAAAATGCTCCGCCGCTGCAGTTGCCACAGCCGACGGCGAAGCAGCGCGACTGCCTCCGACCAAGCTGCCTCCGTTCTTGCCGGACTGCGACTGCCCATTGCTCATGGCAGCGGACGAGGACATCATGGAGGCGCCGCTGCTCCGGATGGTGGCCAGGTTGACATACGGCGCCACACGGCACGGCTCCAGCGGAGTCGCCACCGGCGGACTTCGGCTGCTTAGTAAGATACCTGAAATAAAATTTAAGTCATTTATTTGGCACTATAAATCACTCTTTCTATTTATAAATTGGGTAAAGAGATTAAGTTATAGAGATTAAATTTTTCTAATCAGCACCTCTTAACTAAAACAAGTTATACTTATGTACTAGAGTTTTCCCAGCATTAAACAATTGCTGTTCATATTTTATTTGTTTATTGTTAAGCTAAAAGCAGCCGACGCAGCAATATAAGCTAAAATTAAACATGAAAATTAAAAAATTGTAAAAACCAAAATTAATTTATTGAAGAATAAGAAAAAAATATTTGTAAATGTAAAAGCTTTTGGGGTATATTAAAAAAGGAAAAGATTGGCACCACATTTGTTACTAGGATTGAGGTTTTTCCAAAATTAGAGAATAGTTAGTTGGTTAGATTATTTAGTAGAGTTACAAATTTTAACTGAAAATATATAGGGTAAATTAAAATCCAAACAAAATATTTAGTGGCAATAAGAAATTTTAATTTAAAATATAAAGGGTACAATAAATCTCAACATAAATTGCAGTGTTAAAGAAAACATCTTTACTGCTAGATAAATATTTAATTAAACCAGGGATACCAAAAAAAGTTAAGAGTCGGAATAAAGTCTTAAACTAAAAAAATGACAGGGACATTGAAAAAATTGCACATACGTTATTTTTGGAAGAGCTATCGAAGAACAGGATACATTTTTATTTCAAATTTTTATTTTTTAAATTATTTTTAACTCTTATTTTCCATTTTTATAGTAAAAGTTATAAATAAGAGTTATTTTCGACTTTTTTTTATAAAAATCAGGAAACAACTCTTATTTCATAACTTTTTCATAAAACTTATAAGAGTTACGATCCCTGAATTAAACTGAAATCCTCCCCATTACCAATAAAATTTTACTGAAAGCTGAATTTAAACTATCTCTCAACTGGGAGTAGAAAAATAAACAAAAATTACTATTTATTTGAGAAGAGTGTTTTTGTTGAAATACTTAGCTAACTATATTAAACATTTGTGTAAAGTTGTTGTTGAAGATTTAACCGTGATTTAAAAATTATTTTTCAATATAAATTGTTATCACTATTCCGAGCTTAAACAATTTAATATTGTGCTGCCAACTTATTATTAAAAAGGAAATACTATCATCTTATATAAAGTTCTGACAAAGCTATTGAATATTAAAGTTTTGAAAAATCTGTAAAGTTAAATATAGTTAAAAATAAAATTAGATGTAGAATTATTTAAGAGCAAAAATAAATCATTGTTCATTTTTAAGAGAGTTCAACCCTTTGAAAGCTCACTTTATAGGGTATTTTTCAGCACTTTTGTCTAGTAGCCGCTTATTTGTTTTATTCCCCCTTATCCTTCGCAAATTGTCGGACTTCCGCTTAAGTATGTAAATAATTTACATAGGGCCAGAAGAGATGCTCGTACCTGAAGCCGAAGTACGAGTAAACATAAATACAAATGAGCATCCCAATTTGGCAAATCGGTACAAAAATTCGTGACAAGTAATTGAATTCATTTTGTAATTTATTGCCATGAAAACCCCTCTCTCTCTCTCTCAAGTACGAAGGCTAGACGGACACATATCAAAATGACACTCCAGGGACCGCAAGGCCAGAACCAGAAGCAGGAGAAGCACAAGGATATCTACGTCTTTTATGCTGTGTTTTGCTTTTAGGGCTATTTCTCTTACGTGGCTATAAAAAGTCTGAGAATTGATATAAGTCCATAAAATGATACCTTACGTTTTCTCTCTCACTCTCTCTCTCTCATTCTCTCTCTGTCTTGCACTGTTTTTTCCAGCGCACTTTCCTTTTTTTATTCGAATTTTAATTTGATTACTTTTTCTCTGGTTTGCCCGGTAGTAAGTATCTGTCTCAGTCACGCTTTTGCCCACTAAACACATTTCATTCAGCATTTTATATAATTGAGTTAGGCTAGAGTTTACTGTCTACAGTAAATCATTGATATATGTGAAAAACATAACGTCGTTTACTCTAGAAATTGAACATTAGACGTTCTTTCTACTTTAGGAAATCATAACTTAATACGTGTTACTCGCCAGACTAGACAAAGTGATTGAGCTTGAGATACCCTTTAGTAAGCAGTTACATATGTTTATTCTATGCTCATCAAAATGAACTCGAGCATCTTTTTACACCCTTCGTTAGCAGGGAGTCAGGAGTCAAGAGTCAAAAGTTGGCATGTGCAGAAATGTTGTGAACCAAAAAAACCACAGCTGATGTCCCGTCGTGTCTCGAGTCCAGACTCAACAAAGTATCACATCAGTAAATAATGTCCAGCTGAGCGTTGAATTAATGATGGGGAAGTGCCCAAGAGTAGACTACAATTTTGCTTACTTTAAATTCCAAATCAAGGCTTGGCAAGAATTTGAATAATTTTCATCGGGGATTGAAACCGAAACAAATATCGGTTTCAGTTACGATTTCGGTAATGTTCGCATTTGGGTATTCGGTTATCGGTCACGCAGAACTGTTATAAATCGGTTACGTAACGTTGTATGTTTTGGTTTCGAAATACCGGTATGATTTCGGTTCACAAAAAAAATTATTTAAAATGTTAAAGACATGTTAATTTGAAAACAAATATTCAAAATTTCAAAAACTAAGATCTTTTTATTGAGATCAATATAAAAATTAAAAAAGGTCATTTTTTATTGTGCTTTACCGAACCTAAATTAATCGTTATGCATGAATCGGTTACTAAACGGTTATTTTAGCTTAAATAATTTCGGTTTTTGGGTTTCGGTGTAATAAAAAAGTTTTGTTTCGTTTAGGGTTTCAGTTACGATTGCCAATTTCAATCGGTTAATACCGGCTAACGGTTACGGTTATGGCTAAGATTTTAGTCCCTGATTTGCATACATTTTTATGTATTTAATTTTCAATTCAGCTTGATTTTAAAAAGTCAAAAATTCAACATTTTTAAAAATTTAAAAAAAAAAAAAAGTTCTCTTCCAAAAATAATTTTATATACATACAGTCGAACTTCTCTAACTCGAATCACTATTATCCAAAGAAAAGTTTCGAGTTATGGAGATATTCGACTCATAGAGCTCTTTTTTTTTAAGTTTATTAATTTTACTGCCTCTCATTTAGCTCGAGTTAGAGAGAAATTCGAGTTATAGAAGTTCGAGTTATGGAAGTTCAACTGTATTTTAAACCATCAACAGTTTAACTACTTCAAACCAGTTTTAAAAAATATAGGCAAGGATCTCGCGTAAGTACATATTAATAGACACTCTACATAACTTAATAGACTCTCTCCCTCGCTGGACAACTTTATAGACTCTCTAGAAAGTTTAAAAACCCTTTCACGCAAATTGAAAACTGTCTGTTAAAGTATTTATCCAGCCATTGATTGCTGTCTCTCTCACTCTCGCTCTCTCTTTCTGTCTCTGTCTCTTCCTATCCCTTTGACAGCCCCACTAAAGCCAGACTAAGCCAGGAAAGCATTCTGTCTCTATGCGAAACATGGAGTTGATTTTAATTTATGCAAATTTAAAAGAACGGTGCAATTAGTTAAGTAAATGTTGAAGGTTTCGGGATTAGCGGGGAATGCCACAGTTGTCTTAATACTGGTAGCTTCTTAATTTTACCAACTGGTTGACACAATATGTTACGGTTTCACAGTTAATTCAAATGTCTCATCATTAATATATCAAACACACTTCCTCTCTCTCACTCTCACTCGCATCTCTATATATTATTCTCTCTCTTACTCGCTCACTCTGTCGCTATTTGTCGTACCACCCTCGGTCTGTGATTTGGCCCCTGCCATTCATCACCGCCCCCCGCACGCTCGATAACATTTTTATTTTCCACTTTTACGGCTCGAATATTTAATTTGATTAAGTTGGCAATGATTTGTGTCGCCTGCCAAAGCGTACCGAATATACCTTCTGTATAAAAAGTACCGGGAATTGTTAAAAAAAACACAGAATTTTTTATTTATTTATCAAAATATATTTTGTCGCCTTCAAAGTAATCCTTATTGTTTGCAAAGCACATGTGAAAACGGCGAAACCAATCTTCCATGCACTTCTGGTAATCCGATTCTGGTAAGGCTTTTAGGACGCGCTGCGAATTCCGTTTTTTGGGATTTGGCTCGTTTTCCATGCGCCATTCGCTCGATTGCTGGCTTGTAAAGGTGTCGAACTCATAGACCCATGTCTCATCACCAGTTATGATGCAATTCAAAAAGTCTGGGCCACGCGAAATCATGTCTTCGGCCACCGGTTTGCGATACTCTTTTGAAACAAATTCAGGTCTTTCGGGACCAGTCGAGCGGCGACCCGTTTCATGCCCAAAATATTGATTATAATGCCATGAAAGGTCATTTTATCAATGTTCACTTCACGGGCCAGCTCTCTCATACTGAAACGACGATTTTTCAGCACTAAATGTTGGATTTTTTCGATGTTATCGTCGGTGGTAGACGTGGATGTCCGGCCGGAGCGAGGCAAATCTTCGACTACTTCACGCCCCTCTTTAAATGCACTAAACCACTCGTATGCCCGAGTTTTAGACATGGTTGAGTCACCATAGGCTTTTTTCAAAATTTTCAGGGCATCGGCACACGATGAGACACAAAATTTGAGGCACAATCTCTGTTCGACTATTGTTTCCATAGTAAAATTCGCAGAGCAGCACTGAAGTAGACTTGTTTGGACAGCTGCCATAAACAAACTAGTTGACAGATCGAGCCTAAACTCCGGTTGGTAATTAAAAAAGGTTGTGCCAACCTAAAAAATAAAAAAATTTACCGAAAGATCTTTCGAGGCAAATTTAAATGACAATTTCCCGGTACTTTTTATACAGAAGGTATACATAAGTCCTCGTTCGCACATCCAAAGGGGAATTCTCACTCTCTCTATCTTTTTCTCTCTGTCTCTCTTGAGCATTTCCGAGCGAAAATCACAGCAGATGCGATTTTCAAAATTGTGCAATAATTTTAATTTTAATATCAAACAAACTTGCTGTTTAACTTCTGTTGTATGCATCATAAAATCTACATTTATTTGATTTTATGACAAACCCTGAAACCCAAATGGGGAGAGAAAGAGGAAGAACATGTGGACCAGCTTTAAGTCTCAAACTCTTCTTTAAAGATATCTCTTACTTTGTCTAAAGAAATTTAAAAATCATTTTTTTAAGCCCAGCTTCAACACTTTGATTTAAGAATAGAGGAAGAAACTAAAGAGCTACTTTTTAAAAAATGTGAAGGGTTTTTTTGATATGGCCTATCAAATACAAAAAATTTTCAAAGCAATTTGCTATTCTGGGCTTAAGGAGATGTTATACAAGTTGACAAAGGGGAATCTACTTTTATCACAAGCCAACTTATTGTAATCACACAATTTCCATAAAATTAATGCTTTTCTAACTTTATTCAATGTTTAACCTGTGAAAACAACATCATAGACGAAACCAACATTGTTATCACCCTTGCAATCTTTAAAACTTTGTTAATGACTTCAAGAAGGGAGTCTTGATTTAACATTTGGAACTTCTTCTTCGTTTAATTGTATGTTAATTGCTAGCGACGTGTTTATCGTTAAGTAGGTCTATATTTCACATACAATTATAAACTTTGTTTTAAAATAAGAACGTATCCCTTGGCAAAATAAAATCATTGTTTTTTCTTACCTTTGTGCATTTGATTTTCGTGTTTTCGACATTTGGCTCTTCTATTTTGAAACCAAACCTGAAAAGAATATACAATCATTAGAGAATTAACTATTTATTAAAAAAAAAATATATATAGTAGTAGCTCACAGCTTATTTCAACCAGCACAAAAAGCAACTTTAAGCAAAAGCTTCAATTACAACTAACTTAAATACAAACCTAATCACAAACCTAATTACAGTAAACTAAAGTTATATTTTCTCAGAACTTGAATATATTGAAATTTACTTGAACATTTTTGAGTTTTTGAAAAAATCAACTTTTTCAACTTTTATTTTCGGTTAAAAAAATAAAAGTTTTGATGCAAAAAGTTTCTCTAAACAATTCTAAAAAAATTTATAAAATATCTTCGCTAGATTGTTTCTTTTTTTTTTATATTGTTCCTTAAGCTACTTTTTGTATGAAAAGGAAGAAAAAGTGGCTAAAATAGTAATTTTTAGCAAATTTAAAAAAATCATAAAAAATAAGATTTTTTCTGCAGTCACTATCTTAGATACTACGGATAATTAATTTAATATTTAATTAATTCATTAAATATCTTAAATAGTTTTCTTTCATCTTTATTCGGAACGATGTTTTATTAAAAGTATGAAGAAAACTAAAATATATCATAATGTTCCTACTGTGATTATTATTTATTAAGGAGAGGGAACTTTAGTCTTGGAAGTACGGTATCTATTGTAAATAAAACCATAACGATACTAGTTGCATGTGTAACCCATATGCCCAATGTATTATAGTTATTTTATCTATTTATTTTTTCTATTTATATAAGGGTAATCTTTCTTAAAATTTGAGTAGAGATCATAACTTTAACAAATCATAACTTTTAACACCCCAATGAATTCATTATAATTTTCTAAATATATCAGTTTCTTAAAAGAACTTTTGCTTCACAAAATTAAACTTTTAAAATTCTCGCTTTTCAAAAAACTCTAAGAGATCATAATTAAATATGGAAGAACTTGTCCACCCCCAACTACCAGAGTTGTCAAGTGTCACTTGACTGGCCACATAAAATGACTATTTATCTTAACGTGTTTTTCTTTTCGGGAATTGTTTAGTCAAGTTTTGTAGAGCTATTGGTCATTTCCATTAGTTGGGAATGCTTTTACTTCAAGTCAAAGGGAATTGTAATTTATTGCTAGTGCAGGAACCAGTTTGTAACTGTTTTGTTAGGTCATATAATACCACAGAGCGGTCCATTAAGAAACGCCCTGATTGAGCATTTAAGTTGTAATCGGCCCCCTGTTGTTTCTTGTTTTTCACGATTTTCTGCCTTGGGCATAATTGTTGCCAAGGGCGGCGTAAACCACTTAACACCCCATATCTCTGGCACTAGCTCTTCTGGTGGTTGAAAAGTCAAATTGATTACAAGAGCTCCAGCTTGGAATCTGCGATAAATGTCTCTGTCCCAACTACTTACAAGTACTCGTATAATGAATATCAATTGTATTTCAATTTGTACACTCGACTGGTGGACATTTGTCTTCATCTACTTATCACTCCAGTTATTTGGCTTTAAATTTATGACAGTTGACAGTGCTTAATTACCTGCACTCGTGCTTCACTGAGTCCCAATCTCTGGCTCAACTCCTCCCGCATAAAGGCATCTGGGTAGTGCGTCTCCTCGAAGAGTCTTTCCAGTTCGTTCAGTTGTTCGAGAGTGAAATTTGTCCGTGATCTTCGCTGTTTACTGCTCAATCCCGACGCTTCCATCCTTCCAAAATTGTCTCCTATATTGGATTGTGGTTCCGGGGAAACACATTTCTCCGATGCAACTCCACCGTTAGCTGGGGGTAAGTCTGGAGAATTACTGTCATCTGAGCATTCATGCAAGTTTATTGTGGTGATTGTTGCGGAAGTTTTCATTTCTGAAAAATTGTTATTATAATTAAGGATAACATATTTAGATTCTTTTGAAGATCAGCTAATCCATTTGTAAGGTATTACTTTTTGGACCTCGTACTTAAAACAAGTAAAAAAGTAACTTTGTCACAAAAAAATTTGCGTAACAGGCAGAAGGAGGCGTGTCAGACCCTACAAAGTATATTTATTCTTGATCAGCATCAACAGCCGAGTCGATATAGCCATGTCCGTCTGTCCTTCTGTGTAAGCGCCTAGATCTCAAAAACTATAAGAGCGAGAGATTCCAAACTTGGTATGTAGGTTTCTCTATATTGCACGCAGATCGAGCTTGTTTTATATTTTGGAACGGACCACTATATCTTAAAGCTGCCATAGGAACGATCAGTCGAAAATCACGTCTTAGAATGAAAAACTTTTTTGTTGTTTGAGATATCTGAACCAAACTGACAGAATATGCCTATGGGATGGTCCCATACATCCTGATCAAATTTGGTTGACATCGGATGGCGTGCAAATAAGTATTTAGCTATTGGTGTGCCAGGGCACAGGGTATATCTTAAGCAGTGTTTGTTTTCCATAGGAAGTACGGGGTCTCTGACAGTCGAGTATGCTCGACTGTACCACAGTCCACTAGTTTGTAGTGTTTTTAATTTTTTAGGTGTAAGTCTAGAGAATTATCTGAACATTTATTTAAGTTTATTACAGAGGCTTTCATTTTTTTAAAATTCCAAATTCGAATAAGGAGAATTTCTTCAGATTCCTTTGAAGATTAGCTTATCCATCCTTATGGAAATCTAATTTTGAAATACTTTTAAAAATTCCCGTCTTATATTCGCTTTACAATATAATCTCTTTAAAATTCTGCAATAATTTCAAACATACTTACTTTGTGGTGTTTCGGCATCATAAAATGTTATATCCTTAATGCACTTGCTAGTAATCTTACAATTTGCCTCGGGACATGTAGAACACAATTCTCCATTGCTTTCGGAATTAGTTTTAATCGTTTTTAAAGTACAAGTTTTTGGATCATTTACACCGGAAGTTATTTTTTTACATTCATCATCTGAAATTACAGCACAGGACATACATATGTAGCCAGGTACTTACTTTAACTGAGAAATACCCTAGGAATAGAACTTTTTATTTGAGCTTGATAATAATACAATTTAATATAATTTAAAACAAAGGAATTTAATTTAAAAAAAGCCATAAAGCAATTCTGCTACACGTTACAATACAAAAAAAAAGGCTATCCTCATTTCATAAAGTTATGTGTAATACTGTGGACGATAGTCCACGCTAGTGACAAAAACAGACCCCAAAAACACACATATTAAAAAAAATAACTCTTAAAGATCGAAAGTATTTTTTTTAGGGTAAGTAAAAAATAAAACTGGAAAACTATAAAATGAAGGAAATACACAATTTTTTCTTGAGTCAATTTTCCGCCTTATCAAAAGAAAAATCTTGTACCGTTGCAAATAATCTATTTACTGAGTATCTAACAAAT
This sequence comes from Drosophila subquinaria, assembly GCA_037043405.1. Lineage (NCBI taxonomy): Eukaryota > Metazoa > Arthropoda > Insecta > Diptera > Drosophilidae > Drosophila > Drosophila subquinaria. Next base: position 339,775 of record JBAMBL010003070.1, read on the forward strand.
TTTTCTTAAAAAAACTTATTAAAATTACCTTCTGAATGTTCATCCGATACCAGAAGATCAGATATAAGCCAGTTTTTGGGCTTGGGAGCTTCAGTCTTACGAGCACTTTCACCATTGGCAACGGCAGCAGTGGGTTTCGGTTCGAGGGAACGAACCTTGACCAGGGAGAGAGGCTTGGACACAACCGCCTCATCCTCATAGCTGCTGTCCTCGGCGACGGACACATCGGTAATATCAATGTCCATGGATTCCTCATCATTGGGTGAAATTTCGACGGAACTGCTGCGATCTAATCGATGTGAATTCACTAATATCGAATTAGTTGCCTCGGTTAGTTTTTGAATGCGAGCACTTGTCATTGAGTTGAATAAATTGTTGACGCGATTATTCGTTAAATTGAATTCAAATGATTTGTTTACAAACTGCGCTAATTGCTCCATCTTAATGAAAGGAGAAGATACACAAACACTTGCCCATAAGCTCAACTATATGGATGGTATTATAATAATTATATGTATGGTTTATTCACAGCACTTTTACTCCGATGCATAGTTGCTCTTACGAAATTAAACGCTCGACTACTTCGCAGTGAAGGCCAATAGCATTACAGGTCCTTTTTGCCAACAAAACTCCGTTCTCTCTCTTTCGCTCTCTCTTCTCAACTGCTGCGCATGCCAATTCGCAATCCTACAAATTTCACACAAAAGATACATCACAGCGAGAGTAAAGATACATTCTTAAATCAACAGCAGCAAATTGTAAGTACAACACTATAAAAAAAGAAATTTTAAATTACTTTATTTAAACTTACTTATTTTATTTAAAGAAAATTATTTATGAATATTTAAAGCTATTTTATTATTAAAAATTTATAATTTCATGGTTATTTTTATTAGTAATTCAATAAGATTTAAGTATTATTTCATCTATTATTCGCAATCGGTGCTCGTAATGCCTCCGCTCCTTGGGACTCAATCGCTCTCTGTGCGCTCGGAACAACCCCCGGATAGTAGAGACCGTGGTCCGTGGGTGGTGAGGTGTCCGTATTGCCCTGCCTACGACGATTTCAATTTATTCTCATTGGTCTTTACATGGCGTGTTGTTGTTGCTGCCTAAGTGGTTGTAGATTGTTGGCTCAACCCTACTTTACTGTTATTGGTTATAGCCAGGTTTATGCTGTATACACACATTAAGCGTGTATAAAACACCTAATAATTTTCTGTGGAATCGCCCATGTGGGTGGAGTTTCAACTATCCCGCTACCCATTGCTCTTGTTTTTGCTGCTCTGGCTTCAGCCTCGGTTAAATGACTAAAAACTGACTTAAATTACCGAAAATATTTATTATCTGGCTGCCTGTTTTCACAAATTCGAATTTAAAGTGCAAGGAAATGTATTCTGAATGAGTTCACTAATGCCAGTCGATTATAGAGCTGTTTAAATAATATGTTAAAGGGTTTAAATAAAGGTAATCACACTGTACATACCCTATAGTCAGATGAAGTTGGAACAATTTCGTATATTAAATCAAAAATTCTGTCTTATTTCAGTGAAAACTATGTGGAAACAGTATAGGATATGGATGAATGAAAGTTCCTAATAATGCTAATAATTGTATAGTATATTTATAAAATTAGCTCTATGGTAAAAAAGTAAAGGTAAAATTTATGTAAAAAATTAATATACAATACTAAGTAATAAATATAACTGAAGTTATAAAAAATTAAAAATCTGGGGGTATTCAAAAATTTAAAAAAATGTTATAAAATGATCTTTGAAAGAACTGCTTAAGGAGCTATGATTAAACTTATAATGGGATATGATAACTGGTCTGGTTGGCTAGTATGAAAGATGAAGGTACTGAAATACATACTTCTGAAAAGATGAGCTGAGCGACTCTTTACCCTAAAAATCATCTACTTACCTTACTTAAAATTTCTTTGATTACCATATACAAAATAGAGTTGTTTTAAAGACTCTAACACTATTATAAATATACATTCTATCAAAATTCATACAAATTAAAATCACTGCGGACGGCAGTCCGCGCTAGTGACGAAAGCAGCACGAAGGGTGCGAAGGCGACTAGCATATATACACAGGAAGAATGGAAAATTTGCTATGACTGTCCGATCAGGTCGAGTTATATACCGATCGAAAGGTATTAACTTAACTTACAAATGTGCATACTAAGACTTTTGGAAACTCACCTGGTTCGTGAGATAAACAGGTGTAAGTGGGAGGGGCAAAATTTAAATGATTGGAGCTAATGGGGCCGTTGGAGCCTTTCTGAATCTATTCTAATCAAAATTACGCGTCGAATGACACCTCGATCATCAAAATCCGACTGCTGGTTCGAAAGATAATTAATTTTGAAATTTTTAGGGGCCTTCCGAAAATGAGATGAAAAGTCAGTCTGTTTGTTTGTTTGTTTGTTTGTTTGTCTGTTTGTCTGTTTGTTAGTATCAAAGCGTTGATTTAGCTGAAATGTTTGAATGAGGACTTGTTCCCGCTCAAAAATATAGAAACGTTTGTTCTACGACTTTTTCGAAAAATCGCTAGTTTAGCGGGAAATCGCTAAAAACCGCTAAAATTAAAACCCTCATAGCATCCAAACGATAGAAGCTACAGATGCGATCTATATATCGTTGCAAAGGTATTTTGAAGGGCTTTTAGGCATACCTTCAAAGTTTTTCTTTTAAGTAAAAAGGTAAACGGCTACAGGTGAAACAAGGTATTTTTTTCCACATTTTGGCGATTTAAGAAAAATCTACACATGAGATCAAAATTTTTGCATTCGGCACTGCGCAAAACAGTGAGTTTTATTTAGTATTAGAATTGAAACATTTTAGCGCAATGTGCCGGGTGCCAAAATTTTGTTTAAAATAATTTATGTGTAAAACTTAATATTATTCGTCACAAAATTGGATATCAGAAATTTTGGGGCATGAAAATGTTTTCGTCACTAGACTTTTACCTCGTAAAGAGGTTTTTTTGTGGGATAAGTTTTACTGTAGATTGGCGTTTCTGTTTAATGGTGTACGTTTTGACAACACAGTCTTATAACTAACAGACATTCATACATACATTTATTATTTATTAAAAGCATCCTATAATTATGACTTTGGAGATTCGGGGCTAGAAAAGCTAGAAGCAAGCTTTCTAAATAACTTAATCTTTACAGATTCTGGACGTCATTTCGTGAAGTGGTTCCAATTCCTTGCCGGATATCAGTTCAAATTCTTGCACGAAATAATAGAAATGTTTGTAACAAGCATTCACGTGTGCTTCCTGTAATTAAAGCTTTAATTATATGCCATTTAATTAATTTGTTTACAATACTTACAGCGCCAATAGTGACAATTCTGTCAAAATGATGGATATAGACGTGGACGAAGACGCGAAATAAACGTGTGAGAATCTTTCGACTGAGCGAGACAAACGTTTTCGGAAAAGGAACATCTAAGAGCAAAGAAAAAGTAAATAAAAGTACTTAGATGTTATAGAGATATGACTCAAATCAGATTAGTTTTGGACATAATATACGGAAAAAATTGAATCTGATATATATTCAAATCCCCATCTTATGCTAATCTCTACATAAGGTGACGATACAGTTTTATTTTTGCATTCCAATCCAGTCTACTAATTGCTCTATCTCCCAGATTAGTCTTGGTCACAATATAATGAAAGCTTACAAATAGGTAGTTCCTGTCTATTTAATGACTCCTATTGTATAAAATTGGGTTTCCATTATCATATAAGAATTTCCTAGTCTTATGTTGATTTTTTTCTATTATATTATTCGGAAAATGCCTATACATTAACATCCCCTTCTTATGCTGAGCTCCACTTAAGGTGACAATACAGCTTTATAATTGCATCCAAATCCAGTTCATCATTAAAATTTCTATCTCTCAGATTAATCTTGGTCACAATATAGTAAAAGCTTTGTAATAGGAACTTTGTTTAAGTAAAAACATATTCTATTGTACATCTTGTATAAAATTGGATTCCTATTATCATGATTTTCCTAATCTTATGCTGAACCTAATCTATTATAGTATTTATAAATATGCCTGTTTATTTGCCCTACCAGTGGAAACGGGAAATACAGCTTCATTATTGATTTGCGTCTCAATCCAGTCCATTAGAAGCTCTATATATTTCTGTGCAGGTAGAGCAGTTGGTTTCTTATAACTAAAATGAGATAATATACATTAAATGCTATACATGAGGACTCTAAAGACAAGCACTCACGAATCTCCATCAGCCCATAAATACTCATATCGAGAGCCTCCAGACATGGTTGGGCACGTCGTTTCATTGCAGTACTCGGATACAGTGCCGTAAATAAGGTTGATGCGGTTGAAAAAGTCAACAACTGCAAGTGGACAAACAGTGAATAATAAATAAACATTCATACATACACACACATGTACACATGTATGTATAATGCAAATTAGCCCACCGTGCACCGCCAACCAATCGTTCATATTCTCGCCTTCCGGTAATCGCACCACTTGACGCAAATTGATGCCAGATTGCAAGCTAGCCTGGGCCTGCTTATGTAGCGAATATCGGATTGTCCCAGCAGTGAATTTCTTATTTGGCCTAAATGTCTGCAAAATGAATAATGTAAATATAAATAATACATCAAACTTTGGTATTCAGTGATAAGAGCCAATGCATGTTTGTAAATACAAACAAACACTTGCTTGCCGTGGCACTGATAGATTTTAAATACATACACACACCTTTCCCTTCTGAAAGAAGTCGAGAAACCCATTAAGGGCCATTTTTAAATCTGTTTATTTAATTAAACAAGCACTTTAGTTTTAGAAAATAATTGAAATTCTTAGCAAAACATCTGTAAACAGAATGTGACCAGCGCTTGGCGCGTAAAAAATACCAAAAATGCTGTCAATAAAGCGTAGTACGCTCTAGCTGAAAACATTTTGGACGCTCGAAATGTTCGATGTTTTGAGGTCGGGCCTTACAGAATTCAGTGTGACAGCAAAATACCAAAAATCACTAAAAAGTTGAGAGATTGTTGTTCCTTTGCTGCTGTGGTCACACTGTTGCATCAGCTGTTCACAACAAACAAGTAAATACAATTTCAAATAATCAAAGTGACAAAATGGACCAAATGGACTGGATCAGTGAAGTAGCAGCGACCAATACCATAATTTTCGGATTAACGGCCTCTGCAATACTTTCCCATGCACTTTTGATAAAAGTCGCATCAAAATGCTTTTTATCGGTTAAATCCCATATGATTGGCCTCTCTCTCACCTCTTGAATTAGCCTTATTCGTTCTTCATTTTCGAAGACATCAATTCGGCTCTTATTTTGCTGCTTATTTTTTCCCGCCATTGTTGTTCATATATTTCGACTAGTCAAAACAACGATTCAATCGATGTTTTGAAAGGTCAAAATAAAGCTGCCATCTGTGGACCAAACAGTGTTGTAAAACTCCAGAAAATATTCTGAGCTGCCCATATTTAGGTACAGCGTACATACGTTTAGAAATGGCCTTACAAAATAATTTCGAGCATGTTTGCAACCCTTTTTTTTATATGAAAGCATAATATCCAGTAGTTGAAAATATTTTGGACGCTCAAAATGTTCGATGTTTTGATTTCGGACCTTTCAGAATTCAGTGTGACAGCATAATACCAAAAATCATTAAAAAGTTGAGAGATTGTTGGTCTTATGCTGCTGTGGTCACACTGTTGCGTCAACTGTGCACATAAAACAAATAAACAACAAAATAAATCAATTAAATTAAATTGAAAATAATTGAAGAATGAAAATGGACAATACGGCCATAAGGCAATTGGTAGCAACTAATACCCTAATTATGGGATTAATGACCACTTATATTGTACTAACAGAGGTTAGATCCCACAGGATCGGTCTGTGTTGCACCTCTTCTATTAATTTAATTCGTTCTTCATTGTCAAAGAGCTCAATGCGGCTCTTATTTTGTTCCTTATTTGGCTCCATTGCTGCTCAAAATGATTTCGACTAGTCGAAACACTGAACGAATCGATGTTTTGAAAGGTCAAAAAAAAAAGCTGCCAGCTGTCATTAAAGAGTGTTGTAAAACACCCAAACATTTTCTGAGCTGCCCAAATTTAGGTACTGGATACAAGGGTTTAGAAATAGCCTTACAAAATAATTTCGAGCCAGTTTGCAACCCTTTTTTTTTATATGGAGTTGATACCTTTCAAACTGGTTTTTCAACAACTGGATACTATGCTGAAGTTTTGGCCTTGCAAAAATATTTTCGGCTAGAGCGTACTATGCTTAATTGAATAAAACACACAAAAGTAATGTTATTTAATCTTATTTGTTTCTTAATTATATTTTTAAATTATGTTATTAACGTTCAAATAAACTTGCAAATATCGATAGGCATTTATCGGTAATTGATACAAACATCGATGTCGCCATGTTGTTTAATAATTTGTGCATCTCTGTTTTGTTTGTGTATTAAAGAAAAATAATTTTTATTTAAAAAAAAAATAGAAAAACAATGTTTTACGAACACATAATACTGGCCAAAAAAGGGCCATTAGCCAGAATTTGGTTAGCCGCACATTGGGACAAGAAAATAACAAAAGCGCATGTGTTTGAAACAAATATAGAAAAATCAGTGGAGGGCATTTTACAGCCCAAAGTGAAATTGGCGCTTCGCACTTCGGGACATTTACTGCTTGGCGTAGTGCGAATATATTCGAGAAAAGCAAAGTATCTGTTAGCCGATTGCAATGAGGCGTTTGTTAAAATCAAAATGGCCTTTCGGCCGGGCATGGTGGATCTACCCGAGGGCCATAGGGAAGCCAATGTTAATGCCATCACATTGCCCGAAGTGTTCCACGATTTCGACACGGCGCTGCCCGAGCTGAACGACATTGACATTGAGGCGCAGTTCTCGGTGAACCAGTCCCGTGCCGATGAGATCACAATGCGCGAGGATTACGGCAGCTTGTCGCTCTCGCTGCAGGATGATGGCTTCGGGGACATTGGATTCGAGGCGGACACGCCCGAAATGATGCGTGGCCCATTGTCGGGCAATATGAATGATCAGCTGTTCGACGACGACGTCTTGGCAAATGTGGAGCCAAGCGATCCAAATATCCGACTAACACAGTCCGAAATGCCCAGTGATCGGCTGGATGGCGACGGTTTTGGGGATTCCTTTGGACAGCCGACACTATTCGAGGATGATCTGTTTGGCGAGCCGCCGCAAACTGTGAGCATCAATAAAGAGGTTGACGAGGTTAACAATCCCCCAGATTATTCAGATGACGATGGCATAGACAACTTCGATAACGCCCCCTCGCCGGCTTCGTCCTGTGCCAATTCAGTTGCCAACGACAAGGAGGATAACTTTCAGCCAAAGGAGCACAATTTCAATGAGGACGTCCACGCAAGTGACGCCGATCCGGCATTGAACGACCTAACTTTGGTGCAGAACGACGACGAAGGATTCGCGCTGGCGCCCATTGATGCGACCACTTACAGAGGTGCCACCAAGGCCAAGCGCAAGCGGAAGCTGATCATTGATGAGATCAAGAATATATCGGGCGAGGAGATGAAGGCGCAACTAGCTGACACTTCGGATATACTCACTACCCTGGATCTCGCACCGCCAACCAAGAGATTAATGTACTGGAAGGAGACGGGTGGCGTGGAGAAGCTATTCGCTCTACCATCGCGCACAATTCCCGCCAGAGTCCTTCTGAACAACTACAACCGGCAATTGCTGTCGCATTCGACGCCCCTGGAGGACTTCTCGAACATTGCGCCCATGGATGTGCTGGCATTGGAACTGTATGCCCAGGAGGGCGAGAGCTCTCTGATCATAGTGAGCAAAAAGGGACGCAAGCGCAAGAATGATACATCGGCCAATCCAGTTGTTGACGCAGCTGCGGATACTACGCTTACCCAGAGTCTGGCAGCTCCCGAGATGATTCGCGAGCAGGACAAGTCCTTGGGACTCTCGGCCGTTTCCTTGGACATCGGGGCAAAGGAGCAGGATAGCATTGTGCCGCAAACGGACGCAGCCATATTCGAAAATATGCGCAGTCCGGCGCTGTTATCGTTCAATGACATGGAGAACTTCTCCAATCTGAACGAGCTGCCGCTGACGCCACGGGACGGTCATCATGACATGGGTGATGATTTCCACCACGGCGATCTAACACCAGCCGGCTTGGATCACGGACAAATGACACCGCATCATGCTGGAATTGGAGACATCGATTGCATACCAAATCTGCCGCCCGACCAAGTCAGCTCGATACTGAATGAAACCGAAGATCGACCCATTACCGATGTCAACAACTTCAATAAGACATGCGAAATCTCAACCGATTGGAATGATTATGATTTCCCGCCATCGGTGGGTCTACAAAATGTCCCCGCAGACGAGCAAATGGAGAACGAGACGGACGAACAGTTCGAGGAGCGAGTGCTGAACAAGCGGGCAGCCCAGTTGTTCCTCGACGTGAGAGTTCATTTCAACAACAACGATCACTTGTCACTCTCCCAGTTAACGGTACGCAACTCAAGGAAACAGGCCGCACAGAAGTTCTACTCCCTGCTGGTGCTGAAAAAGTTCAAGGCGTTAAATATTACACAGCCCGCGCCCTACGCCGACATCACCGTCACTCGCGGTCCGCTCTTTGACAATCCCAAATTGTAAACAACGCTGGCCGAGCTGCTTGGTTGGTGGAACACACAACAATTATTACAACAATTATATTATATAATTTTTTTTACAATTATACACTATGTGTGCGCGTACCAATAGTATAATATTATTACATAAATATTTTAAATGAAGTCATTGAGAGAATGTTTTGTGTTCTTCAATGCGATTATGTATAATTTAAAAGTATTGCTGTATTTATTTAATAATATGTTGAATGACGAAGCAAATGATTTAACAAAACAAAAAGCATGTTAAGTAAATTAGAATTTATATGTAAAACATTGTCTGCTAATATGAATTGGCTAGTTATTGTTTTTGTAACCAAATATATAAGTCAACACACACCCAGTTTCCTAGATGGACGAGGATTTGGGCTACTTAAGGATGAACTCCACAGACTGTAAGTATTGATACATAATAACGCATTAAATCAAAGACTAAAGCACTTTTTCTATTTCTTTGACAGATGGGCTGGATCTACATTTGGGAACTTCAACTTCAGTAACCATTAAAAAACAAAACCAACACAGCACGTAACTGTACCGCCTTGTTAACAGCATTTGACAAAGAGTTTTTGTAGCAATCAATTTTGTTCCATTAGCAGTAGGTCCACACATAATTCAAATAGTTTTTAAATTTTTATTATACAAATCAAATCATCACATCTCAAAAAAACACAAACATAACAACCTGTAATTTGGATTATAGACATTATGTATGTACAATAAACAATAATATATTTGAAGTGCCGCTTAAATTCACTCCACATTGTCGTAGATGTCTTCCATGCCCTGCACATCTCGTAGCTTTTGCAGGAATACATTGTATGCCTTCTGATCCTCGGCACTTAATTGTATGAGGTTCTGAAAGAAAATTCGGGTTACTTTAAATTAAATTATGCTCCAAAGTGAAAGTCTTACATTTGGTGTAAACATATGCTCGCTATTTTCTATATAATATCCGTTATGGGATAACGTCTTGGTCAGGCCAATCAGATGAGCTGGAGTGCAGATAAACTGAAAATAGATGAAGGAAATATTTTTAGAAAACTCCAATGTTTCTTTGGAAATAATACTCACATTTACCAAGCCACTTGCGGCATCAACAACCTCAACTTCTTCGGCTCCAAACTGTATGGCATCCTCAGTGGCCTTCTCCTCCAGATTGTCCTTATTCGAAGTCTCGCAACGGGCTTCGATTAATCCGAAATCCTCAAACATATGGCCAACATCCACGAGCACACCGCTGGAAGAGTCATGTTACCTTGAGTTGCGATTAAATGTTGTTAATAATAGCATGGCTTTGATGTAACTGAACTTACCCAGACTTCTTGATCATTGCAGTCGCATCCATTTTAATTCCGGGCAGATTATCCGTATAAATGCTGCAAATCATGTAAATATTCCGTCTAAATCGAATGTCCAGTCGGTGTTTCTTCAGTTGCGCCTTGTTGCCCTGGCATTTCTTGATCGTGTTTTGTATTGTGCCAATCGGCATGTTCTTCTTCAATGCATTATCCATCTCCGACCGGAGCAACGAGTTCACCGCCGGATCAGCCGATTTTCCCTCCTGCACGGCCAAACGAATTTGCCTGGCGATTTTTGTAAATAGTGCTGCTCGCAATCCATCTTTTTGGGCCTTTATGTGCTTTATATTCGCCCACTTTGAATGGCCGGCCATGCCACGCACCCCACACTCATTAAAATTATAGCTAACATTTTGTATTGCAATTCGGCTAATGTGTCGTAACATTTTGAGCATGAAAAGACTTTATAAAATAAGTTGTTTTAAGGCAAGAAGAAGCATGCTCGCCTCGTTTGTCGATAGATTGTGGCGGTCGGGCGATAAGCTATATATGCTCATATAAACATATCGAAATGGTAGGGATGCCAACGCGCGCCTCGTTTGTCGATAGATTGTGGCGGTCGGGCGATAATATATCTATGCACATATAAACAAATCGAAATGTTAGGGATGTCAACGCGCGCAACTTTTATTAAATTTGTTAAAGTTCCCTTTAATTTTCCGGTTCTTTGTTAAAATGTATCTTATTGTGCCTTAGTAGACTGCCACGAATGCAAAATTCCTTTGGACAGTGGGCACATTTGTAGGGACGTTCGCCAGAATGCAGTAAGATGTGATTCCGCAGGGTTTCCTTGCGGGCAAATGCCTTTGGGCACTGTGGACACTTGAATGGGCACTCGCCTGTGTGAATACGACTGTGATTATGTAGACCAGAGTTATTGCTAAAGTCCTTTGGGCAGTGGGGACACTTGTAGGGACGCTCCCCGGTGTGCACTCGCAAATGCGTCCGGAGGCAGCCGCTCTGTATGAAGGCCTTCGCGCAGTGCGGGCATTTGAAAGGACGCTCGCCAGAATGAACGCGTTCATGTGCCTGCAGATTCGAGCCGTTACTAAAGGCTCTTGGGCATTGGCTACATTTGTAAGGCAGCTCGCCCTTATGAAGACGGATGTGATCCTCCAGACTTCGCCGCTGTGCAAAGGCTTTCGAACAGTGGGGACATTTGAACGGTCGCTCGCCAGAATGCACGCGGATGTGTCTCCGCAGATGGGCGCTGCCATGGAACACCTTTCCACAGGTGTCGCACAGATGTCTCTTCTTCGCCAAGGAAACAAGCTCTTCACTTGACTCGCTGGTGGTTCTAGGATCAGCATCCGTCGCCTCTGCTTCTGAAATATTTTCGATTTCCTTAGCGTCTGTTTTTACGCCACATTCCGCAAATGCCCAACGCTCGAAAGTTTTTCCTGCTTTTTCAGTATTCTCGAGCACCTGGCAAAAGAATTGATGGCTCTCTTGGCATCTGCGCTTGAATCTAAAAGCATTTCGGACATCAAGAACGCAGGACAGGCAAATCTGCTTGGGAAATTGATCATCACGGTTTATTTCGCAAGCGACGCACTCGCCCAACATCTCTGCCAAGCTTAGTTCCTCCTCATCCTGCCGATGCTGCTCGTCGAATATATCGATGAGGTTGTCCGAGGTGTTTGTGCAAGCCCGGCAAACTTGCTCCATGCTTAAAACAAAATTTGAATTGGTTTTCTTATCAGCCTTTTGTTTTTGTTTATTGCACTGTAGAGTTGTATCGTATCGCTTGGACTAAGTTCGATTGAACGATTCACCAAAGTGAACGAACGAACTAAATCCCTAACTGTATGTAATCGTAATCAATCACAAATTTTTCAACAGTGAATTATATAGTCACTATGATTATTTCCAAAAATAATCTAATTGATTAGTAATTCTAATCGAAGTTTAACAGGTATGATTTGTACTTTATTATTGCCAAATAACTAAAAATTCATTTTACTTTTAAAAGTGCGCACTGACCATGGTAGTGTGACCGCTGCTTTTACAAATAGTTCATTTCCAGAATCTAAAATACTAATAGAATAAAAATACTGCATCGATTATTCTTATATCGATAACGCTCAGCTAAAAACAAATTGTAACATTTAAATAAAATATCTTTTACGATAATATTACTAACCAATAGAGATATATATGAAAATTCACTTTCCTAACATTAAATTTGTGGTATTAGCAGTACTCATTATTCATGTACATTTGTTGCACACAGCAACTATGAATTATTTCTTTTGAATGAATGGCCAAGAAACCGGTTTTTGAAAACAACAACAAATGTAAATTGCGATTGTCTTTAGACCTTAAGAGCTTTTTTTTCTATGCACAGCTTTTGGTTGTATTCGCAAGCGTGAAATGTAAGACTGGCTTAAAGCAACAGTTTAAGTTAGTTTGTTGGAGTTGTGAAAAGTGCGTTTTCCCCTGCCACTATTTATTTTTATTTATTTGTTCACTGCAATCTGTGAAAATTACTCGCTGTATTTTGAACTCCACAAGTGTGTGTATCAAATATTTATAATAAGTAATCAACGTAAGTGTGAAATTCAGTTTTCCTGTGAGTGTGTGCACGTCTTAGTCGTGGCTTTTATATTTACTATACAGACATTTGAGACCATCAAGGTTGCATGTGTCTTTTTTCCAACACTTCACCTTGGCAAATGCCGAGACATGTACATAATTACTTATGACATCATGAGTAAATCTTCTTTTTAATTACACATGTGAACTGTCGATCCTAATAAGGAACTCTATTTGAAGTGGACACCTGTTTTTTTGTGTGGGCGACGATGCTGAATTTGACTCAGCTTCAAATGTCGATGAGATCATGATTATAACTGTATACTTTTTCGAGTTTAACAGAGAAATTGGGGGCAAAAGGCTATAGTTTGTTTTTCTACAGATACTTTAGTGTCTAAAGCTTTACAAAAAGCTTTAAATGAACTTTAGAAGCTAAAGAGAGTAAAAAATTTATAAATAGAATCGTATAAAATATTACAAGATACTAAAGAAAAACCTCGCACTAGGAAATATACATAAAAGATCTTTCATTATAGAACTTTGACTATAATTTGCAACTTAATTATTAAATCCACTTAATTTCAGATTACTCTTAAGTCAATATGAAAAGCACACTTTTTGCAATCTGTGTTTTCGCCACACTTGTGTGCAGCACTTGGGCTGCATTCGGGGATAAAGCGATACTCAAGGAGAAGGATATGATGAGGAAAATAGTATTCGATAAAAAAACGCCAGATGTATTTTATTGCCCCATGCAGAAACCATCTTCGATGAGCAAAATTATTGTCACGTAATTATATTTATTATTCTACCGACAACTCTTAAATAAAAAATATATAAATCTGCATTTGTACAGAGCACGACCACTGCACAAATTGTGTGAATACGAAGGAAATCCATTGCCCCCCGAATATAAATCCGACTGTTATTTGGATATTGATGAATCGGATTATGCCTGCAAGGAGAAATACCGAATTATGGTAAGCTTAAATTCATACTTTAAAGTGAACTCTCTATGCTTAAATCGTTGGTGCTCGCTGAGTTAGGAAATTGCGCAAAGAAGCAATTATTGTATAATTAACTATTTCCACGGACGGATGACCATAAAAACAACGAAGAAATATTTTAAGTCTTTTGTTAACTGCGAATTAAATCGAAATTTCACCAACTTAGTCTTCAGAGTGATAGTTTCGAATTATGCGGGGGTGCCACAGAAATCGCTTTCGCTTGATTTTCACTTAAATTTGTATAAAATTTGTATGAAATTTAAGTGAAATTCAAGCGAACGCGATTTCTGTGGCACCCCCGTATGATTTCGCCGCAATTTCACTGATACAAAATGTTGCATACTTTTTGGATCGTCGTGTAATTATTTCGAAACTAAGTTTGGGAATAGGACGGTTTGAGATTGGAAATTCCTTACGGTCGTTACGTTTAAATTTAAAACAAAGCACCCGAAAATTTGTATTCTTTAAATTAAACATAGTTAAAAGCTATTAAGTTTAAGTTGCATATTTTGTTATTTTGAGTTTAGCTAATAACTTGTATTTTAAAATACTGTTAATACTACCAAGTTCAAAATTTAACTAACTAATCGCCTTACTTACCATAATTCCAGTACTTGGTTGGGCCTATTCCGAATTTCCAGATTATTAATTGAAGTTCGGAATATGTTCAACTTTAACTGTTGTAAAAATAATCTTTTGCATATATCTAATGGTTTTTATGTGACAATCGACATATTTGAAAATATGTTAGCTTTTTTAATACCAAATAATGCCCTGATATTTAGTATATTGTGCAATAGTTAATACTTTGGTTAAATGTACACTTGGCACGTAAGTAAATGACAAATACATACACCCCATATTGTTTATTGAACCTTCTCACTGATGCTTTATTGTTTATTGAGGGCACCATTAGATTTAAATGTAATAGCGATAGTAAATAAGATTTTTAAAAATATCACAAAGCCCACACAGAATGTAGCCTAATATCGAGTTCTATTTAATTACAGAAACGTTTCGCCAAAGACGAACCCTAGTAAAATAAACACAAAAACAACACAACCAATCTTAACACCCAATTGAAAACAATTGAAACAGCAACAAAATACAGAAATTATGTAAATTATCATACGCACCATACGCTGGCAGCTTTAAGTAATTGGATCACACGACTAAATACCGCAATACCTGCTGTACTTACAAAATACATCTACATATGCAAATATACATATACTTATATACACATCTACCATACGCAAAACCACTAAAATATAATCAAGTAAATATACATTTAATATATGATAACAGTAAGTTAACAAAATATTCAATTCTACTTTCTATGCAGCTTACACGAAAATTTATATTGGGCTGTTCCAAAATGCACTTTCGCAATTATTTTGCAGATATTTATCAAGCATAATTTTAACTGCCGAAAATATGCCACTTCCATTTAATATAATTTAAATCGAAAACATAAAACAAAAATTTATAATTGGATATTTTGGAAAGTTTTTGAATATTTATAGCGTTGGGGTAGAGTAAAGCAAAGCAGCTTGATGATGATACAAAGATAATGTGGTAAAAAAATATTCTTATCATGTCTTCTTTGTAACTCTCAAGTGAACACATGGTTTTGGGGTATCAAAATAAAAAGTTATAGTTTTGAATACATTTTGCTTTTCAATATGATTATTATTAAATGCGGCAATGTAAGTAATAAACGTTAAGTCTCTTTCTTTATTCTATTCTATTCTATAAGTAATTTGTTTTTCGTTTCTACTTTCATTTTCTATTAATTGATTTAGATGCGGAAATTTCCACCAGGCAGCGAAGAGCCGTTCAACGGCGCCCGTCTCAAGCGATTCATGAATTTTGATAAGCTGTCCCACTGAAACCGATGGTATTACATGAAGGGAGCCCTGTTGCTAAAAACTAATCACAACCTAATACTGTTTTCGATTAGCATACCGAATCTGTCTAACATATTAAAGATTAAACAAATTCAAATTTAATTTATTTTTCTTGGAATTAAATGAAATTTAGCGTAAACAATGTATTGCCAATTTTAGAGGGCATTATTTACTTACCAAGTATATACTTGGCTATGTATTTGTGCTGCTTATCAATGAGTGGAATATTTTACGTCTTCTCGCTCGCATTACTTAAGCTCATCTCACGCCAATCTCATTCAGTTTGATTTGTGAATTCATTCTTTGAATACTAAAATTTTTCTGGCCCGGTCATGATGAATAAATACCTAGTGCTTGTTGGCTTCCTGCTTCTGATTGCGGCGAATGTCCTGGCGGACAGTGACAGCAGTAGTGACAGTGATAGCGATAGTGGAAGCAGCGAGAAGAGTGGAAATTCTAATTATTCCAGCGGCAAGCATAAGCACAACAAACACAACAAGCCTGTCTACCCGAATTATCCGACACCATACGGATATCCCTCTCAATATCCGGCTCCGGCTCCGTATCCCTACAACCAAGCGCCATACAGTCAGCCTCCCACTAGCCAGATGGGCTATCCGTATCCCTACCACCAGTACCAGCAACCGCCACAACAACTTGGACCTCCTGCCTATCTTCCCAATCTGCAACAATCATCTGTGCCCACCTATGCTCCCGAGCAGCAACAGCTGCCTGCTTCAAGTGTTATAAATCATTCACTTAAAGTAAACAAAGAGTACAAGGAGAAATATAATAATAGCTTGGAATCGAATAGTATATAAAATGTTTAATGCAATAAATATCTTTTTTGAAACTTAATCTTTAAATATACATATGCTTACATATACTTTAGCAAAATAATATAATCTTTCTCAAGAAATCAAACAAACCCGATATTCTTTTGATAAGGCAATGCAGTCTTTTTAAATGCGTCTACTAATTTTGCTGTTCGCTTTTTTGGCCTTCAAGCCACTAAGGCTGCCGAGGCCGCCGTCCAGGCTCTCAATGGCAGGGAAATAGGTGAAGACAATTCCTTGTATGTGGCACGTGTCCAAAAGAAGGCCGAGCATTCATACATACTACTGTGGGCAAAAAGTATCGGGAATTTTAAATTTAAAAAATTTTGGGATTCCAATTGGAAAAAATGTTTGTTTTTTTAGGTTGGCACTACTATCATTAACATCTGTGCAAAATTATACGTTAAAATATTCATTAGTGTTTAAGTTACGATTAGTTTTGTACGACGCCAAATGTGCATTTGGCGATTTTTGTGCCAAAAAACGGTCAATTTCATCGAAAAAAGCCCCGCGTGGAAGTTGGTGAAACAATGTTTTCTGACTATCAGGATAAGATAAAACGCATTATTACGGGCGATGAGACTTGGATCTACGCTTACGACATGGAAACTACCGATCAATCGAGCGAATATCGGCAAAAGGTGGGCCGAGACCGAAAAAATCGCGTCAAATTCGCTCAAAAATCAAGGTCATGTTGACAGTTTTTTTGGATTATCGTGTTGTAGTTCATAATGAATTCCTTCCTACCGACCAAACTGTCAACAAGGAATATTTTTTGAGCTATATGCGTCGTTTGCGCGAAGCTATGCGTAAAAAGAGGCCAGAACTATGGGCTGACAGCTAATGGTTCTTGCAACACGATAATGCGCCCTCTCATACTGCCCCTGTTCTATGTGTTCTAACTCGACCAAAATTGTCCCGCAGCTACTTTTTTCGCCTGATTTATCTTTGTGTGACTTCTGGCTATTTTCTAAGCTCAAAAGACCTCTCCGAGGACATCGCTTCGGGTCGATTGAGGAGATTCAATCAAAATCGCCAAATGCACATTTGGCGTCGTACAAAACTAATCGTAACTTAATCACTAATGAATATTTTAACGTATAATTTTGCACAGATGTTAATAATAGTAGTGCCAACCTAAAAGTACAAACATTTTTTCCAATTGGAATCCCAAAATTTTTTAAATTTAAAATTCCCGATACTTTTTGCCCACAGTAGTACATTCATTAAAATAACCTCATTTATATAATCTAATTTATAATTTATTTGTTTTCATTAAATAATATTTTATTGCTTTATTATTGCTAAATGAACTTATAATTTAAACTGCGCGCCTGGCCACGGTTAGATCCGGAACCGGCATTGTACAAGCTGAACTAAATGACCAACAATCGCGGATCTAGTTCGCTTTTCACTTTGATGAGTAGTTCACTCAAACTTATTCTGAACCATTTGATTCACCAAACAGAAAACAAAAAGAAATTGTTGTTTGTGTACAATTTATGTTATAATGTGTAAATCAAGTGTTTTATTAAGTTGTGTTGTGCTTGTGTTTTTTGCACAAATACCAAATGGTGAGTGCTACATGCAAATGAAATAATCGTACCTGAAAATACTGAACATTTGTGTTTTGTTTTGTTGCGTGTTGGACAAGTGTTGATGTGTGTGGTGCTTATGTATGTGTATGTGTGCGCGCGGTTTGTTTTGTTATTCGATGCGCAAATGAAATTTTATAATCAAATTAAGAATATACAGTATATACAGTAAAAGTTTATTAGTAGTAGTATTAGGGTAACACGCTAGAGCTGTCACCCTTTACATTTGCCGCACTTCCATTTGTCGATAATCGCCGTTTGTTTTAAAAGAAAATAACTCAGAGTAATAAGCAAAAAACATAAATACTTTTTGCTTGCGTAAAACTATCTGTGTTTTGTTCTTTACAACATTTAAACAATAAGGTTTTGCTCGTTGTGCATGCATTTATGAATTTTCTACAGTGGCGTCCAGTTGATGGTTGTGTTTGAATAAAAGGTTGCATACTTTGGGGCTGTCGATATTTTTCTTGTTCGATGAATCTCAAACTTATCCACTTTCTTGACAAAACTTTAGCAAACATGGAACTTGAGGTTTATTTAAATCACAGTTAAAAGGAAATCACAGTTAATAGGTTCTGTTAATAAGGGAAGGCACAGGATATTCAACTTAAAAACATTCTTAACCCGTATGATACTAATGGGATTTCTAGATTATACTTCTGTTCTCACTATAGAAGACTTTGCTCTATCTTAGGCTTTCTGGCGGTGTTGAAATTTAACCTTCACATGCTTTTTAGAACGTAAGACGATGCCATATTCCAATATGATGTCCTCTAGTCGCATGACTGGCAAAAGCTTAAAGTTTCGTATTATGGAAACTAGCACAGCTTTCATCTCCAGAATGGCAAACTTTTGTCCAATGCAATTACGTTGTCCAGCACTGAAGGGAATAAAGGCAAAGGGATGACGATCGATCGTATTTTCAGGCAGAAAACGATCCGGATTAAATTCGGAAGGATTAGGAAAGTGCCGCGGATCCCTCATGATATCAAATACATGTATATTGATCTGTGTGTCCTTCGGCAAGATCAGACCATTCACCACGCTTTCCTCCGTACAGATGCGACCAAAGAACGGAACTGGGGGATAAAGGCGCAAGGACTCCTTGATCACACACTCCAAGTAGACGAGGTCATTGAAATCGAAGACGCTGATGTCGTCGTCGTTTTCCGACAGATTCTGAAATTCCTCGAAGCAACGTTGTTGCACTTCTTCGTGTAGTGATAGCAGGAGCAGGGTGAAGGTGAGACAGGTGGACGTCGTGTCGAAGCCCTCGAACATGAACGTGTTGACCTCATCACAAATGCCCTGATGATCGATAAGACCCTCGCTCTCTGCTCCCAGGAGTGTGTCCAGCATTGCATAGCGCTTTTTCCGTCCGTAATCATCCTCAACTCTTGACTGCAGATGCTTGAACTGTTCTCTTTTCCGCTCGATGATGCGACTTGAGAATTCATGGGCTATCTTCAGATTCGTTACGTGTTGTCGATAATTGCCGTAAATAAAAAAATATGGGCCGAGAAAGAGTAGCGGGTTGCAAAAGCGTTCAACCATGACTTGCTCCAGAAGGTGTATGGATTTGCGATATTGTTCCCCTTCTATCATATCATCAAGTTTGACGCCCAGCGCAGTTTCTAAAAAAAGAAATATGATTTAAATATATTTTATTAAGCAGTAGACAACAGTAGAAGAAGCACTGATGTTTCAATGATTGATGAGCGAAGGGTATCTCGTATTCGAGCAATCTCCCCTAGTGTGATCTTATTGGATTACTATAAATAGATCTCAGACATCCTAATCATCTATATAATATACGTCATAATCGACACCTGTCACATTTACAATGCTCGTTCACTTAAATAGAGTGACATCAATTACACACAGATTAATCTAAAGATTGTTGTTAAATAAAATTTCATAATACTTGTATTTAGTTGATAAGAGATAAAGTCAGTCCGATTGGCCTGAAATCATGCTCTACCTTACCACAAACGTTGTTAAGCGTGAACTGGGGAATAATCTGACTTAGCTCCAACTCCACATCCACCTTCTCCTGTAGCACATTAATAAGCTTGTGGGATTCTTCCCTGTAAAAAATATGGGTTAACAACTTTAAAGTTAAAAACATTGGGTGTATACGCACTTGAATATATCCAGAAAGTTTTGTAGAATATTGAAATGAAAAGCGGGTGTCAATAACTTCCTTCTAAAATGCCACTTTTGATCTGAGGAAGATAATTCAGTATTTTTTTAACCATTTTAGATCTCTATAAATACTTGCCTGTGCTGATAAGCAAACCGTCGCCTAGGAAGGGTTTTAGTAAGTCGTATATGACGTTCTTAGTTATCAGTTTGGTATTCTGTAAAATCTCTTCGGCATCCTCGGCTCGTACCACATTGTACATCCCGCTGAATACGATATAAAACATATAGCTTCGTCCTCCAGCCTTGGTACAGGCATCGCGAACAAATTTGAAAATCATCGCTAGGAAGACAATAGTTCTTCAATATCCGATCCTCAGGAAACACAGACCTATGGTGAATACTTACATGGCGTGAATTTTAGGATATCCATGTTATTGCCGAATCTCGTCTTTCCCTGCTGCACAAACACTTTCGTCTCCAATGGACTGCCATCCTCAGTCTGCACACGCTTCGCCAGGGTCAGGATAAAGTATTTACGGTTGAGCCGTTCCAGGAGCTTCCACACTATCAGCAGTACAATCAAACTTAGAAGTACTGCCGTCCACATTGTACAATTATATTTAGTTCCGTTTCACGAAGAAGATCAACCTCTAGGGCCGACGGAGCAAACTGTATTAAATATCAGGTCACTGATAATACTGATCGTCGACTCTGAATTAATATAAGTATCTATATAAGTGTATATTAATTATGAAGTCGCCAAGTAACATCCATAAACACTTTTAAGATACCCTTTTTGACGGCCTTTAATCATACGATTAGCTTAATTTTTTTGTTGAAATGATTTTTTACGGTGTAATGACAATTTCAATTCTATCAGAAGCACTTCAAAGTTCCAAATTTTTTTCCGAATAATTAACAAAGATTTTCTCTCACAGTTTAAAAGTGAAAAATAACCTTCAAATTATTGGATAGCTTTAAAAGAAGTTTCGGTTTCGCATTCTGAAAATAGCATAAATAATTCTTCTGATAAGGCTGCGAGTTTCAGAGAAGAGCTTTAGGCTTTTATAGAGTGTTGATGTTGCCCATCGAAGTAATTTTTGTAAGCATTACTATTTCTTTGTTTTGTTATTAAACAAAATAAAAAGTCTATAGTCTATCTATAAATGATCTTTAGGTGTCAGATTAAAGCATTACAAAGTTCAGTTTAATTTTTAAATATATTATGGGAATTTCGAGCAATGTTTAATTACACTAGTTTACAAAATCAAAAAAAAATTTTGCCTTTCATGTCTGAGTGCACTTTTCATATGGATTTTGGCCCACTAAACACGAAAATCGCACTTAAAAATGGACATTAAAATCATTCAGCAATTATATCACTATATAGCGTATTAGTCCGCGATTTATCCATAGAAGCAAATAATAAATCTACAGCAGTGGTCGGCACCAACACAGTCATATGTTTGCATTGCGTTAGTGTGCATTTTTGTTCGCCTAACAGCGGAATAACAGCGACGTTAACAGAAGCAAATCGTAGCAGTGTGTCGTACGTGAGCGTTCCTATGCCTACGGGATAGGGCCGTGCCGAGCCCTGATCTACAGTAATGTCTTTTTTATTGATATTTTAAAAAACATGGCATACTTTTAGGCAGGCGTTATTTTTAATTTGTCTTATGTTCAAACATGTTTTTTGAAAATCAAAATTAACGGAAAGTCATACTGTTAAAAACGAGTCCACCATGTATTAATTACATATTAAAAAAATTAAAACTAAAGTAATAAAATTATTTTTAATCACTGAGAAAATATAGGGGTATTAACATTATTGTATGTTGTTTTCTCATGCCTTCTGGCGACTTTGCAATTTAATCATCACATTTTTTTGAGAACGCAGGACAATGCCGTATTCAAATATAATGTCCTCCAGTCGCATAACCGGCAATAGTTTAAATTTCCTTAATATGGAAACTAGCAAAACTTTCATCTCCAGAATAGCAAACTTTTGTCCAATGCAATTACGTTGTCCAGCACTGAAGGGAATAAAGGCAAAGGGATGACGATCGATCGTATTTTCAGGTAGAAAACGATCCGGATTAAATTCAGAGGGATTAGGAAAGTGCCGCGGATCTCTCATGATATCAAATACATGTACATTGATCTGTGTGTCCTTCGGCAAGATCAGACCATTCACCACGCTTTCCTCCGTACAGATGCGACCAAAGAACGGAACTGGGGGATAAAGGCGCAAGGACTCCTTGATCACACACTCCAAGTAGACGAGCTCATTGAAATCGAAAACGCTGATGTCGTCGTCGTTTTCCGACAGATTCTGAAATTCCTCGAAGCAACGTTGTTGGACTTCTTCGTGTAGTGATAACATGAGCAGGGTGAAGGTGAGACAGGTAGACGTCGTGTCGAAGCCCTCGAACATGAACGTGTTGACCTCATCACAAATGCCCTGATGATCGATAAGACCCTCGTTCTCTGCTCCCAGGAGTGTGTCCAGCATTGCATAGCGCTTTTTCCGTCCGTAATCATCCTCATCTCGCGACTGCTGATGCTTGAATTGTTCTCTTTTCCGCTCGATGATGAGACTTGAGAATTCATGGGCTATCTTCAGATTCGTTACGTGTTTTCGATAACTGCCGTACATATAGAAGAACGGCTGGAGATATAAGAGCGGATTGCAAATACGTTCAACCATAACTTCCTCCAGAGCGTGTATTGACTTGCGATATTGTGCACCTTCTATCATATCATCGAGTTTGACGCCCAGCGCAGTTTCTGAAACAAATAGATTAATAGATTAGTTTATAGTATAATATGTTATACTCATAGGATCAAAGTCCGTCAGATTTGTTTGAGGCATTGCTCTACCTTACCACAAACGTTGTTAAGCGTAAACTGGGGAATAATCTGATTTAGCTGCAACTCCACATCCACCTTCTCCTGTAGGACATTAATTAGCTTGTGGGATTCTTCTCTGTAAAAAATATAAGCTAACAGCGTCTAAAAAGAACACATTGAATGTATACGCACTTGAATATATCCAGAAAGTTTTGTAGAATATTGAAATGAAAAGCGGGCGTCAATAACTTCCTTCTAAAATGCCACTTTTGATCTGAGAAAGACAAATTATTATATATCTTATATTTAAAAAAGCTTTATTAATGCTTGCCTGTGCTGATAAGCAAACCGTCGCCTAGGAAGGGTTTTAGTAAGTCGTATATGACGTTCTTAGTTATCAGTTTGGTACTCTGCAATATCTCCTCGACATCCTCGGCTCGAACAACATTGTACATCGGTGCGAATAGGAAATAAAACATATAGCTTCGTCCCCCCGCCTTGTCATAGGCATCACGGGCATATTTAAACACCATGGCTGAGAAAAGAGACGTTTTCAATGATCCACTCCGAAATGTACACATATGTATGTTGGGTACTTACATGGCGAGAATTTTAGTATATCCAGGTTATTGCCGAATCTGGTCTTTCCCTGCTGCACAAACACTTTGGTCTCCAATGGACTGCCATCCTCAGTCTGCACACGCTTCGCCAAGGTCAGGATAAAGTATTTACGGTTGAGCTGCTCCAGGAGCTTCCACACTACCAGCAGAAAAATAAAGCTTGCAACTAATGTCATCCACATTATATATGTAAATATATTTAATTCCGTTTCACGGAGTAGAACAACGTCTACGCTCGACTAACTGAACTGTATTGAATAAACAGGGCACTGATTATACCGATTGTCGACTTAGAATTATATATGAATTTGTTTAATTATAAACCTATTACACTATGCAACAAGTATTGGACAAGTTGATCGATAATAGAAAATGAAGAAGCTAATCTAGTGATAAGGTTAACCATTTTTATTGACCAAATTTCTATCAAAAGTACTTTAAATTTGCAACATTTTTGTGCTAATGACTCTACATTTATATTTTTAGCTAAATCCCATTTTTAATTTGTTTGTTCTGTTCAGTGTAATCAGTAATATTATTTCTGTTTAGATTGCGTGCCTCAGAGAACAGCATTTTATAGAGGGCTGATAATAGCATTTTTAAATCGTCATTACTCTGACTTTTATAATCGTTGTCATTTCTCTGAGCAATTATTGTTTCGATATTAAGCAAATAAATGTTTTATAATCAATATAAATGAACTTCTAGTGTCAGATTAAAGCTTAATATAAAGTGTGTAATATTTATAACAATTTATTATTGGTTCTTAAGATAATATACAAAAGCTACAGCTTTCTTAATTAATTGGAAAAATTTTTGTAGCTTTATTAGGTTTTTTAAGCATTTGCTGTATTTATCGAATTTTTAAGCTCTTGTTCTAATAGAACTAAATACCTTAGTTCCTTTTCAAATGCTGCTAATAAACATTGTTGGATGAATCGATCATGTGTCCATAAAAATGACTTGGCCTCGACTTATAAGCATTTCCTTCAATGCCAGAGACAAATATTTTCCCATCGTTTCTCTTATGGAAACAGGCTTCAACGATGAAAAACTAAGAAAGAAAGACTAGTTTACTGCGTAGAATAAAGAATACTCTTTCAATCAAGTTCATCTCTATTTTGTCAATGTATATTTAAGATATTTTCAAGTAATAAAGAATTAACTGATACCTTATACGATTCGTTCAGCTTTAAAATATAAAAAATATTCATCTTCTATGTGTTACACACTTCTGTAAATCTTTGTAGTACTCTTAGGCAAGCGTATTAAAAAAATTGTTGCAATGTCACATCAAAATGCCGCATTGATTAAACTTTGATTAGCTGACTTCGAGTGCGCGATTTGGCTTGAAGAATTAATTTGAACCAAGTTTGTAATGCTGTGCGTCCAGAAATGGCAACAACTGCAATAGAAGCAGCTACAGAAAAGCAGAAAAAAGGCTTGTAAACAGTCTGTAGAAATGCGTGATGAACAAGCAGATATCCTGTAATCAAGATCATTGATTGTAAAGATGTTAATAAGTTACTTAGGATTTTATTTGCCATCGCTCGTAAATATTTCAGATATGTTAATGTAAATTTCATCTATTAAATGAATCAGATATTATTGGACTTTTAAGAAAATAAGAGAGTATAAAAAGATATAACAAATAAAAAATGAAAAACCTATAGATAATTTAACTCTATTATAAAACTCTGGCTTAAAAAATAATATAATTTATAGCATTGAAAATGTGTACAAAGTTTGATACTTCTTGTAGCAATGTTTATGTGTACAGGGTATAATGAAATCACAGTACATAATTACATTTTCCGTGGAAAAGAGACGAACGCGCAAACATGTTGCCAGACGAGTGCGTTGACGTCAGCGTCAGCGCTGACAGAGACGTCGACGTCGACCGCAACTGCGACGGCAATGACAAAAATAGTCAATGTGCCCCGATGTGATTGCAACTGCTGCAACCGTCGAGTGCAACTGCATTTGGGCATGAAAAGTGCAGCGCCGACAGTTGGAAAAGCCTGGCCTGGAAATCATGATCGTTGTTGTTGTTATTGTTGAACAAATGTTATGGCAACAGCCACAACAGTAACAAGTAAGAGTAGCAGCAACCAAAACAATAACAACAGCAGCAGCAACGGCAACAGCAGCAACAGCAACAGAAGTAGCTGCAACAGCTTATTAGGATGCAAAAGGCGTTGCTTGCCGCCTTTTAGAATTACTAATTGAATCGACGCGATCAGTGGCAATTGCAGCGGCATTGGCCACAAAAACAACGGGAGGAAAACAAAAACAAAGCGGCAGCTTGCAACTTGCAACAGACAACGGGCAACTGGCTCCATTGTTTATCGTTGTAGCTGCTGTGAATATTATACCCTGTAATCATAAAGTTTAAACAAGAAGAAAACAGGACTTTAAACCGCCTTTTTTGAAGTTTCTGCAAAAATCTTTATTTTGTAATTAATTGTAATTAAGAAAAAAATTAAAAATATACAAATAGTAATTGGTTTAAATGTCAACTCTGTATTATGAAAGTTTCACAATTCTCGCATAACAAACGTTGAAATTATTGAATAATATCTATGAACTTTTGTTTACATAACAGGGTATTGAATATTCGAGCACTCTGACGCTATTTGTTGTCATTGTTATTGCTTCTTCTGGCAGCATCCGCTTGCTAAAAGATAAAAACTGCCTTGAACTCTAGCTGCTTTTATGTAAATCGAATGGAATCAGGGGATATGCCATATAATACGTTTTTTTTATAAATATCTTTAGAGTGAATGATTTAAGACAGCGGTGGGCACGCAATGGCTCCGAGAGCAGCGGCTGCTCCCAACTTGGGTAGACTCTAATAGGATTGTTGTTGTTGTAGTGCTCCCAAATTCAGATTTCGTGCCCCCCGCTGATTTAGAGAATAGTTATTTCACACTGTTCTGTACTCTGAAAATGAGCAAAAAGTCAACATGATCAGAAGGTAAACAAATCTTTCTGAAAACTAAAAAAATGTATTTAAATTATTGAAATGATTTTGATAATATGAAGTTATTTTAAACTTGAAATAAGAACACTTCTTGTCTTTTTTAGTTTATTTTTTTTTATAGCTTTCTTCTTGTGGCTCAGCTTAGTTTATGCTCTTAGGGTGGTAAAGGACTGGCAATAGTTCACCATTAATATGCAACAGGGCAATGTGCAACATTTCTAAGCGCAAACTCTTGTAGTAACATGGAAACGCGGCACGTCGCGTCGTGTGGCAACATGCTTTTTCAATTATTGCCGCAGCATGTAAAATTTGTTGTGCCTGCATATTTACTTTAACACCTCGTACAGTTTGTTGCCGTTGCTGTTTCCTGCGTGTTGCTGACAGACACAACAACAGCAGCAACATGGACAAGGCAGACGACGCCGGCGACGCTTGTTAGCCATGTTGCAAGGCTAACACTTGTTGCACGGCATTCTGGCTCAGCAACCTTTTGCTGTCGTCTGTTGCTCTCGATTCATTTGTGACGTGTTCTGGTTGTTGTTGTTGTTGTTGGCGTGTGTCTCTTGCGCTCCAGAAAAAAAAACTTTTAATTAAAATATTGTCGTATCAGTTGCGTCTGCTGCTTCCTTTTGTGGCATGTTGAAAGTCACGACAACGCTTTTTGTTTTTGGCTGAAAGGCTTCAGCGGCGATCTCAGGTTCCCAGGCAAGTGGCAAGCACGGTAATCATCAAATATCTTGTGTATCTTGTGTTGCAGCTATAAATGGTAGGACTATCCAACAGTCCAATGTCCCTATTTGGCCAGATTGACGCAAAATCCATCAGTAAGGCAATTGGCAAATGGCAATTGGCCAACTTTCCCAATGATAAGAAAATTGTTTCGACTATCCAAATGCGGTTGCCGTCTTTTGTTTGTCTTGTTGTTAACATGGCCCGGCCAATGGTTGGCCAAGATTTATTGACATAATGAAGACTAATTCGTGCACAGTTTGACAATTATTTATGCTTTATTAAGTTGTTTGCCGGCTGGCTGTAAAGTTGTAATTAATTATCTGGGATTAGACTGCCACAAGCCGGTTACTATGTGGTCGTTGTCGTTGTTAATAGAGAGAGAAAGATCCAAACCGACTTGGACATATGGTCAGCCATTTGCACATTGGAATTGGTAGCACTTCATCTGCCTGGGCATCGATTTAGTGCTTTTATAATTCCACTTTAATGCGAATACCGCAACTACTTGTCCACCTACCTAAATGCTTATTCATGAGCGTGTAGTGAATTCAGCTTGTTTATTTAGCGCTTAACATGAGATTTAAAATTAAAGACTGTATTTGCAGGCTGTGATTTTTTATCAAGGTTGTAAGTCTGCAAAACTATGCTTCAAAAATTCGAAAACAATTGTTATAGTTTATCAATTATCTACAAAAATCCTGTGTAATTGTTAACTAACAAAATCAAATTTAAAATATATATAAAGCGTTGTCGAAGATTGATAAAAACACCGAAGTCAGCTAAGTGAGCAACTATTTAATGACCTCTTTAAAGAGTTCGAATTAAATATTTTGACTTTTTTTTAACATGGTCTACTACGATCATATCCCAACTGGGCGTGCCTTTGTGTTGTGTACATAAAAAAACATTCTCCCGTCATTTCGTTTCACTTTTTGTACAAAATCATGCTAAATTGTAACAAAAAAACAAAAAATTATTTTGTAAATACTTGATAAAAATTGAAAAAAGTTTTTAATTGGAAATATGTGTTCTCCTTGTGGACCGTGCAGCCCCTGTGATCCCTGCTGTGGACCATTCGAGTGCTCGCCCAAATGCTACAATGCCGCCCAATTGGACGCCCTGCCGCAATGTGCACCTCGCATTCCGCCGCCATTTCCAAAATGCATAACGGTGCAGCAGCCCCCACGTCTCATATGCAAGAAGCGAGTTGTGTTCACGGAGAAAATCGTGCCCGAGCCGATGGTTGTCAATCGCTGTCGACAGATCACTGTGCCAAAAGTGGTGGATACGACGCGGGTTATTAAGGTGCCAAAGCTGATTTGGGTATCGCAAATGGTACGGGAGCCGCGTGTCATATACTATCCGTCTATGATTCCGGATCCGTATGTCGTCTGCTATCCGAAGCGTGTGTGCGAGCCGAGAGAAGTCTGCCAGTCGATATTGTGTCAACCGAAGCCGCAAACTATCGACATACCGCCACCCAGGGAATACTGTTGTTATCCAAATGGACCGGTTAATTATAAGCCAAGTGCCGCTTGTCCTCCTTGTCCAATTGGACCATGTGCACCAGGCGGTGCGTGTTGTCCACTGCCGTGCTTCTCCACCAATCAATATCCCGTTTGTGAGACCCGCTGTGGACCTTGTGGCCCCTGTGGACCTTGTGGACCTCGTGGACCAGCACCATGCGGCCCTGGGCGCTGTGGACCCTGTGGACCATGTGGAGGGCCCTGCGCTGTACCAAATTGCGGACCCTGTGGCTTGACAATGCCTTCGGGTCCCTTTATACCCGCACCCTGTGGTCCCTGCGGAACGGGCTGTGGGCCATGTAACAACGGGCCATGTGGCCCCTGCGGCCCTTGTGGACCCTGCTCTCCCCCTTGCCCATACGAGTCACCCGAGTGTGGTCCATGTTATCCATGCGCTCCAACTCCATGGAACACACATTGCGGGCCAGTTGGACCATGTGGTCCTCAAGTTCCGTGTGGTCCATGTGGTCCTTGTTAACCGTTTGAGCTTTCTATGCCGAACCCCTAAGTGACAAATTCTATTTACTGAAAAATATACCTAAAATACTGATATACGAAATAATAGTTTTTATTTCAGAAAGTTTCTAAGGTGTATTTAAAGATTTACTATGAAAATTGGAACATATTTAATAGAAAGAATTCAGAAATTGGTTGTTTTTATTAGGAAAATAAGTCAAAGATGACGTAGTCTTTCACTTTTGGAAGCCTTATAGATACAAAATAGCGTGGTATCAAACCGAAACAAATATCGGTTTCAGTTACGGTTTCGGTTTAATTCGTTTTTAGGTTTTCGGTTATCGGTTACGCAAAATTTTTATAAATCGGTTACGTTACTGTTCCGGTTTTTTGTATGTTTCGGTTTACAAAAAAAAATTTTAAATGTTAAGGATATATTAATTTGAAAGCAAATATTTAAAAGTTAAGATTTTTTCGATTGAGAGCAGTAAGATTAAGGCAAAAGTAAAAATCAAATTTAGTTTTAAAAAACGATGATTACACCTTAACAACTTGTAACATAGCATATGTAGATTGCATAAAGCTGTATAAAGTTTTGTACACTTAAAAGAAGATTGATGCATTTTCATAGAAATGTACAAAAGTAAGTAACTAAAAATAAAGAAGATCAAACATTACTAATATGTGTTTCGAAAAATGTTCCCCAAAATCTCTGAAAAGCGCATTATGCCTAAAATTTTTTAAAAAAGTTAATATCCGTTAAGAGTTTTTCATTGCAAACTTCATAGTCTATTGAAGCTGGGGAGCTTCAAAAGGATTACGCCGATTTGTCGGCTACTAATTAAGAGCGACAAGAGGTAAAAGTTGGGAAAGTCTCAGTTACAGTCTTGCCTGCGTACGAGAATCCTTGCTGAGAAATAAATAAAATTTATTGCTCGTACAAATGCGGCACGTAGCACCACCAAAAAGCAGAAATCCCAGCCACATGAAGGACAAAAAATGCCGACACGCGGTTGTTGCGTCTGTGGTTTCAACTTGTTATTTTATTTATTGCTTCCACAAAATGTGAACGCGCGCGCGTTCTCGTTGATTCTGAGAAAACAGCAACGGGGCAAAGACGAATCAGAGACGAGAATTGAAGCTTAGCCTGACGAAGCTTGGGGTCCGGTCCAGCTTGGGCTTTCAGTTATCTTGTCGTTTGTCTGTGGTCTGTGGCCTTAACAAGTCGACACTTTTCTTCACACCTCGCCAGGGAGGAGCTGCATTTACCTACACGTTCTTTAGGCCTTAATGGCCCCCTGTTGCGATGCCTGAACCACCAAGTCAACAAGTTGCCAAGCCGCCAAACCACCAAACCACTGACCGGTGACAGTTTACTGCTCGTTCGCCTGGCAATGGGATTATTAAAGTTAACGATGGTCACTTGCTAATGTCATTACTAATCAGTAATAGAAGAAGCAACAGTATGAGTATCTTATCATCTACCCACAAAACGTTAACAGACGACCCTCGCTATTGGCCATATATTTGCAGCTTATTGCATTCAATTTTGGTTGACGCATAAATATTCGTACTTTATGCCTGGCTTAATCCCATGCTTGAAGTCTTAACCTTTTTATAAGCAATGCGATCGTAAAATTACAAAATTTATATGCACTTAATTGTGATCCCCTTTTTGGATCTGTCCTCTTTGCCATTTGGCGTTGTGTTCCCTTCTTCCTCTTTTTCTCGGCGAACCGGAAAAAGGTATTTGGGTGCAACATTGTCCAGGGTCGGCAATCCATTGTTGCCACAAACGAGTTGCATTCGCGCGTTTTATTCGTTCTCTTTGTCTTTTGATTATAAGTATTTTTTTAATCGGGTTCCCCTTTGTGTTTCTCCTTTAAGTTCCTTTTCTAGCTACAATTTCTTTCAGACAGTTTCTAAACCTCTTCTTTTATAATTTTAAACTGTGAAAAATATTTAAACCGGTTATTAAAAAAGTGTCGATATCAGAGATTTTAATCAATATATCGATTTTTAATAGTATATTGATCGTAACTTATTTTTATGACCTGTAAAAGTTAAAGAAAGTTTAAGAGTTCCGATCAAAACAGAGACTTTAATATAAGACTCATATTTGTTCAAATATCGATGTCTAATATAATATTGCGATAGTTGTCAAACTTGATTTCAAGATGCTATTTTGGATAACAACTTTCATTGCAACTTATTTAATTCTTCCTGCAACGAATTCGATTTCCTGTGGACTTTGCCGTTGCAATGAATGCTGGAACTTTGCCAGACTTTTATCACTTTCATAAAAATAAAATAATGAAAGAATCTCACAGCCAGACGTAATTTAATTAGAAAAGTCTGGAGACGAGGGGGCAGTCTGGGGTTAATTGCTCGTCCCGCTGGCGACACCTCGTGAGGACCGAAAGAGACTTTGCTTGATTTCTCATTTAATTGGCAAAAGGAGGGAAAATTACGAACTAATTGAGTCGAGGAACAGTGGCAAATACTTAGGAGCTTAAATGGGGATTACCATTAAGTGAGGATTCGTTAGGGCTATTTCCTGTTGCCAAGAATTCGACATGTTACCAGCTCTACCCAGCTACGAGTATAGTGAAAAAAAAAACTAATCAAGCGATTTGTTGCGCATGCGCGAGTAAAGCTCTTTTGGCCCAAGAGGACTCGGTATAGACCTGGCTTTTGCTACGGCCTAAGCCGGCTTAATGCCCGACGAGATTTATGCCCACCAAAGGGCAAAATAAGTATATTCCGATATGATTAATTGTACCTGCCAGCTCCAACGACTCGCGAGTTGCGAGCTGCGAGTTGCGATGCAAAGACCTCGATAACAACACCGCAAAATATTTCTTTCATTTCCTTCGCACGTACGGAAGAAAAGGAGAAAAACAGGGAGAAGAATTTCCAAAACGAATGCAGCTGAGCTGAGCGTGGATTCTTCCTCTTTGGAGCTCAGCTCGAATACAAAAAAAAAGAAGAAAGAAAAAAACAATTTATTTCACCTTCTGCCCGAATGCTCAATCTATGCGCAGAAATCTTCCACGGCATTCGCACAACAAAAGCGTGTGTGTGTGAGTGTGAGTGTGTGGATATTTTTGTGTATACACGAATATTCTATACACTTGAGAGCTGATTGACTGACAGTTTGTTTGCAACCTTTCAAATGTTGTATTTAAAGGGTATACCTATTTTATTCAATAATTTTTATTTATTTAATATTTTGCTGAGAATGTAATTCGAGAGTACAACAAGAGATTTTAGAGAAGAACTATTAGTGGAGTTGAAAAATTAATATCTACTGTTTACAGAACTTCTGTGTAACTTAGCACTTTATTTTAAATATACCAACAAATTAAGACAATAAAGTAATATGTTTAACAAAAATACAAAATAATGTTTGAATACCTATTTCTTACATCAATTCAAAGAGCAGGAAATTATTTAGATAAAAGAACCGCTTTTTTATCGAAGACTATAATTCAATTCATGAACCTAGGCTTTAGATTCTCGCATAATTGAAATGTTTATCAAGCAATCATTATGAAAATTTTAGAATATTTAGATGTCATTAAAGTAATTACAATTACTCAAAAAAATATACCTTTAACAAAAAATATTTGATGCAGATTTCTTAAAATAATCTTATCATTTAAATTCCGTTTGAATGATGCAAAAATTTCTTTAACCCATTAAGTACCCATGGATAATTTTGAAATTTTGTAAACGTGTTTTTTTCAATTTTGTTCTTGGGCTATATCAAAAAATGTTTTGATGCAAAAAGTTTCTTATAAAAATTCTAATAGTGACTGCACAAAGTACTGCTAGTACTTTTTATAATTTTTTGAAAATGGCAAAAATTCGAAAATTTCAATGAGTAGAATTAACTTTAAATGGTGTCAAAGTACTTATGCCTATGACTGTACTTATTTCACTGGGTGTATATTATTATAAATTGATAGCTGAATGCTACAACAGAACCTTTTAACGTAATATAATCAGTATAAAAATAAACTAATTTAAAGAGCATCTTGAATGCGCTATAAGAAAAACAAATAACCTTCCCTTTTTCTGCTCCAACATTTTTTGCGTCAGCTTTAGTGCAAAATCGTGTCTGACTTTGCATAAAATGTGGCATGAATTGGTTGCGAATGGATGAAATGTGTTTGTCAGTCGTCTGTGCGACGTCAAAGTCAATGAGGGAGAAGCCGAAAGCTGAATGCCGAAAAACTGTAAAGGTTTTTCCTGCCGATGCAACAACAAACAATATTTCCGTTTGCATGGCTTAATCAATGTGTCAATATGTGTCGAGAGGCTCTTTTGACCAAACATTTGACATTGCTGTAAAGTGTCAATAAGTTTGAATTGCGCCTCCTTCCTTCCTTTCCCCTTGCTCCTCGCGGAACATTAACAGGCCATGACGAACCTGTAGCGCTTGTTGCAAGCCATTCAACTGAGTCCCAGATAACAGTACTCACTTATGCCCCGCTGTGTGGTAACCACAAAAAAAGAAAATAAAATACTGTAGCGATTTTTATCGCTGTCACATTTATGACATTATCGTTGTGTCAATATTAAAATGATCGCTCCCTCGCCGCATGGCTCACACCTCTTTTCTCCTTATAGAGAGAGAGAGAGTGAGAAAGGGAGGGGAGAGATTGAATTGTGTTTATTATGACTATTATTATTGACAGGCAGCATAAATAACGCAGCCAGCGAGCTAACTGGCTATTTAAACTCAGCCTAACGACTCGAGTGCAGTCATAACCCATAAAGATTAAACTCTTAACGATAACCAACAACGGCAACAACAACAACAATAACTGCAACAACAACAAGAACTGCCTGTTGCATGTAGCATAATTAAATTTTAGACGCATCGCACCCACAAGGTAGAAACCGAAAAGCCTTTTTGGCTTATCAACATTTAATTTGTTCATATCGAAATTGAAGAAAAAGAAAAACAAAAAAAATAAAAGCGAGAAAGAAACTGGTTCTTAATTAAAACGACAATGTAGTAGAAGTCGCCGCGTCGAGTTCTCTGTAAATAATCGTAACGAATTAAACGACAATATTAAGAAAATGCAGTGAGAATGCGACACTGAAAACTGCACGACTAGACGTTACCCTATTTGAAACCTATTAGAAACAAAGATATTTGCAATCTGTAGGATCTTTGAAATCAAAATAACAAAACAGACAGATACATTGTATTGGACAATGTGTTTCTGGCTACTCTTTACATTTCAACATATCATTAATAGTTACAAGATATAAAGAAATTGGATAGAAAATTGATTCGAAAACGATTCAAACGATCTGCATGTTTGTGTTAAGACAATACAGTTGTATATACTTATTTCTTAGAGAAATCCTTATTTGTTCGAGTTCCCCAATCAAAGGATTTGTTTTCTATCTATCGATAGTTTAAAAAAATTTTTAGAATTGTATTAAACATTGAGTACTTTTATGAAGTACTAATTTCTATTTTCCCCAGTCAATGGATTTTCTTGCAAGTGTTTTTAAATTCACTAAGAATGAATCGCTTAATCTTTTAATAGTCAAATATAAAAAAAAATAAAAAATAAACTAATTTCTATATTTATAAATTTGTATGTACCTAGTATTAATATTAAAAATAATAATAGCTTTTAAATAAAATTTAAATAAATATGACACAAATTGGCAGCAACTGCGTTTAAATCTCCATAATACAGTCGAGCTAATGCGATGGCGAATGCGAATGCAAAATGAACGTGCGTGCCACATAAGAGTTTCAACATGGAGTCGGTCGCGCCACCAAGAGTCTCAGTCCAAGAAAAAGAACCACAGACCAAAGAGTCAGACTCGAAGTCAGAGTCAGAACAGTAGCAACTGGCGTGGAGTCAAGCCGCCACATAATCTGTCAAAAGGAAAAGTTCATAATAAATCAAATGTCACGTAAACAATATTATTAAAAAGATGCAGTCAGCGAACCTTCGCCTCGGCCCCAGACAGCTACTCATTAAAAAGGGACCCAAAAAGAGCCCGCGGCGGCAAAGTTGGGAATCGCGAGAAAGGGCAAGGCATAGGGAAGAGGAAAATATGGAGTTGGAGTTGAAGCTGAAGTTGCATGCAAAGTGCAGAGGCTGTGGCAGCATCAACTTTACGTTGCCTGCGTTTGCTTATCTGTGGCGACTGCGACTTCGACTTTGGCTGCTGCTGTAGTAAACACATAACGAGTTGGGCATTTAAGCTGCCAACCACAAAAGGTCCAAAACTGGCTTGCCCCAGGTAGAAGAACAGACAGAACGACAGACAGGCAGACAGACAGACAGCTCTGAGTTTAAGTTTGAGGTTTCGGGCGAGTTTTTGTGCAGCTTCTGCGCGCATTTGGACGATGAAGTTGACGACGATGACGATGACGATGAAGACGACGACGACGACGAGGAGAAGGACAAAAGACAGCCAACGTGCCGTGGGTTTTTGTCAACGTCGCCAACGCCAAGACGTTGGTTGTGTCAAAAAGGCAGAGAAAGATCCCAGTCCTGGTAGCAGATCTTCCAGGTCTCTCGGGTCCCCAGTTCCCCAGCTCCATTTGCAGTCGCAGGTACGCGTTAATCACACTTTACGTTTGCCGTTCCCAGCGTTTATAATACCCTGTAAGCATTTAATGATCATGAAGGGGTATGCTACATTTGTTGACATGTATTAAATAGAAAATACATCCTTATTAATTTTAAAAATATAATCGTAAATATTTCGTTTATTATTGATGATAAATTTATAATTTCCAGAAATTTTTTATAAATGATCTGAATTTAATTTAATCAGGGGTGCCACAGAAATCGCTTTCGCTTGAATTACACTTAAATTTCATACAAATTTTTGTGGCACCTTTGAACATCTTAAAAAAAGAGTGAAAAATTAAATATTATCATCAAACGATAGTTTTATTAATTCTTGTACAAGTTAATTTCTATGCTTGGCTTTAAGTTTTTGTTTCTAAATTTTATTTTAGTTGTAAAATTCAATTTTAAAAATGTACCCCTCGAGCTAGAACGATCAAAAGCAGAACTTGAGCTGAATGCAAAATTGCTAAACAACAAATAAGAGTCAGTCTTTGACATTGAAATATCTTTATGATCTTAAAATTTTCAGAACAATCAAAAGATGGGATATCTTCAAAAAAAAATACTCAAATACTCGTATAGTATTTTTAAACTGTTGCTGTAACTTTCAGCTCAATCGCAAGTCACACATTGCCTATAGGATATCTGTAAGTCGCAGCGATCTTGACTGATGCCTGATTTTACCGCGGCTGCAGCTTGAAATACATTTAAAATTCCTGCCACGTTTTGCGACCTGGCGAATTGTCTTGGTATTAAATTAAATTCTTAAGAGCTGTCCTCAAAAAGCAGAATCCAAAAAAACAAAAACGATTAAGGGTATAAAATGAAAAGGAAGCCTTTTGGTGGCCCCTTTGGGGAATATGCAGAGGCAGCAAATTTCACACCTTTTATTTTTGAGCTTGGTACAGTTGACCGCCTTCTTTTTTTTTTGTTTTTAAATTTTTGTGTTGCTTGTGAGTTTTGGGGGCGTGCATCATTTAAGCGTAACAAATGCAGTTCATAATGTAATTTTTGGACTGTAATAAAGCGCTAAAAAAGTGCATTGAACCAGCCCATTTGAGCCAGTCTAATCGATAATTTATAGCCAAGTTTTGCAATACGAACAATGCGCTTGACCAACACAAAAAAGACGAGCTGTCTATATCTGTCTCATGTTTTCTCTCTTTCATTCTAATGCCATGGCTGGAATTGCAGTCGTGGCTGATGATCAGGGTCAACAACAGACAGAGACCAAAAGCAAATCCCACTCGCAGTTGCAGTTTCAGTTGCCTGGCTGGGCTCTATGTCGCGCACTAATCTTCTGAGGAAAATCGACTAGCCAGGACCGGACTTGGCTTATACCGACTTCCATACAGTCTGCAGTTAAAGTCTGGCAGCTGCAGTTGTTGTTGAATTTATGTTTAAGCATTTCATGGCATTGCCTGAGCCACGTACTCTGGCCGATATGAGATCTGTTAGTCCCGTCTTTGCAAACTTGGCCATAATATTTATGCCGTTTGCCGTGCGCTGCTTTTGCCCTTTCGAGCTGACTGTGCTGACTGTGGGCTGTGTGTGCCTGGTGTGAAAAAATGATGCCGTTGCACAGATAAGGTGCCTTCTAAAAGTGGAGTTTCGTGCCAGCCCCATTGTGGTAGGCCTTATAAGACCCGCAGAAGACGCAGACGAAGAAGCTGAAGCTGAAGAAAAGCAGAACCAGCAAATAACTTAAATGGACTCCAAAACGTAGACGTTGGCAAAATCTCAACATAACCATCTCGTTCTCTCTCTCTCCCATTCTCTCACTTTACATTGCCTCTTACTCTTTTGTTGCTACTTGCCTCGCAACATTGTAATTGCAAATTTCTTTTAATAAGCCTTTCAACGCCTCGATGCCATTGCCAATTGCAAATTACAAATTGCAGTCAGAGTCTGACTCGTCTCCGTTCCTCTCCCCTATCAAATTATATACACTTAGCGGCCTTTTCCGCTGCAATTTCAATTTCAAGTGCAAAAACGACGACTGCAGGAATTGAAATAACAGTCAAAAGCGAACGAACAGCAACATAATGAGTGACTACCATGGGGGTCAGTTGTAGGGTCTTATTCTCCTGCTTCCTTCTCTTTTTCCTGCTTTTTTTTTTGCTTCCATCTCCATTGCAAAGCAGTCACTACAATGCACAGCGATCAGTCTGATCATTTATCTTGTCAAACCTAATTTAAACTTGCCATTTTTATTTTGTTCGCCTTCCCTCATTTCGCACGTGAAGTGCTAAAGAGCAACACCAACAAAAACACAAAAAAGTCTCCCCCGCCCCCAATTGCAATTTATTTCTTTAGGTTTTCTTGTGGCCTTTGGCTGAAATTCGTCAACTTGCATTCTCAATATTTTATTCGTTGTTTTTTCCTGTTCTCTGCATATGTTTTATTACCACTGTTAAATATATTTCTCATAAATTTTATCACATTTTAATAGCTTAAAAAAAGTCCTCAAATAAAAAATTATAATTAATTCGCAATCTTAAGTTAAACTCTGCAATAAATTAGAAATTTAAAAATAATTTTTTTTTGTATGCTTTAAACCAGTGGTGGGCACGCAGTGGCTCCGGGAGCAGGGGCTGCTCCCAACTTAGTTAGACTCTAATAGGGTTGTTGTTGTTGATGTTGTTGTAGTGCGCCCGAATTCAGATTTCGTGCCCAGCGCTGCTTTAAACATTAAAAAGTACTATTACTATTTTATGTTTAAAAATTTAGGGAAACTCGAACCAAAAGCTCTATTGAGAGTTTTCTATGGCTCAAAACTTCTTCAAATTAGTGGAGAATTTTAACTTTTTTTTACAACTGATTATTTAAGTTTTCGCACGTTCTTCAACCACAGTGCAACACAAGTTTTTATGGCAATGACAACTTAGCTCTTGGCCAATGCCAAAAGCCTTGAAAATTGGCATCACTTATTCATGCGTCAAAAGCGTTGCACACTCAACAGTTGCGTTCTCCTGGGGGAAGTTACCATTTACCATTGTGCGAGAACAGAGACTGCGAATGGGAATGGGATTAGGCATGGCTAACTTGAAGATTGTAGACTGTAGACTGCGAAAACAGAAGACTGCAGACTATGGAATAGAAAAAAGTCTTTTGGCAGTGGCGGCTGCCTCATTATGGGGCATAGACATGCGTGTCTAGGCCGAGAACAGCAACAGCAACAAGAACGAGGCGCTCGTCAATTAGACTTTCCTTCAAAAAAGCACCCAAAATGTGAGCAGGCCAAGATCGAGAGGGAGGGAAAACCCAAAAGGAACATGTTGTTCGACACCACAATTTGTGTTGTACTTCGTGTAAGCAGCGACAACGACAACAACAACGACAACAACGTCGCGTCTTTTGCATTGCTAAGTACAAATGCAGGCCGACAACTGAGGAAGTAAGGAGAGAGAGAGAGAGGGGGAAGAGGGAAGTAGAAGGATTGGCTGCTGTGCAACGACCCTGAGAGCGAAACCAGCAGCTTTAGAGCAGCCTCCACATTGTATTTCGCCTGCAATCAATTGTTGCATCTTGTGGCAAACGTTGCAGACAAACGGCGTCGCGTCGCCACAGACTCCAATTCCACCTCCACCACCAACTCCATCTTTAACTCCTTCTCCTTCTTCTTGGCCAGTTTGGTTGGCTTTCGGGCCAACGGGTAGGTGATATTGCCTTATCTGATGTGTCATTTCTGCTTTTGCTTTTGTGACTCTTTGTACGCGCATTGCGAGCCTTCGTTTTTGGTCAACAGTTTTTTGCTTGTTAGCGTTTTGGGCCAAGTTATGTGGAAACCTCAAAAACCGTTTACTACATTGTCCAAATAATTGCCGTTGGCTGCTGTTGCTGTTGCTGCTGCTGCTGCTGCCGTTTTAGCCAATTATGAGGCACGCTCCACACGTTCTACAACTGTGTAACTTGACACGCCCAACAGACGTCTCCTAGAGCCATTCAATTATGGATATGGATATTTCATGAAAGATGTTCGCACCAAGAAATTAAGGTGGTCTATAATAAGAAGTTGACTCTGCTCGGGATTTTAAATGGAAAGAATTCATAGTGTGCAAAAAAGGCACTGAATTGTGTATTATAAAGCTATGATCAGGGTTGGAAGTTTAAAATTTTGTAGAAAAGGCTTAAACTCGATAATTTTTTGAGTATGAATCGTGTACATTATTTACATTTGCCGAGTTAAATTCATATATTAATGACATGAGGATTTGATTAAATGTTAAACTTAAGATTTTAAATTTCGAATTTTTGGATAATTTAAATATCCCTCTCTTTGCATAATAGCCCATACCTTGAGGCACAAAATTATTTGTACGAAATTAATAAATTTTTAAATATATTTCGCTTGGCAAAGTAATAAAAATTACAAGTCAAAATTTGCATGTATTTTGTATTTTTAATTAAGTTTTCTTTTTAGTATTTTTTTTTTAGTTATTGATGGACTTTTCTGGTCTCTTTAAATGTTTTCTTTAGGAATTCAAAACAATAGACTCAAGCACAGTTCCATTTTCCATTTGCCTTTATCGTGCAATCTGCATAATAATTTCTGTTGCAAAATAATTGTGGCATTAACATTTCACCCGCAATGCCTCCCATCCAATCCAATCCAATCCAATCTTTGCCCTCTTGACTTTGTTCGCTTGAGTTGCTTCAATTGCTTTTGTCTTATTCTTCTCTTTCCCATTCCCTTTGCTGATCTGCATCATTTGCTTGGGGCCATTTTGGCGACGT
Source organism: Drosophila subquinaria (assembly GCA_037043405.1). Classification (NCBI taxonomy): domain Eukaryota; kingdom Metazoa; phylum Arthropoda; class Insecta; order Diptera; family Drosophilidae; genus Drosophila; species Drosophila subquinaria. The sequence continues at coordinate 380,417 of JBAMBL010003070.1, forward strand.
GTTGTGGGCCGCGTTTGGTCATTAATCAGCCAACCAACTCCCAGTTTCCGTACGACATGCAAATTAGTCAGAGACAAACTACTTTAAAGCATGTGATTCTGTATCTTATACCCCTTTCTGATTGTCTGATACTTACATCACTTTGTTACTGGCACAGGGTAACTGCTAGTCAGGCAAACTTTTCTTTCTGATTTGTCAATTTTTTATATAAAATATTGTACAAAAGTTTTGTAAATTCCTCTGATCATCGATCTTGTTCCAGTTTTTTGCGACTGAGTCTTTTGTCTATGCACAACAAATTTTTTATAAATTTTTTTTATTGCGGGCTCCCTGCAGCGCATACCTCGAGGCCTTTTAAGTAAAAGTTGATTCTATTGTTTTTCTAGCACCAAAAATCAAAAGCTGTGTCTTTATGTGGGAGTTTCCAGTATTTTGTAAAATAAAGTTTGCTAGCTATTTACAAATACCATTTTATGCAAAATTATGCAGGAATTCTAATTATATACATTTAGGCATTTAATGTATATTTAACAAAATTTATTATAAATTAAATTTCCTTTTCTCTCCAAACTAATTTTAAAGAGAAAACTCAAAGCAATTTATTTTTTTCAATTGACTTAAGTCGTTAAGGCAAATATTATAAAACAAATTATTAATAATAAATAATAATTAAAAAAAAACGATTTATTAAAAAAAAATTAAAAAAACTAAAAGTTGAAAAAAAGTAAATGCGCCCCCGGGTGGACTCGAACCACCAACCTTTCGGTTAACAGCCGAACGCGCTAACCAATTGCGCCACGGAGGCCGCTGGGAATCGGCAGGAAAATCGTAGCTGATAAAGTAATGGAAATATAACAATGCTTGTAGCGTTGAAAATACGATAATTATATTATTTGTTATGAATCTTATCAAAGACAATGCAATGCACTTCAAAACAATTATCTCTCACACTTGATTAGTTAACGTTAGTACAAATGCTCATTATAAATATAAGCAAATGTCTTGCAATAATCACAGTGCGCAGAATTTGTTTAGCAGTAAAGAAATTCATATTTTATGACTTTCGTCTGATGAATAAAAGAAAGAAAAAAAATTTCCAGATAAAATGATAATTTTGGAATTCGAATTTAAAATTTTTTCAAAAGAAAAAATTCAATGGAAAAAATGCAATAAATCAATTAGTCTTATCTTAATGTACAATATAATTATTTGTACATTAATTACGATGCAGTTTTACGAACAATTTAAGTTTTTCAGCCATTATGAACAGATAATGTATAATCTATATATTAGTTTAGTACTTTTCCATTTTATCTGTGAATAGTATTTGTTTCAAATACGGCATTGTCGTGTTTTTGCTTTCGTTTCGGTTTGAAAGCAATTTAAAAGATTGTTTAAAAGTGTAGAAGAAGCAGAAAAAGATTGCTGTGAAAGCAAAGAAAGGAAAAATACGAATTCTCCCCCCTTTTTTTTGTTGTTTCCCCTTCTCAAGCACACTTCAATATGATGACGACCCTTTTTTTCTGTTCTTTAGTCCCAGTGGTCGACGTGAAGAGCGACGGCGACACATCGCGTTATCTTTATCATGGGGTATCTTTAGAGTCTAGAATGAGCATGTGTGTATCTGTGAGATGCTGTGTATCTTTGCTGTCATTCATATGAAATTTAATATATACGAGTAAAGATTGTTCTCTGTCAAAATCATATGCACCTCTTCACACTTTTACTGTGCCGTATTGAATTACTTGCCGACGTGGCAGTTGACATACTTAGTATGATCAGCAAGTTGTGATGAGCATCCTCATCATCCACTCAACCATTCAACCATTCGGGGCATCAAATCGCCATCTCAGCAGCTCCAATCCGTGTCCAAATGCTGTACACAGACATTGCTTTTGGGTGACATTATTCAATTTAAAGTGCTTTTTTTCTCTGTCTCTCTCTCTCTTAATCTTCTTCTCGTTCTCGTTATTGTTGTTGCTGTTGATCGCAAACGTCGCGTAATTCACTTTGGACGAGACAGGAAATCTTCAATTATGTGTCTAGCCTTTGAAATTGAGAACATTGCGCAAAAGTTGCACACACACGCATTCACACACACACATGATGACGTTTCGGGGACCACCCAAAATGTGTTTTCCTATCCTATGTACGAGTACAAGAAAAATATAAACAAATCTACAAATTATGCGCCTGCCATTTCAATTACAAATCAAACGTCAGTCAAAAACGCTTTTGACGTTGGTTTGATGCCAAGCAAATAAATACCAATGAAAATACATATGTACATGTATTTGAAAAATACAAAACGTGCACATGAATGAAACTATGATTACATAAATAATCAATAAGCTGCACGAGCCAAAAAAAGTCTTGGGTGGCCTTCCCTATATAGAGATGTCTTTCTTTAGACCTGTTCTTATAGACTGCAGTTAGCTGTTTAAGTAAATGCAATAAATTGTATTTACACATAATTCTTTATTATCTTTTTACCAAACCTCTATTTGTGGTATTTCTTATAGAGATAAATTTCCTTATTAGGTGAAAATTGCAGTAAGATTGAATAGGACTTATTCTTATTAAAATGAAAAGGAAAAATACAGCAAAAAGTGGAAATCTTTACAACTTAAGCCTCAATTTTATACATTTTCAAAGTTTTCATCTCTACAAGAATTGCTAAATAATTCCTGATGCTGTTTAAATACTTTTCTTATACATGTCTAATTATGTTATTTTATTTAATGACTCGACAGTCGTAAATTTAATGATTATTATTAGAATATGATGGCAATAAGTCTTTTGCAATAAACGGATTCCACTCGGATTAGTTCCAATTAAGTTAAATGGGAGATGTTTAAATGCCATAATACGAGTATCTCTGTAAGATGGGAGGATGTATGGATGGATGGATGGATCTCACATGCGAATTAAATTGACGAGTGTTATGGCCACGTCATGGGGCAAAATATGAAGATGAAGATGAAGATAATGATGAAGATGATTTGTGATTGCAGTCCGCTCTATGGCGTGTCGAAACTGGCAACACCTGCGGAGCTGCCCCCAACTCTTGATCTCCCTTTTGACATAAGAACCGTCCATTAATTGTGTTATTATACGATGAGTTTTCATTTGTGCAGAACCCCCAAAGAAAATTAAAGCCGCATTGTGTTGCATTCACAAAACGAAGAAACGAAAAGAAAAGGAATAAATGCTGAAGCAACTCCAACTCCAATGGCAACTCTGGCTGTGGGATGACCAAGCGGCAATCAGTGTGTGCCCCAAGTTGTTGTAAACAAATTTCAAGTGGCAAACGGGGCACAGTCTGATTGGATTGCCTCTCAACTCCACACACACACAGACACACACACACAGAACCACTTGCAGCTGACGCTGATGACGTTCACGTCCCGTCCACGTCCCATCCACGTCCAAATCCATGGAGAGACGTGCCTTCATTAGGCCATGCGCAGCGCATAGGCCAAAATATAAATACGGCCGGGTTTCTTGTCCATTCCGTGTGCCGTGCGGAATTTTAATTGATTTCATTTACGCATTTTTGACTAATGCAGCAAAGATGGAGAGGAAAGAGAGGAGGGAGGGGGTAGGGAAGGGGATCTGTGGCAGGTTGTGGGTGTGCGCTGCAGCTCATTTAGCATGGACTCGAGGCGTTGATAGACAGCACCCAGTCGGGTCTCAGCTCTATGGGGCATGCATCACTTGCCACACATTTCTGCTTCTACTGTTCCCGCTTCTCATTTTCTTAGTGAGTCAAAGCATATTTTTGCATATTCCTCAACCAAATCTAAATCGGAAAACCAAAAAAACAAAATGCACTTTGATCTATTTTTGATCGGTGCAGTACAAAGGCAGCCGTTTGCCTTTAATACCCTGTACACAGAAAATTACAAAAAAAATATGGTATATAACAGTCATTCAAATATGGGCATTGAATCAAGCATCTTCTATAAGATATGCAGTTGGGCAAGTAATTGTTTTATTAGAGAAATAAATTCGGATATTTGATTGTGTATTTTGAAAAAAAGTTTAATTGTTCTAATTATTATTTCTTTTTTTATCGAGCTCTTAGAATTGTAGGCAACTATAAAAAAAATTAGAAACATAATTTAAAAAACCAAGAAAAGAATTTTTTCAACGTTATCAGTAATAAAACATTTGCTTACCCCATAATTTTTATACTTCTCTATATAACTATTAGTTAATAACTATGATAGAAAATGAATAGTTTATAGGGTATTTCGCAACCATTCACAACCTTCCAATCTTGCTGTTTTTATTTTTTAATTCTTTTGGCAAAATTTAAATTTTTAATTGCATGAAAAGTGCACGCGGCTTAAGGCTTTTTTCGTCTGGCGACCCAATTTTTTGATGTTGAGAGACTTCTTATGTTTCCCTAGTGAAACTAACTCTGTGGGGAGGTTAGTGGTCCAAGAAAGCAACTTTGTTGCTTATGTGAGAAAAACTTCCTAAGAAAAGACTTTCTGAAGTAACAGATCATATAACTCACGAAAAATCATAATTATTTTTAGACTGGGAAAACAAAACTATTTTTAAAATTGTCCCAGTTATTTGATGAATTAGCCAGAGATTTTGTGGATGATGATTAAAAATATCTTTGGAATTATGCTTGCCATCAATCAATCTCCCACTTGCTGGCAAATATGAATAAGCATCGGAATTATGCATATGAAAATATATTCATAATTGCATGATTATATCTGGCAGGTATTTTTTGTATTGTTTATTGATACTTTGATTCATTCATTATTCATGATTCATTCACACGCGCTCTGCGCTTATCTCAAGAATCTTTGGAGTGTCTTCAATTTGGCTACCGAATCACAACTTAAAGGGGGCTTAAAGGATAAGGGGGGCAATCAGAATCGAGACAGAGACAGACGACACCCGACTCTGCACACAAGTTGGGCTGGGTAATTAATCAAGTCTCGGGGAGTACTACACAGAGAGAAAAAAACAAGTATTTCGTACCACATATCGAACTTGATTTCCTGTTAAAATTGAAATAATTAAAGTCAAGTATTTCAATCTTCAAGAATTTTAGTATTTTCAAACTTAAAATAACTTTAATGCGTTGTGGATTTAAGAACAGTTCAAACTGGATTCAAGTCCATTTAATTCTGGAACTGAGTAGAAAACCATATGAGCATATGCTTCTTGATTAAAGCATACTGAAGATTTAAATCAAAATTGTGTTAACTTGATTTCTAAATGCCCCTCATAGGAGACAAGTCAGAACCATTTGGGAATTCTAAGATATAAGTATTAAAGAACTTGATTTAAGATTACATGAACTTAATCTGTAAGTCGAACCTGAGTCCCGAGCTAATATTAAGAATTTTGGTAATTCTAGCTAATTCATTTCTGGTAATTCTAGAGTTTTACTTGATTTAAGATTCGAGGTACTTATAACAAGATTGTTAGTTTTTAATTAAAGAATTTTTGTGCTAATTTTCAGTAATTCGTACTTATATCAAGTATACATTTTAAGTACTGAAAATACTTTAATAAAGTTGATTCGAACTTAATATTAGTACCACTTTTTTTCTCTGTGTATGACACAGTAATTGGGGCAGCTTGCCAAATGTCAATTTAGCATTCAGACGGCATTAGCTTTTATTTCTACGTAATTGCGTTTCTTTTGATGCGATCCGATGCGAACGACGCGAACTATATCATTGCAATATGCATATTGATTGATTGTCATCGTCATCGTCATCGTTATTGGTATTGTTATTGTTATTGTTATCGTTGCCCTAACACGCATTGCTCTAATTTGTCTGTGTTGTTGCACTTTATGGTTTGACTTGTCGCCCGTTGCATATGAAATGAGTTTTGAATGTGGAACCTTCTTTGGAGTTGTTGTCCCCACTGCACCCACTCTGTGCCAGTCACGTTTTTGTGTTTCTGTTGCTGTTTCTGTTTTGCTTTTTTGTTTCTCGGAAATTATATTATCTTTTTCCCATACTCAGCACACAAAACTGTTATTTACTGCGTTATGTCTAGAGAGTTTGATAGATGGTTTATGTAACTCTGCCAAGTGAGGAGTGTGTGTGTGCGAAATCAACCACGACTGCAAGTGCAAAACCATTTAATCAATTAACGCCTTAGCCCCGTTTCCAGACCTCCAAAGAGGGTTGACGGGAAAAACTGTCTAAGCCGTTTATCAGTCGAAGACTGTGTAGTTTTACGGCAGCGCAGTAATATTGTCAAATTGCTTACATATCTTTGCCAGACTGCAGTCTGAAGTAAGTGAAAATACTAGAAATTGCAACAAAAATACGCAAGTCGAAGATTTGATGCTCTAATTAATTTTTGACGGTCAACTGACTGATTGACAATTGAAGTAGAGTAAGAGTGGTGAACAATTATGGTAACTTTGGCTTGATTTATGAAAGATCACTCCTTAAATGAGAGAAAAGTAGTTGGAAAAATTAAAAAAAATAAAAATTAAAAGATTAAAATAAATATATTAAGATCTCACAAATCCAAAAGTTTAGAGAAGGTACTTTTAATTCTTTAGAAACACCGTGCCTACCCTTAAATAAATTTTATTATACATAATTAATATAAATACATATTACTTTATTTATTTATTAATTTTGTTATTTATTTTTCATATGATTTTAAGACTATAAAAGGCTATTTAGTAAAAAGATGCCAAGAACTTCTAAGGAATCTAACTTAAAAATAAGATTTATTTTATTTATTTTTATGGATATTTAAATACACAAAGCAATTAAGTCTTTGTTATTGGTTATATATCTTCTGTTAAGTTAGTCATGTCCTCTGTTAGGGTAGACGGAAGTTGTCCGCCGTGTTGTGTTGTGCCACTTACTCAAGCGCCTTTATCTGCCACATAAATAATTGCCCTGCACATAATTTTTGTACGTTTCATTTGTCGCTTTCTGTGCCACCCAAAGTGCTGCCAAGAGGTGGCTTTATACACACGCACACACGTACAACACACACACACACAAGCTGTGTTGTTTGAAGCTCTTGAAATGAAACGCATCATAAACAAAACAACATTTGATAAGCTGCCGCTGGGTCATATAAACAATTGTTATCAAATTGTATATTAATTTATTTTTGCCCGTTTTATCAACCGACAGCAATTGCTCTTCCTCAGCTCCCCCTAATTAATCTAGAGTTGCAGCAATAAAATATGTGTATTCTACGGCTTAACAAGTTTCTAGTGCCACATTACCAGCTTCTTCTTGACTTAACTTGGTCAAAACAGAGAAGACTTCCCTTTTGGCCATCTTGCCACACGCGGCCATTTCCAAACAGCGCTCGTTGCGTGCAGCAAAGACAGAACCAGAACGAGACGTAATCTTGTCGAGCTGTCAAAGCTTATTTTAAAGATGCGCGTGGACCCGGCATAACTGGTCTAGTCAGTTGTTGGCAAAAGGAAGCAACAAATTACTTACTGCGTTTTGGCCAGGTTTATGACACACGCTTCCATTCAGCCCACTCTCTTTCGCTCTTTTCTGTCTTCTTGGGGGCCCACGTTCTTCCGTTTGTCTGCAGGAAAACTTCAGATAGTTCTGCACTCATATTACAGGCGTCCCACGCGATTTCAATTGTTGTTCAAATGATTAAACGACATTTGTTTGGCGCCAACGTTGACGTCTGCAAGAGCAAAACTCAAGTGCCAAACTGCTCTCTTCCCTTTTTTGTTTACAATAATTCACACAATACACGGCTTTTCCATTCTCAATACTTAATATTAATACATTCTTTTTAAAATTCCCCATATTTTGCAGGCGAGTTTAGTGCTTACGATTCAACAGCAGTCGATGAAACAGCCGAAGACTTAACAGCTCTCGAAGCTGCTGCCGCAGCAATGTTAAAGGGCGCAGCAGCAACAACATATACACACGAGAAGCCAACGGAAATCGGTGAGTGTAATTAAACAGCTAGAAAAAGAGCGAGAACTTGCGTTGAGTCAAGCAAACTTCATTCGGCTGAGCTCAAATATACGTTCTGACAATCCAAATTCAACATCCTCGATAGTATAGTGGTCAGTATCCCCGCCTGTCACGCGGGAGACCGGGGTTCAATTCCCCGTCGGGGAGAATGTGTAAAACATTTTTTTAAAATTAAATTACTTTTTTTAAATTATTTGTATAATAAAAGTTAAAGTTAAACAAGTGATTTTAGTTAATTGTCGTTACAAATGTTTTTCTTGCCATTTTTTAGAATTTAATATCTCCATTGTGCATAGTGGGAATCGCATACGATATACAATCCTAAATATTATTTTTATTTTATTATTATTATTGTTTTATATTATTATTTGCAATAAAAAATAAATTGTTATAGTTACACAAAATAAAAAAATAAAAAAAAATAACTTTTACATTCTCCCCGACGGGGAATTGAACCCCGGTCTCCCGCGTGACAGGCGGGGATACTGACCACTATACTATCGAGGATGTTGGAAGCTGCTCGCCAAAACGTATTGTTAAGCATACGCACACAATTATACAAAATGAGAGGTCGGGTTGCTTTATTTCTGAAGTAAATATGGTCTTATTGGTTCATCTCTTATTGAATTATGGAATTTTTAAACTATTGGAGAGATATTTTGATGAAACTAATTTAATAGAAACTAATGTTACATTTGATTTTGTGTATTTGATAAGACTTATTTGGACATTGAAAAACTACGGTCAACAATAAAACAAAACCATTAAACAGCGACTTTCTCAAAAAATTCTTGTCGTCGCTTTCGTTTCGTATAATATGCCATGCTAGAACTTTTCGAGCTATGGTATCAATTCTGGTGCATAAACTGTCTAGAATCAAGTCGTGCTTATTCAAACAGTGTTTTTGTCAATCGACGAACAACATCCTCGATAGTATAGTGGTCAGTATCCCCGCCTGTCACGCGGGAGACCGGGGTTCAATTCCCCGTCGGGGAGAATGCTAGAATTTTTTTTTAAATTTTATTTTGTGTTTTATTTAATTTTGTATTTACTGACTTAGGTTTTTAAACATTTAGCTGTAATCAGCTGAATTCAACAGAGTAAAATTAAATGATTGGAGTTAGAAAATACAACTTTGCCGCAAGCACTTTCTTGTTATAGGTAATTAAATAATTTTATTTATTGTTAATGTGTCAAATTACTGTAGAATTATTTTATAAAAAGAATTAAAAAAAAAGAATTTTTTTAATTTATAAAAAGAGAATTAAAAAAAAGAATTTTTTAATTTATAAAAAGAGAATTTAAAAAAAAGAATTTAACATTCTCCCCGACGGGGAATTGAACCCCGGTCTCCCGCGTGACAGGCGGGGATACTGACCACTATACTATCGAGGATGTTGAATGCGGCTTGCCTAATACACACGCTGAAGTATGAGCTTTGTTTTATGTTAGATTCTACCTGACGGAAATTGTTCTAGTATTACATATTAAAATACCTTTATATTAGATAAGACGTATTTTTAGATACAATCTGTATTATACTTTACTTGTAGAAATTTCACTAGCACTTTCATCCGCAAAGGTGTTAATGAAATTTTTTTAATGCATTTACAAATTTTTGTTGACGCGCTTTTAAAGTGTGCAACGCTCCAAAGGAGTTTACTACACATCCATTATTCACGTTTAGGTTGCGTGTGTGAGTATGCACGTTGTGTGTGTGTGTGCGCTGGTTGACTTATGCGCGGCGGTGCGTGTAATTATAATTTATCGTTGTTGAAATTCCATAAAACTTTAACACCTCACCTTGGGGCAATGTGAAGTGTCTGAAAACTGAAAACGCGAACGTAAAGAATTAAGAAATCCGTTGCACAGGAAAGGTGAGGAGATGAATGCTTAATTGCACTTCACTTTGATGAATTTTCGTATAGGGGCAGCACTTTTGAAGTGTTAATGATGCATAGTCTTCAGATACATTTATACGTGTGTATCTACACAGTACTTTGAAGTTGAATTGCTGACTGCAAACTGGATCTTGGTTCTTTATGTTTTTTTTTTGTTTTGTTGGTTTTTGTTTCACAATTTTGGATGCATTGCAAAACGTTCACAAAGAGCGGAATTTGTAGCATTTTTTTGTGCACATGTCGCTGACAAACACGAAATGCCTTTGGACTTATTTTTACACACTAACAAAAGCGACTCGCCCACGTTGACACAAATTTCTTGTACAATTCCAACTGAAATTTCCATGCAGCAAATACAAGAGATACAAATGTATCTGTGTGAATGTAAGTATCTGTCAGATGCTGGCGGGCGGTGCTACTAGAATGGGAAAAAGAGAAAGAAAGAGATGGAATCTTTTGCTTTGTTCTGAACATCGAATGACTTTGATTTAATGCCCAGCCACACTCCAAGTGACATTTTTAACCTTTTGGACAAGACCTTTTTTGGTTATTGTCGAACCTTTGTTTAGCTGAGAAATACATACTATATAACATAGAGAGAGAGAGGGGAGCCTGTTGCGCACATCTGTTGGCCATGTTGGGCCTGTTGCTTTCTTCATTCTGTATCTAATGTGTGTTTGAAATGATGTTGATTCGTTCCAGATACAGGTACAGATACAGATACATATACATATAAAGATACAGATACAGATACTTGGCCCGCCAGTTTGTCTGGCATGTTGTCTGCATCTTGTGTCTGATAGACATACAAAGACGTTCATTTCATTTCCATAGAAATGCTCGAAATCTTCCATGAAAACCATTCAATTGTATACAAATGAAATGCCTTCCACTTTTTAAACTTCTTGCTGTTCTCTCTCTGTTGTTCCTTTCCTCTGCTGCTGCTGTCGATCTTCTTATTTAAACAAAAAGAAAAACAATACGATGTTAATGGAAACTACATCGGGTCGATTGCACCTCACTTAAAGGTGCTAATTGTGCACTGCAGCAAATCCTCTCGTCTGCATTATTAGTATAAATAATAAAAATTTCGCGCCTGGCATTTATTTTGGCGTCTGCCTTCTTTCCCTCTTACCCTCTTGCCCTTCCTCTTCCCTGTCCCCACTCAGCGTTGAGTCCAAGTGAACGCGACCCACGTCTCCATTCTATACATTCCCCTCTCTTTCTTTCACCCAGTCCTAAGTTAGGTAGCCAAACGCACAACAGACAGAGATGGCATGCACAATGGCCGCGCGTCTGCTGAAAAAAAGAATTGAAAAACAAAAAGAAAAATCAACATTTTTCATAGTCTGCAAAGAGTATAAGACTTCTTAGTTTCCCTCTGTTTTTATTATTTTCAAGTTTATTTATAGAAATCACAATTTTTTTTGTGAAATATTAAATTTATTCGTACATACATATGTACATATATATTTTGTTTGAATTGTGATTTATAATTAAATGACACCATTAAGTCAATTATGTTAAAGTTGATTTTTCTGTTAAGGTATTATGTTAATTTTTACTAAAGTAGAAGGCTAATAACAGAACAAAAATTCCTAACAGCTGTTTAACATAGAAGTTTTCTTTTAGAATTATTCGTGGATTCTCCCAAACAAAATATACAATCAAAGCTCTAGAGCTGCCTATTTTAAAGGATTGGCGCTTCGATATTTTGAATATAAATTATTTGAGGCTGACACAGCATATTTTTAAAAAGATTTATTATTAAAAAATTTAAAGGGGTGCCACAGAAATCGCTTTCGCTTGAATTTGACTTAAATTTGTATGAAATTTATGTCAAATTCAAACGAAAGAGATTCCAGTGCCACCCCTGATTGTTCATATTTTTAAATTTGACCTTTTTCGACTAATTGTCATGTTTTTATTTTAAATATAAATTTGTTTTATTTAAAGAAATGATAATTTTAGTTTTGTTTAAGAATAAACGCAGTCATAATTGCGTAAATTAAACTGATTAATATTTTGAACCACCTCAATTGCAATCGAGGCATACCCAATTCGGGCACAGCTTTCGCCAGGGTATACAGACAACAGTACTGAGCAGCTTAATGCCCTCACAGACTGCATCCAATGTCTCTGGTGCACCACAGGCCATGGCGGGCCCAGTGTTGCCGGCTGTGCGCTGCGTGACTCCTACACTTGAGAAATCACACCTCGACTGCTAGCACCTCCAACACCAACAACAACAGAAACAACACCAACAAGATGAAGAACAAGCGTAACAACAACTTACGTTATTATTAACAACAACAGCTAGAGTCTGGCAATCAGAGAGTCTCTCCCCAAAGCATTAAGATAGACAAAATCAGATCAGAGGGCACAATCCCAAAAAATATATGCATATACATAAGTTATGGTCATTTGTGCGCGATAATAAATGCATTTGGGGGTCATTGGGATCTGGGTATCGGTGGGTCTAAGTTGCGGGACCCTTAAGGGTTATCACTTGGTCATTAACTAAGCGCGAGTTCAGCGTCTGGTGATAAAGCAAATGCGTTTTTAATGCCACAAATATGAAATTCAGCTACCTGCAAAACGTGCGTTAAACGATTTTTGCCAGGTATTTAACATACAAGCGCACATAATTAGCTGCAACTACCGTTTGGCTTACACGGGATCGGATGATGTCTAATGAGTTTTTGGCCAGAAATCACTGAGTGTCTCGGCTGTAAAATGCACAGGCAGACAGCTGCACATTTAGCCAAGAAATTGACTTGACAAAGTTTATACATTTTATTTTGAAAAAATTATATATTTTTTGCTAATTTATTATGTTATATAAAAATATTATGTACATTATAATGTAATAATATATATAAAAAATCAAAATTAAATATTAAACTGAACATCTTGCCAATGTTAAAACAATTACTTGACTTACTGTATCTGTAAGATGCATTTGGGGCGTTTGGCATGGTGTTGCCAATAATCACACATTGCCTTAACAAATTCGAGACAAAAACTGTTATTATTTTGTTGTTGTTGTCGTTGTTGTTGTTGTCAGTTGCATGCATATGCAAAAAGGGCTTAAGACCCGGCAATTATGCAGCCGACAGCCGAAGCAACAGAAACGGCAGCAGCACCAACGGGCAGGCAGCTCCCTTGCCTTGTATCTAGATATGTCAGTTATAATAAGCAGCAGCGAAATACGAGCACGGACGACGACGACGACGATGCTACACAAACGGTTAAAGATCAAGATACTCACACACACACACAGATACAGACACTTGAGGCATTCAAAACTTGAAATACAAGTGAGCGTGGCCAAAAGAAAAACGCCAAGTGAGCGTCAAAGAGCGCACGCGTTTTAAAACGCGCACGAAACGCGCTTACGCTTTTGGCGCGCTCTCACACAAACATACTCTCTCCTTTGCTCTCGCGCTCGCTGTCACTCTTTCACCCACACGCTGCCGACACAATGACGCCAACGCGCTCAGAGCGCAGAGTGCAGAAGCACTTGATTGTGAGAGCGAGCATAACAAAGAAGGAGCGAGAGCCGGCACTGAAAGAAAATAGTTGACAATAGAATATATTATTTAAAAAAAATAAAGGGAAAATATTATTAAATATTAGAAATACATTTTAATAAACTTTATAAAAATAAGCAAATGCTTATTTTAAAAGTAATTAAATAATACAGTAAGAACTTGCTGCCTATTTACGCGCAGTGTGAGTGCTGGTCGTTTAGTCGTTTAACGCTCTCTCTTTAGCGTTGGCTGCGTGTATTTGTGTGTGTGTGTGTGTGTGTGTGTGTGTGTGTGTGTGTGTGTGTGTGTGTGTGTGTGTGTGTGTGTGTGTGTGTGTGTGTGTGTGTGTGTGTGTGTGTGTGCGACTCTCTCCCACTCGCGCTCTCTGTCTGGACACTCTCTCTGTTTGTCTGTTGCTGCAGTGGAGTCAGTACCTGATACGTCGTGCTCGTGTTGTGACGTATCTGTGCATTTTGTTCCGTGGAGGCTGCGCTGCGCTGCGTTTCGTGCGTCTTTCGATTGTCGTGCAATTAGCAAGAATTTTAAATGGCAAAGATTATTAACTAAATTGGCAGTGCGCATAGATCAAATGACAAGCGATCCAGAAGTCTAATGTTAAAGAAAAGAAAATTCAAAATAAATTAATTGATTGTGTAGCTAAGAGATATATCTGAGTGCAAAATTAAAGAATCGCTAAAAATAATCAAAGAAGAAATAAAAGAAACGAAACGAAAACGAATCGACCACAAATATTTGTTTGGCAATACCAAACAGTGTCTGTGTCTAAAGTGCCAAATAGTTTTAGCCAACACAAAAACAACAACAACAGCAACAACAAAGGAAAGAATCAAGTCAATAGTGTGAGCTTGAAATCAAATTGATTTTGTTTGGCTAGAGTGTGTTTCTGTCTCTGTCTGTCGCAGGATATCCGACGTTGCGACGTATGCTTGGATTGAATTTCACCTGATTTGTATTGCCACCTTTCGTATATAATTATAATCAACGTGATCACGCGCTCACACCACTGCGACAACAACAATACACAGCATAACAACATCAGCAACAACAACAACAGCAACAACAACAACAGCAACAACAACAAGAAAACGGAAGAGGCAACAACTGAGCGCACACAGGATCAAGTTTGCCAAAACCCATAATTTTTTTTACTTCGTACACATTGGGAACCCACCAAAGAAGGGGGAAGCAGGAACAGGAGGCTCCATGGTGTCGCCGGCTTGACCGACGCCGCCGGCCAAACGACCGCAATAAACTAACCAAACCAAACCAAACCAAACTGAGCCGAAAAGCAACAGGCAAAGAACAGAGAGCTGAGCGCAGAGAGTGTGAGAGGAGTTGAAGAAGGTGGAAGAGGAGAAGGTATACAACGAATCCAGTTCTCGTTCCTCCACACGATCCAAACGGCTCGTGTTGCTGCCGCATTTATTGTTTTGTTGCACGGCCGACTGAGAGCTCGAGCTGAGCAACAGGCCCCAACACCCAAAGACAACAACAACAACAAAAACAACAAAGACAACAACAACTTTCAGAGGTTGCATTGCCACCGCTTCGCATAAAAATCATCAACGTTGTTGTTGCATCTCCAGACATGGCGCCGAAATCCAGAAAGAAGAAGGCTCATGGTAAATATTAATATAACATTTCTTTTTAGCTTTTTTTATGCCCCTGAATATTTCCATTTAATGCAAGAATGGGGCATATTAGTTGCAACTAGAGTTAACAGAAAGCTTCAAATGATTGAAGAATATCTTCAAATTAAATTGGGATCCCTTATCATATATTGTACATTGTATATCTCTTTTTACGAAATAAAGTATTTTAAATACCTTTGAGTTTAAGTTTTCAAAATCAAAGTACAAGTTTAATTTATTTTTTAACCTAAGAAATATTACTAATAATAATTATGGGAACGAATCGAGTTGATTGATGAGTAATATTTCTCTAAAATAAGTAATTCTTTATATAAATTAGAAATACATACCTCCTCTAGTCTAATTTTTCAATATTTGAGATTAAAACATGAATATTACATTAATTTCTATTCTTTTTCTTTATAAAAAACTTGCTGTTAGTAAGCTTATATCGGAGATATGTAAGTTTTGCAACTGATTTGTTTAGATTTAAAATTTCCTCTGTTCAGATAGTCTCCAAATTGCACTTTTGTAATTGAAAGATGTTGTCCAATAAGTGTTTAATTTCAAAAACTGCTTTTAATCCAAAAATCTTAAATTTCTAAAATTGTATATACCTTTTTTCAGTTTGCTTAAAGACAACCCTAGTCCACTACAGGGTAATTCTTAGTCGAATTACATTAAATTGTACATGTTTGCTTGTTTTTTGTCTGTTGCTTTTGGTTTGTTTTTCAATAATGATCACAGCCTGGGATTGCTTGGAACTTTTGTTTTTTTTCAGCGCTGCAATTGTTGTGTTGAATTGTTGTTATTGGACTTTTCTATAGGGTTTCCCTTGCTGCTTTCTCAGCGCTGTCCTGTCAACGCTATCGGACTTTGAGATCGGCGCAATAGTCGCGGAAATGGACATGTCCCAAGCTCATGTCTCCATGATCTTCAGTCGATGATTGTATCTCATAAGTATGCAGCGCTCATATTACAAATCCCTGAGTATATCCTGTTTTACGAGTGCTGTTCTCGATGGTTTCAATTGAAAATTGAAATCTTTCTTCTTTTCCTGAGGTTCTTTTGTTGTTGTTGTTTTCTTCTAATTGCGTTTTGTTGTTCTCTCTAAGGCAAGTGGAGTGGCGAACCCAAGAAAGAGCCAAGTGAGAGAGAGGGACCCGAAAGGCGGCTTAAAATATGCGACGTCTGACGGCTTCGGTCTGAACGTCTGCCGTCTCCTTTGCGCCTTTACGCCTTTGCCTGTTGTGCATGTTTTTCTTAATTTTTTATGGACGTGCGCAGGTAGAACGGACCAAACCAACAGCAAGAACAACAACAGCACGAAATGAACAACAAAACTAAATAAAAATAAAAATACTCGTACATACAAGAATAACCGAAATCAACGGGCACCCCTTGCAAATGGGGCAACCAAAAAAGATCAGCTGTCAATTTAATGGATGCCAGTCCTATGTGGTGTGTGTGTTTGTATCTGTATCTGTGTATCTGTATCTGTGTGTCGGTGGGTCTGTATTCTCGTATTTTATGGCCAACCTTGTTGTCATTCCATTTCATTTGCTTAGATTATTTTGATATGCATCTGAGCATTTGATTTGAACTGCAGCACACGATTACTTCAAGGGATTACGCGGGACTACCTAATAAAAAAGAAGGAAATATATTAGGGATATAAACGGGTTGTAAATAATTTAGAATTTAATTATATTTTAGGCTGAGACTTTTCTTAAAATATTTAGAAATACTCGGAATAAATAGTATAAATTGATTAAAGGAACCAATCAATCTTAAGGCAGAGATTCTTTTTCAAATTATTAAAATTAAACGAGATTTCCAAAATAATACTACGCTCTGTTTATGCACCGATCCTTCATTTGTTTAAACTTAACAAATTTTCTTTTGGAATATCAATTTAATCATTCTTCAATATCTAATTTGCTTCTACATTAAAAGTATTTTCATCTAGAAAGTTTAATTTGTTTCCAACACTATCAACTTTCATATACTCGACAGTTATGCCCATATTGTGTTGCCTTTGTTTCCCACATAATCTTCAATGTCATTTGTTTACCAGGTGTTGCTTGAGTGCCTGTTGTTCTTGGTCCGTATTGTGATTTATATTGTGCATTCTCTTAATAATAAATTCGCCATGGGCGGCCTCTGGGCGCGTCCCAGAAGTGCCCCGAGTCTTAGTCAGTCAGTTGGGCAGTTGCGCCCATGACAAATCGCAGCAAATGCCAAACAACAACCAGATAAACAGACAGACAGACCAACAAACAGACAGACAAACAGATAAAAATTCAAAGGCGAAACAAATGCGAAAACACCTTCTTCAAAATGAGATTTCTTAAGAATAGTGTGAGAGACGCGCGAGCGGCATTTTTATTTTTGAACCAATTTCTGATTGAAATTTTAAGCCGAGTCCGAAACGAAAAAGATCTGAAATGGACAGCGACAGCTATGGCTCCACTTTAGTGTTGATGTAGTATTTTATAGAGGAAGTGCACAAGTGCAGGGTATGCTATCATTATTTTCAGCTATGATTAAAAACGCGACGTTTTTTTTTGTCTTATCGACACATAAAATTTTCGTGGAACCACAATAAACTGATAATGAAAAACTCTTGACGAGTTGTATGGGTGTGTGTCTAGGTTACATGGGTGTGTGTGTGTGCGTGTGTATGTGTTGATTGTGTGTACTATATGGCCCGACAACCTGGCCGGCTGTTGGCTTTGTTGGTATTGCTAGACTTAATCTTATCAGCGCGTCGCTAGCGTAAACAAACAAAATAAAAATAATAACAATGTTTGCCGCTGAAAACACTCCAAATGGCAGATACCCTGTAGTTACAACGAAAGTAGCTAAAATGTTGCTAATAATGTTTAATTTTTAATTATGTTTACAATATTTAATGAATTTATTAGATGCAGCACAAAATCAAATGAATCATGCACATACTTTCTGATTATACAGAATAGTATAATAAAAATTAAAAATGTCTATAAATTATTTAATCTTTAACAACTAATTGAGATAGTATTTTTCCACCAATATTGTGCACACGTAATTTTCTAATCATGTAAAACAGACTTTTACAATAATTATGAATGCACATATACAATACGTATTATATTTACACTTTAAATATTTTTGCTGACTTGTTTGTCGTTTTCGTTTATTTGTTTTTCTTTTTTTTTATAAATAATTGTTGCCGTTCAAGTTTTGTGCAATTTACTTAGCATTTAATTTTAATTCATTTAAATGCCAACTTGCCGATTTTCGGGTTTTGTCGTGCAACACACGCAAAAGAGGTCATTGATTTTATGGGCCTGCATTCTGCATTGTACTCTCTTCCCTCTCCCCTCTTGCCACTCGTTTTCCCCTTTTCCTTGTCCCCCTACTGAATTCCCTTGGTCAGCAGAAAACGCAGACGTCGCTGTGTCGCGTCTTTAAAGTCAAAACATGCGAATTTGTTTTGTCTGCTTGGCAACTTGACGAACAAATTCATCATTCCGACTAAGTCTTATGATGCCTTAGCCAGCTACGTGATCTACTCATCTGAATATATGATGATATATATACGAGAAATTGAACATCTAGTGCCAGATGAAATAAACTTACTTATTTAAGATCTCCAGAGTTTCATCTTAAATACGTTAAAAGTTACAGAAGTTTACTTATAGTTCGTTAATTTTAGATTATCTCTTATGTCAACTATACTCACATTAATATCAAACAGAAACTGAAAAAGTTGTAGCAATTTTTAATTAAAAACGTGCACGATAAACATGTATTACTGATTAATTGAGGCATTCCTGTATTTATAAATAATTCTATTAACATGTACTCTCTCATTCCAAGTATTTAATTAACTTTAGTTAATTATAAGCTATAGATACTCGCTAAACAAGCTTTGTAGTACAGATTTGCTTTGCTCTAAATCTAATCTGATTGAAATAGAAATATGAATACTAGACATCAATCAGGAATGTCTCGCCCATTTCAAAGTGTTAATTTTTTTGTTAGAAATGATATGATATAAGACGCATTTAATGGCCATAGGCAGTCGTAAAAAGCAAAAACAGAAACGGGGTGAAAATACACAGTTGAAGGCATAAATCAAGAGCTAAGCTGGCTCATAAAACCCGGGAGAATCCAATGGCATCTACGTTAATCTTAGCGAGAAATACTTATAAACAACAAAATGGTACAAAACAACAACCAACTGAGAACTGAGATAATACTCGTGTGTTCACTCAAATTTCACTTCATTTATCACAGAATTCATCAACGGACTTGACTACCAGCGTACAGTGTGTGCTGTCAGTTCTTGTACGCCTTCAATCTTTTATCCTAATATTGTGATAATATTATATCTATAGGATAATAAACAATGCAGGTATTATTGAATCTAACATCAACAGATATGAGTATCTTTATCTCTCCTTTTTTTTTTCATCCTCCCCTTTATAAAAATAGGATATCTCTTAGTCGAATCCCTCATCTTTCCTGTTTACATAAGCCCAAAGTTTTTGCTGCGCACGCGCAACTCTCCCAACTGAAATGTATCTGCAAGATGCAAAAATTTCGAACTGAAGCCTGAAGTTTTGCATCTCCTGAGTTGAGCAATTTGCTGAGTTACTTGCCTTTATTTAATTTTGATTAATCGTCAACGAAATTAAGCGGAATTTGTGGGTCTTGTTGTTATTGTTATGCGATTTCATCTGCGGTGGTTTGCTTGCGTTGGCAGGAAGCTGCACTCGCAGTGTTTGTGTAAATGTGTATCTTGCAGATACATTTCACTTCACTTCACTTGCAGCAAATTCCATGCCATTTTAAAGTCGTCTGTGTGTGTGTGTGTGTGTACGTGTGTTTGCTTTGACAAACAGCAACAGCTGCCTGCGTATCTGTATCTGTATCTGCATATCTGCGTATCTGTCGGATGCAGAACGGGCTCATTTCAGTCATTTTCACGCGCGCCCGCACATGTGTTGCACACACGCTGACGACAGATTTGAGTCGGATCCGTTTGCGGGACCTGCAACAGGATATGTGCCCACAGCTCTTCACTCTGCGCTAAGTGACAAACCAAAAACAAAATCAACAAAATTCCACAGATTTTGGGAAATTCTTAAACGTTTCGTTAGGCAGTTTCTCTCTTCTCTTATATTAAATTCAACATTTTTATTTACATTATATCCAGTTTATAAAAATATAAGAGATTATTTTTTCCTATATTTAGCATCTTATCAATAGAAGTAATTTTTCTAAAATTATTTACAACTATTATTTTGAGACATAGGCCCGTGTTTTCAATGTCTAAATAAGGTGTTTGAAATTAATGTGAAATTCAAAATTATTTGTTAAATAAAACGTAAATGTACATTGAAAAAACGGCCCATAACTTGATAAACAATTAATTGCATTAAATTAAATTTATTTTTAAGTATTTGTATTTTATTTATTGCCTTAACTATATCAATAAGTAATAGAATTATTGACATTTTAGGTAACATTTATGGCGGTCCATTATTGTGACTCCGAAATTTGAAGTATCTGATATTTCAGGAACACCTTCATAGTATCTTTTAGTAACCAAATCAATTTGTTTATATGTAAGACCGTGAGGACTTCCCAGACAGCTGTTAAACTCTTTAACAGTATTATCTATTTGCTTAACAGCGCACTGTTAATGCATTATTTGAGCTTCTGTTTCAGTTGAAGTGCTCTAGATAAATAGATAAACACTACATATGTACAGAGAGAAAAGTACACTCAAACTGTGTTCTTTTATATTTTGTTGTTTTCGTTATTGTTTTAGTTACGTGTAAAAGGAAATTGGCAATAACAATTAACGTACACGTGCGCTGTTAACGCGTTTGGTTCGTGCTCATGTTTGTGTTCAAGTTATGGCCAAATTGTTATAACTTTTTCAATACTTTATAGTAAACGGAGGTGAGCACAATTTGTATACGATATACATATATATGTGTACCATAGACAGCGCGGCGGCAAAGTTTATTAGACTGAAATAACAACAACAACAACAATAACAGTGGCCAACAACTGTATGGGGCCAGACAGACAATGTGAATCGAGCCATTGACAACGCACATATAAAAAGATATATTTATATGAATATGTATATTCGGTTCTAGATGTGTTTTTTCGACAAATATGTGCTCGCTTCTCTTGTATGTTGAATTTTAAATATATTTGCATACAGTGAATTGTGTATATTTGGACAGTGTTGTTGTTGCTGCTGTTGTTGTTGTTGCACACGTCAGCAGAGCGCGTCGCAACCTTAAAAGGCGAGCCAACAAAATGCTTTTTGATTCATCATCAGGTGACCAAAACCGACAAATAAAAAAAAAAAGCTGTCAGAAATTGTTTGAAATAAAATTATAATTGATAATTTCGCCAAACTGTCTGCAGCAACAACTGGTTGCTGGTCGCGAAACGGCAGCAACAGCAACATGTTGCTGCTGTCAATGGCTGTAGATGGCAACAGCAACAGCAACAGCAACATGGCCTAGCCTTTTATATGCCAGGCGTGTGCTGCACATAAATTTAATTGACATTTTGACGCGGCTTGCATATTGTGGCCAATGGGCCACCCACACGAGCATAAACTTAGCATTCAAATTGGCCAACAGGCTGCTGACAAACGGCTTAAATTGATGACAACTGTCTGACCAGTAGGTGGAGTTTCCTCCGTTTAGTTTCCTACATTTCGTTTAGCTTCCTCAGCTATGTAAATACATACAATTTGTACATCACTAATTTGCAGTCAGACCATTCCAAATGGCCGTATCTCTAACAAATCGCAGACGCCAGTTTGCCAGACATTTTGACTTTATTTTTAAGTCAGCGACGTCTCAGTTTTAGTATAAGAAAAAGTTTATTTTCGTATCGCGGGACAAAGCCAAATAGCATTTGCTATTTCATATGGCAGACGCATAAATTTAAACAGTCTCTTTTTTGTTTTTTGTTTTTGATTTCGAAAAACAAAGACAACTTATTAGCATCGCATTTGTTTCATCTACCCTGTGCCCAAAAGAAGTGTCCCAAAAGAGGTTGCCTTGACTAAACATCTTGCAAAGTTTATCTACAATATTTGAGCTCTGAATAAAAGATGCAAATAAAGTTGGAGTCTACAGTCTACAGGGTATCTCTTAGTCCAGTTGTTGCAACTTGTTTTTTTTAATTTGCCCCGCAATGACGCTGAGGGGCAGGTTTCACCAAAGACGGCTACTGTGGATTTGGCCAACAGCAACAATGAGAGCTAATCATCACCATTATAATCATTATGACGCCTTCATTTTGCGATTTAGAGATTCGCCGATTTAGCGATTTGGCGATTGGCCGATTTGCATTCATCAACATCAGCCGTAATTTACTGTTGAAATTGCCATAAAATAAAATCAACCAAATATTTATTGTTGTATTTTAATTCGATTTTCAATCCCAAATTAGTTTAGAACCAGTTGAGATTTGATTTATTTTAAATTTGTTATTTATTTTTTTTTTTTCGATTTCTTCTCGCATTTTAATTGATGATTTTATTTGTGTCTTTGACTTATTACTAATTACTAATGAATTCCTTATTTCTTTATCTCTGTTTTCATTACAGGTAAGTTTCAGCTTGGCACATAAGCTTTTTGGATATGTAAATTGGGAAACAGTTCGAATTTAGAGGCCGACTAAAGACTAAGAAACCTTGACAGTTAACATATGAGTTTGTATACGATATTTGGTTCATGTTACACTGCAAGAAATCAGCTAGAACTCTAGGCTTAAATCGAAGCTGTAATTTTTATATTAGTACAAAGTTAAAGTAAAATTCACTTAATTTAGTAATTATTATTATTACTTTTAAAAATTTATAAGCTTGTTCAATTTGAGATTGCTTTACTCTTCAGCTAATTTGAAAGGCGCTAGCGATTTGTGCGCGTTTTAAATCGCCGTGTGTGGTCCAAAATTTATTGTAGTGGCAGCTGCTGCAAACAATTTCTCATTTATGTTTTTTAATAATTTTGCGGGTGCAATTAAAAATCATTAAGCCAAATCGGCGCAGTCTGCCCGGCGGCCTCTCTAATTAAAGCTGATTGTGTTGATTTGAACGGGGCGTATGCAAAAAAAAATATGTATAATGTCCACGACATCAATGTACACTGTACATATATGCAATTGTTTTTAATTGCCCGAAAGGGAGAGAGCAGGAGAGTGAGGGAGCGAAAAAAATACAGATACAAGTAAGAGATAACGACTGTACATAAATCTGATGCCAAATCTGAAATAAACGTTTTGTGACCATCTATGAAATGTTGGCAATGCCTGACTATTTGGGTTATTGGCATTTCATTCATAAGCAAACTCCAAGCAGAAATTTCTGAAAACTAGATAAATAGACAGGCACAAATATAGACGCGGTGCGGCATTAATTATAGCCATTTATAAGGAAAAATCGTTTTAAAAGTTGTCATGCTCACAGTAAAATATCAACAGCAGCAACAACAACAACAACAGCAACAACAGAGGCTTGGCAACTCAAATACAGACGAGAAACGACAACAACATTGGCCAAAACTCGTTTACCTTCGCTGTCATTCTTCTATTCCATACCCTGTACTTATACAAAACTAGCTAAAAAATGTTGTGTTCAAGTTGAGAAATCGACCAAATTATGCTTAGAATTTGTTGTGTTTAATTTTAATAAAAAATTTCGTAGTTAATTATAAAGCAAAATTCTTAAATGCAGTTGAAAATATTTAACTTTTCAGTTAAAAATTATGCTACGTTTTTGTGAAAAATATCTTGAAATATGTAAAGATGTTAAATGAAATGTAGTACAACCAGCAGACTCTTAAAAACTAACAATAGGGTATCTTCTGGTACAGCAGACTCGTCTTGAGCTTTTTTTCTTTGAATTTTGTTTAAGGAAAACAATCTATTTTGGTTTGGTCTTAGGTTTTGTTTAACAGTCGATGATTAATCTCTAAATCTGCTCGTATCGAAGCTGATCAACAGCTGGGGCACGTGTTGGGAAAACTGCAAAGCAGCTCAAACCGACGACAATTTACACTGTATGAAAAGTCACAAAGTTGTCAAGTGAAAATTTCATCACTGAATAAGTGTAATTTTCGATTGTTTTTTATATCGAAACAATAAGATGCTTAATTAAAGCCATAAACTTTCCACAACGGCAACTGTGCGCAGCAATTTGCATTTCATTTGTCAAAGCTGAGGGCGTATGCAAAAAATATATATATAAAAAAAGAATACATAAAAATAAATAAAAAGAGAAGCGATTAATTACTATTGATTTACGGGGCGTATGCTTGATTTATGTCTATGAATAAGTATACGCAGGCGCTTGACCAAAAAGCAGCGGGCGTTTCTATTTATTTGCGGACAAAAATGAGTAAATGACGATAATGAAGATATTCATAATGATGAAAATGGTGATAAAGAAAATGATGATGATGTTGATGATGACGATGACTTCATTGTCCAGCCCTGGTCATAGCTTGTGGCATGCCCAAGTTCAATGTTGCCTCAAAATGTTGACTTACATATTACCGCCACTCTTTGGCATCTCTTTTTCTCTTTCTCTGCTCTTTTTCCACTCCTCTTCTTTGTCTCGCTGTTTGTAATTTATGCAGCGCTGTATATTTTGCATTTCAAGCAGTTTCCTCTCAGAGCTCGATCGCATCGTTCACAAACTGGAATATAGATTTACTCATTTGTGTATATGTGTGTGTGTGTGTGTAAAAAAAGCATAGACCAAACGCTTTACTTATGAACCCGGATGTGTTTTAGCACAGTGGCGGCGCAACGAGAGGAAGTTTAAATATAAGAAAACAATTACAAGTGAACTAAAAATTATAAAAATTAATTAAAAATATTTTGATAAATTTTAGAAATGACAAAAGTAAAATTATTTAGATTTATTTTAATAAAAATATTATTTTATTCAGACCTATTTTTATTTGACATATAAGTCCACTTTAATTCATAATAATTCTTGAATTCATTTATTTATCAAAGAATTCTGTTACACACCGAGAATCTTATAATCTCATTAAACAGTATAGACATTCCATTTGGCATTACAATTTATCCCTTTTATTCAGTTGATTATTGATTTATTAGGGATATGTGTATATCGACCTTTAACCAATCCCTCTACATATTAATAATTTATATACATTCAAACTACTCCTCTGTTTTTCACTGGCATTATCAACAAAAATAGTTTTATTAATGAACAATTTTATTTGCCATGTTGTAAGTTACAGTCTTTTTTTCAAGCTGTGCCTTAGCTACGCCTCTGTGTTCGCTTCTAATGCGAATTCCGTTTAAGCCTTATGTATGTATGTAGATTAGATTATGTATGCTGATTATGCGCAGGGCTGGACAGTCGACAATTTGTAAGCCAGCCAATATGTGACTCTTAGACGCGTGGGTGTTGTTGTTGTTGTTGTTTGTGTGAGATTTTATAGTTGCTGTTGTTGTTGTCTTCTGCTTTGCATGTGAAACGAGTTTTTTGAAAATATACCAAGTCGCCCTTGCTTCAAAGCAGCATCCGGCAGCAGCCCACGCAACATATAATTCCCTAGCAATCCCTAGCAGCTCTCACTCTCTCTCTCTCTCCCTATCGCTCTCATACTCTCTCTCGCTCTCTCGCCACCTCTCTCTGTTTGCTTGCATTCAACTTTGTTGCCCACGCATAGCAGTTTGACGCGTTTTTAATCGCGCTGCTGCTGCTTGGGCGTTATTTGATTTAATTAAAAATATGCGACACTTAATTAAAACGCATGCAGACTCTTGAAATTTAGCGACTGCCACAGAGACTGAATAACGGACTGACAGACAGACATCGTGTAGTGCGTTTTATTAAGAATTTTGACAGCATTTTGATTAAGAGGCAGCCTCAAGGCACTTGGCCAACGATAAACGCCCACGACAGACAGTTTTCCAAGCGGTTTTTATGGAAAATAACTGGTTGGCATTTCCACAGACATACCTAACACATAAACATATATAGTTTGTAGGTACATATATTAAATATCTAAGAGTCTAAAACAAAAAACCAATTATGCCGTTTACAGCTGCCTAACAGCAAAAACATGTTTCACTATATACTTCTCGTTTTGTTGCTGTTATTGTTGCTGTCGCTATTTCTATTGGTTTTGTTTGTATTGTCGGTGACACGTTTTGAAAGTCAATTAAACGCTTGTAATATGCATTTATGCAAATGAATTGCATTGGAATGCAAAGCACAATAGCATAAACACAGCATCTGTGGACTAACAAAGGCTAACAGCGCGTTAACATAGTCTTTACAGGGCAATATATTCAACTGACAGATCGCTTATTAGTTAACTTGTGCTAAATGTGAATTTATAGTTAGATAATATCATAATTATATCATTAATTCCATTTAACTTTTAGATTTACAGAGCTTTTACAGTGCCTGTTAGACTCTCACAATATTTTACATTAACAGCGCATTAACAGAGTGTCAGAGTACTCTTGACATTCCTTTTTCATCTCTTAATTAACACCTGAAATTGATTGGGCTCAACCCGCGCAACCAGTTTCCAAGTGTTAATTTGAACACTTTAGAACACTATAGTTCTGAATACCATTAAATGTTTATTCTTGGCACTTAAGTAAATTTTATTAGACATTAACATGCAAAAACAATGATAACAGCCCTTGATAAGTTCCATACATTAATGGAAATTTCAGTTGATCGCAAATTATAATTCCTCTACGTGTATTTCTATGAAAACTTTGAACTTGTTTGCTTACGAAAAATATAATTTCGTTTTAATTGTAATCTTTATGCTCTTTTAATAATTATCGCTATGACCAAAATACAAATTGATCTTGATAAAGTTCAGATCGCTTTGAAAGCAACCTTCTATAAATCAGCTTTAAAGCAATTAGCTTTCATCATTCCCGCAGTTGAAAGTTAAACTTTCAGCATTTCTTATAAAGTTTAAGCATAACCTATATTTTTTGGATTTATTTTGTTAAGCTCAGCTAATTTTTTGCCCTTCACTTACATGAATGTAAAAAATTGGTAACATTGTCAACTACAAATTTAGCTTAGGTCATCAGAGACATTATGAACTTGGAAGTTGGTTGAACTTTATCTGTGACCCCAAATAGCTAAATTTGAGAGGTAGTTAAACCTTGTCATGCAGACGTAGTCTAGGTTAAAGAAAGAAAGAGTTACGAAATGATTGTAGAATGTTTTTGAATAGTTTGAATTTCCTATAAAATAAATTAAACACTTTATATTGTTTATGTATTAATATATAATTAAATTTATGTTCATTTGTATTGTATATGTACATGAACTTTAATTAATTTGCTATTATAGACTTTAATCAATGTATTAATGTATTTTGTTTGCCATTAGTTGTAATGTCTAAGCTTTTAATTGATTGCAAGCTGCTGCAGCTGCACTCGGATCACTCGTTGGCATATGGCAATAGTTTGTGGTATGCATCAGCTAACGATTTCCGCTGCCAACGCGCATCACAACACAGCAAACACATCACATTACAAACACATCACAAACACATCACATGGTCGTGATGTAGTAGGTTCAAAGTTAGGTGCAGTTTCTCCACAAAGCTGCGATAGTTGATTTTGCATTTGCATTTCGTTTGCATTCAAGCGTTTATCATATTTCCTTGCCTCTCTTTCGCTCTTACTGCCGCCTCCTCCTTTCTCTCTTTGTCTCACTCTTTGAGGCGTGGGTCGCAGTCGTGTCGTAAACATTACGTCAAATGGCCGCCCAATCTAAAAATACTCCCACTACATTGGGCGACACTCACTCGCAGCAGCTCACAGTGTGCCATAACAGTTTTGTGCCACAGAGCTCCAGCTGAAATGCGTGGCATGCCACACGGGGCACATCCGCTGTGCCTGCCGTGCGTCGCCTTCTTCGGAAACGTTTGCCAAATGCCACAAAACTCGTGCTTCATATACATTTAAGTATCTATATAAATAATATGTGTTTGTGTGTGTTGGCAGGTCATGTGCTACCTAAATATATACAAATCGTTTCACTATCTTTACCCACATAAAAGTATCTATACATGTAGATAGATAGATAGATATACTCGTACTACACTCGCTGACGTTGGCCAAGTCGGAGGTGAGCTCATCAATGGCATCCATAGAATCAACAACAGCAACAGCTGCTGCTGCTGCCACAGAGAGCATTTAAATGTGTATAGCAAATACATGAACCCACACGGAATTTATGGTAAAAACGGAGTGTGCATGACTGGCATATACCTGGTAGCCAAAAAGAAGATTTTAATAATTTTTAACATGCTTTACTTTATAGACTCAGTTATATGGCACACATTTTATATGTACGGGTTATAAATAGTTTGGAAATCTTCCTCTACGTCTACTAATGTTTATACAGATGGTCAGTTTATTTATGAACTTTTAAAGACCATTAGTTAATTTAAGAAATTGTTTATCCGGAAGCCAGTTAGTCTATAGAGAAACTAACTATTATTTACTTAAATAAATATCCCATATTTCTGTTTTTCTTTCTTTTGCAAAAACTGTTGGTTAACATATTTATTTGTATTTATTGAACAGTTAAAACTTTTTCTTGTCTAATCAAAATGATGAAGTAAACGATTTTTTCTTAGATAATATTTTCTTTTCTTCAATTCTTTGTCCTATTTAATTGTTTATGCCTTTTGACATTTTAAATAATTTATTTAATTGCCAAAATTATATATTTGCATACATACATTTGTGTTTTTTTTTTTTTTTTTAAATAGTCAGCACACTTTTTTTTTATTAGTAATAGTTTTTTCTTTAAAGACAATTTATTTCCTTAAACTATTTCTCAATTTTTATTTGAGCTTTTGACATTTTTTTGTTGCCAACAACTTTTTAATTATTATTATTTTTATTTATTAAATAGTCAGCACATCACCTGGCCAATTAAAAATGATTTGCTAAAAAATATATATTTTTTAAATAACTTGCAAATATTTCTCAAGTATTTATGAAAATGTTTCGCTGCGCAGAAACTGATTTCTGATTTCAGATTTCAGCGCGTGCAGTTGGCGCCAAGTTGGAGCCGCCTGGCATCTCGGGCCGCCCGACTGGTCCGCCCCTTGTGGCCAAAAGCAGGTAGCCAAATGGTCAAAGAAGGAGGGACAGGGGGGGGTGCAACAATTTGGCGTCGTTTCATAATTTGGTTTCCCTTTTCATCTTTGGTTTTTGCTCCGCACATGAAAGGTATAAAATTTATAATTTGTCTGCTGAGAATGAAGCTGAAGTTGAACTTGAGGCTACTGTGCTACGTGGCCAAGACAAAGATTTTGACCAGTTCTCAAGCTGAGAACTGTCTCTAAGAACAAGTTGTTGTTTGTTGGCGTTGTTGTTGTTATTGTTGCACAGGTATTTTTTTTCAGTATATCGGGTGTAGAGTGAATGAATAATACAAATCGTCGTTTGTCATTGTCGTCTGTTTGCAGTCACGTTTTGCATAATCGCGCGCACAGCAACAACAACAAAGCTCGACGCGATAAAAACAGCCAGCAAAACGCGCACTAGCACAACGAACGAACAACAACAACAGTGAGAGCTAAAACAACAACAACAACTGTCGCTGCTATTAAGTTGTAATTAAATTATTATCTCGCCATTGCGCCCATTGCATTGGTTGACGGGGCGTGGCCCAAAATGCAAACAACATCCGCCAATTTGTGCGTTGCAAAAATCTAACTAAACTCGTGTATGTGTGTATGTATGTGTATGTGTGGCATGTAGTTTTTATACCATGTTTGGTATTTTATTTTTATTTTTAATTTTAATGTATCCCTTGTGTATTTAATTTCCAATAAAACAAACGGAAAATAACCTTCTAAATGTATTAGATGAGTGTGCTCGACTGCCAAACACTTTGCAGTTGAATAATTTAGTTTTTTAGTAATTTGCTTAATTGCTTAAACTGATCGAAAGGCGTCTCAATTGCAATTCCGCAACAATTGTTTGTTTATATGTCTCAGTAGTCAATCCAAATATCAACAAAACGAAATCAACATTTCTTTGCACATTTGAAACAACAAAAGTTTCGTGTTGCATTGGTATCAACAACTAAGCCTTGTGAACCAGTTATTGCAGCTAAAACTGCTAATGACACTTGCTGAAAGTGGAAGTGCAACTAAACAGAGTTTGTTCTTCAGGAAAATATGTGTAAAAGTCTAACAAATAAGGTTAAAAATCTTACATTTCTAATTAAAAATCAATTTTATTTTCTAAATTATTAATAGGTATTAATAATATTAGAACAAATTTGTCAGTAAGAAATAAGCAAAGATAATGTAAATATATATTTGCTAATAACAATAATAGTCAAGGATTAATCGTAATTAATCAACCGCTTAAGCTAGAGTCTCTTCTATATTAACTTACATCTCAACTGCAATTTATGTAGCGATTAATTCGCTTGTTGCACATATCTTTAGCTGGATTAATCGCTGGCTTAATCGCAATCAATCGTTAATTTGCAGTTAGTGCTATTGTGGCATAGATAGTTGAATAGATTGAGCTGCTTCGGGGAATAAACAAGCATATTTATTTACCTCAACAGCTCATGACACACATCCGCCTGACGTTGTAAATCTTCTGGCGAATATACAATATTTTATGGCTTATAAATAGGCGCATTAATCGGTCTCGTCTGCGTTATAAAAATGTCTAAAAATATGTTAAATAGCCATGTACACCAACTACACACATTTTGTGGACGGGGGGAAATCAAGAGGAGGAGGAGGGGGGCAGGAGGGGAAGGAGCATAAGGAAAGAAAAGCAACTGGCAGGCAAAACTGGCAAACTGTATAAAATTATTGCACATTTTGCACAGGCACTTAAGCGATTTTTATGAATGAACACAGCAAGTGCAGTTATTGAGGTGGTGCCGGTGGTGCGTGGTGGTGCATCAGTGTGTGTATGTGTACATGTGTGTGTGTGGTTGATAGCGGGTGCACAGATCAGCCATGGGAACGGCTCAATGACCAGCTAACGGCGATTGCCGCCTTGCCTCGAGTGTCAGAGCAAAATGTGGCCATAAAAATAAGCACAAAACGCCCACAAAACACACACACACAACCACAACAACAACAGCAACAACAACAACAACAGGAACCAGTAACAAGCTAAACCGTTAAGCGGTTGTAACCATAAATAAATCGCCAGTCTATTGACTGACCACCAAGTGCAGCTGGAACGGGAACGGGAGCTGGAGACGTTGTCACTTGACCACACATTGCAGTTGCTTACCTGTAATTAGTTACTTACTAAGTTACCTACCAAGTTAGTTGGTTGCACTAAGTGGCGTGCCGCAGCGACCTGAATCAATTGCTCGAATTACCGTTGTCGGTCAGTCCCGTGCCTTGTCTTCATGCTCAGTCGCATTTTATGCACGAAATCATGCGCGCGTTTTGCTCGCGTTTTTAAACGCACCATAGTTAGGCACTCACTGTTGGGCTTGTAATTGAATTGCTGCAACTAATTGTAACTTTAATTAGTGGGTAATGCGAAACAAATGCTTAAATACGCTGAAACTTAAATGCGATTGTGCAATATTTGAATATAACCACAAGTTGTAAAGGCAACAAAATTATTTCAAATATTTGCATGTCAAATGGGGAAGAATGTGTGTGTGTTTAAATGACACTCTTTCTAACGATTGGCAAATTAGAAAGATATTGAAATCATACTTTCAACTTTGCTTAAAATTAAAAAAAAAAACAGCAGATTATTATTTTATAACTTTAAATTTTATCAATTGATCCTCAGGCAATATTCCTTAACTTCTAGTAGTTATTCATTTATTTATTTATTTAATGTGAACTAAATGCAGTTGACCAATTAACGTAAAAATTAAAGTTTAAGTTTATTACAATAATATAAAAATTAAAGTAAATATTTATAGCTAAATTTAAGGCCCTATTCTCCTTCAGCTTGCTGTTTTTGGACCTTTTTTGAAAAAATTCTCATTTGAAGACGCAAAAAGATATTTAAATTTTGTTTTTTTTATTGAATTAGTAATGACTGAAAGAAAATAAAAAAATTTTTTTTGCCTCGATACGAGGGCTGTTCAAAAAGTAATGAGACTTCAAAGTTGGTGGTGGAAAAAAAAGGTGTCGTCACGGCGGCCACGATTCCGGGTCTCCGGAGCGTCGGAAATTAAAAAAAAAAACGGGGTTGTAATCAGTATAGATGTAATTCTGGCCCGTAGTAAAATAAAAATTTTGCGATTTTTTTTGACAAAATGGCGGCCACTTGAAATTGACAATCGAATTTGGACCCATTTTTTTGTAGTTTAGTGTAAAAAAAAAATAGTAAAAAAAATCGCAAAATTTTTATTTTACTACGGGCCAGAATGGTGACAATTCTACGTCGATTAAACTTTGTTTCATCCAAATCGGTTCAGTAGAACTGGCGGAATAGTGGCCGCCAGCTCGAAAAACGTGGTTTCGAGATAAACGCGTTCAAAGTTTTGACTCCACGTGCATTAACATTAACATTGCTGGACAAAAAAGGCCATAACTCCTAAAGTACTTCGAATTTCAAAAAACCCTTTTAGGGTTATATTCTTAAATGTCCAAGCTATAAAAAAATGCAAAAAAAAAAAAGTCGAAAAAAAATTTTTGCTGAAAGAGAATAGGGCCTTAAATTTTAAATTAATCTGAAAAGATAAAAATGTAATTAAAAAATTAAGATATTAAAGATCTGGGGGCATAAAAAAATTTATAAAATGATCCAACATTCATTCAAGTAGTAACAATAAAGTAAACTAAAACTTCAGGAATACAATTTTAAGTTGTATAAAGAGTTCTAATTTGATAATTGATGAGTCGATCCTCATGAAGTATTCAGAAAACAGCAAAGACATATCCAAATATATATCTAACTTAAATCAAATCTTTATCAAAAGAATGATTTCCCAAGTAAATAAATGCTAATCGATCTTTCTCAACTCTTTCCAGCCCGCTCTTTGCTCTGCTACTGCGATGGCAGCTGTCCGGATAACGCCAGCAACGGCACCTGCGAGACGCGACCTGGAGGCAGCTGCTTCAGTGCCGTCGAGGAGGTGTACGACGAGATCACTGGCACCTACGAGGAGGAGCGCACCTACGGCTGCATGCCGCCCGAGGAGAATGGCGGTCTTCTAATGGTAAGTTCAACCCACACACTGCCAAGTGGATTGTCGTACTAATTGTGGCTTCATTCGATTGCAGTGTAAAGTGGCCGCAGTGCCGCACATTCATGGCAAGAACATCGTGTGCTGCGAGGGCGAGAATCTGTGCAATCGCGGCCTGCAGCCCGCCTACACGCCCAAGATGACAACGCCGCCGCCCGAGCTGCCCGTGAGCAGCGAGTCGGTGCACACGCTGGCGCTGTTCGCCTCCATCATTGTCTGCATGTCCGTCTTCATTGTGGTCGTCTTCATCCTGTGCCTCGTCTACAAGCGCCGCGAGAAGCAGCGCAAGCAGCCGCGTCTCATCAACTCCATGTGCAACTCGCAGCTGTCGCCGCTGTCGCAGCTGGTGGAGCAGAGTTCTGGCTCCGGGTCGGGACTGCCGCTGTTGGTGCAGCGCACGATTGCCAAGCAGATCCAGATGGTCCGACTCGTGGGCAAGGGACGCTACGGCGAGGTGTGGCTGGCCAAGTGGCGGGACGAGCGTGTGGCGGTCAAGACCTTCTTCACCACGGAGGAGGCGTCGTGGTTCCGTGAAACGGAGATCTATCAGACGGTGCTCATGCGACACGAGAACATCCTGGGCTTCATTGCCGCCGACATCAAGGGCAACGGCAGCTGGACACAGATGCTGCTGATCACCGACTACCACGAGGTGGGCAGCCTGCACGACTATCTGTCCACGTCGGTGATCAATCCGCAGAAGCTGCAGCTGCTCGCCTACTCCCTGGGCTCGGGACTGGCCCATCTGCACGACGAGATCTTCGGCACGCCGGGCAAGCCGGCCATCGCCCACAGGGACATCAAGAGCAAGAACATCCTGGTGAAGCGCAATGGACAATGCGCCATCGCGGACTTTGGACTGGCCGTCAAATACATCTCGGAGCTGGACGAGATTCACATTGCGCAGAATACACGCGTCGGCACGCGACGCTACATGGCGCCCGAGGTGCTCAGCCAGGCCCTGAATCCCCAGCAGTTCGAGGAGTTCAAGCGCGCGGACATGTACTCCGTGGGCCTGGTGCTGTGGGAGATGGCGCGACGCTGCTACACGCCCATTTCGGGCACCAAGACAACCACCTGCGAGGACTACGCGCTGCCCTATCACGATGTTGTGCCCTCGGATCCCACCTTTGAGGACATGCACGCGGTCGTGTGCGTCAAGGGCTTCCGGCCGCCAATTCCAGCTCGCTGGCAAGAGGACGATGTCCTGGCCACCGTCTCCAAGATCATGCAGGAGTGCTGGCACCCGAATCCCACGGTGCGACTCACGGCACTGCGCGTGAAGAAGACACTGGGCAGACTCGAGGCGGACTGCCTCATCGATGTGCCCATGAAGATTGTCTAGACGTGCAGACTTGTCCACATTATTAACTAACCATCTATCTATTAAATGTAGTTACTTAGTTCCGTAGTCTATAGCAGCGGTGGGCACGACATCTGAATAGGCAGAAAAATAGTTGGGAGCAGTCGCTGCTCCCGGAGCCACTGCGTGCCCACCGCTGCTCTATAGTAATGCCTGTAATCCCTGTCCTAGTAGTTACCCTAGGTTTAACCTAAGTTGCATTTATGTATTCGCCAAACATTTTTCTGTTTCTTATTGTTTTTTTTTTTTGTTTGTTTTTGATTTTGTTTATCAGATTTGAAAGCGAATTAGTTGTAGTCTCGTTTAAGTGAAGTTGGAGTACACTTTGTGCCTAGTAATAAGCTTAAGCGCCGTACTGATTGTATGTTAGACTAAGACGCATTATGTAGTTGACTCTTAACTGAAAATCATTGGTTAAAAAAATGCTTTAACTATTTGAGAAATATCATTTGATATACACATACACATAATATAGAAATATGCCCCACATACAATTATGAACGAATATGAAATTTATGTTATTTAAATAACTTTTCTTGTGCCAGCCTCTAAATTTTTTGTATGCTTCTAAAGTGTTTACCATTTGTTAAAGTTTACACGTCGACGAAATCACGATATTTGTGACTATATTTAGTTTACAGTTTGTGCATTTGTTGCAACGTGTAAACTTTAGAAGTCAAGTTATACTTGTATTTTATTGTGTAAGCTAGTTGCAACTTGTTGCCTTCAAGCAAGATAATGCTGCCTTATGTAAAATCCACTGAATTAGCGTCTAAGACATATATAAACTATATATTTATATGCATATATATTGACGTTTATGTAAAGACAAAACTGTTTGTCCAACTTTTAAATTACTTAGCTATATTTAATAATTAATTTAATGTTAGTTAGACTAAGTGTAAGTTTCTTGGATTTAATCTCGTAATTTTTTCAAAACGATTTGAAAGATACTTTTTATTTATGCCACAAATTTGGAACTAATTTTGTAATTCTTTTAATTTCATTTTCTTGCGTTTCTTGTTGTTTTTGTGTATATAGCAAATAATGTTTGATCTAGGCAAATAACTATATATATATATATATACAGTATATAGATTATATATTGTCGTTGAGAGCGATCTTGTAAATAAAATAGATATGTATATGGGCATTTCCACGGGACGTGCACGGGACATTCGTACACATTCAAAGTAAAAAAACGGTAAAAAGGAAACGGTTTTTTTTTCTGATGAAGGGCTTAACATATAGCATTTGATTAGCTCTTTCATTGGTGCAAAGATTGATTTTGGGTAATTTTTCATTTTGAAGAAAAATAGAAAAATTCAAGTGATTAGCACGGGACACAAAACGGAAGTGACTTGTGAGGTCAACCAATTCAAACGCCAATTTCAGCGAATCCAGAGGCAATATTTTAATGCAACTTATTTTTAACTCTTGTGCATTGATGCCTCTTAAAAATGGTTATGATTTTTTTCAAAGATGACTTGCACTTTTTTTTTTAATTCAATTTGACGTAATTTCGCACGGGACATTGCGCACGGGACATTTTTTACCATCACTTTTTAATGTTCTTTCTGTCTCTCTATTTAAAAATTATATGTCCAAAACAGTCCGAAAAACTTATTTAAATTAAATTTTCAATATATTTCTTTGAATTAAAATGGTTCATGTTACAATTTTACTGTCCTACTAAGTGTAATCGTTAAAATACAAACGGTCCATTTTGGAAGTCAATTTTTAAGAAAATTGACATAAATATGAAAAAGTGAATTTATTCCAATGTAGAATCTATATGTTCATCCTATTTAATTTTTTCCAGTGTATATTGCTTAAATAAATAACTTAAAAACATTTCTGGAAGAAAATTTCAAAAGATGTGAATTTTTGATCAATTTTACGTTTTTGGCCGCGGTGGACCTTTCCGTGGAAATGCCCATATGTATCTTCTGATAAGTGCATAACTTATAACAAAAACACGTTCTTAAAAGATAACTCTTAATTTAGTTTAAGGCTTAGTTTTAGATTTAGAATTAGCAAGAGAACTATATGGAAATGTAATTATTATTAATTTTGTTCGATTTAATTTGATTTCACTGTACGCCTAAGCAACCCACAATAACTAAAGTTTGAATTAAAGCGTTTAGTTAATTTATTTAATAATAATAAAAAACTATTATCATTAAAAAAAAAATCAAAAACCAAAAATTTCACACACACTCGCGCTCTCTTTCTCTCTCTCTCTCTATCCCTCTCGCTCTGTCCGTCTAATCGCCCGTCATCATTTCCATGAATTCTGTGGAAAATAATGCATAAAGTGAATCGGATTCGATTAAATCGATTAAATTAAATTACCATCAAAGTCCACGGTGCCGGAGCCGTCGGTATCAATTTCCGCAATGATGCCATCGAGATCACTGGACGACAGCTTGTCATCGAGGGCGGCGAGAATCTCTTTCAGGGTGGACGTGGTTATGTAACCGTTGCCCTCGCGATCGTACAGACGAAATGCCTCCTTCAGTTCCTTTTGAATGGCCTCGGCATCCTCCTCCTCCAGGAAATGGGCAGCAATGGCGCAAAAGCCATCGAAATTCACCTTGCCCGTATCCTCGGGATCATTGTCATCGACCAGCGTCTGCAGTTCACTCTCCTCGAACATCTGACCCATGCTATTGAGAATGGTCTTCAATCGCAGCGTCTCAATGAATCCCGTCTTTTGGGTGTCAAACATTTGGAATGCCCTGCGCATTATTTCCATTTTCTCATCGTCCTCCTAAGATCGAAGGGCGTTATTAGATGTATTCCACAATGATATCTTATGATATAATACCCGATGGCATCAATGCGTACCATTATTATATTCCGTGTGCGGTTGTTGTGCTCGGATGCGCGCTGCGATTATGAATGCGATGGATGTGAATATGAATATGAGTACGAGTCCGAGTACGAGTACGAGTACAAGTGCGAGTGCTTTGGCCAAAAGTGCTCGACGAGTTTCTGCGTTGGACCGCGAGCGCCCACTAATCCAATCGTCTGGCCAAGATCATTATTTATAAACAACAAAATCCGCTTAGTGGCCACGTCACTTGCACGCAGTCTCACACACACACACACACACACTCACAGCACACACACAGCACACACACTCACATGCTCATCCTTCAGGTTGGGTTATTGTTGCTACGCTTTATTAACAACCAGCGACAGTCGCCCCTTACCACTACCCCTAACACGCCCCCTTGTTGGCCATCCTCCCACAATCTATACCTGGTTGCTTATACTGAGTGGTATTGGAATGTGGCAGCAGATTCTGGCCAGACACAAATTTCAGATCAAAGTGCTACAATACAACGGATGATCGGACAGCAGGTCGCTCGATCTATGTACATAAGTCTAAGGTCAGCACAGAGAGAGAGAGAAGGAGAGAGGGTAAGAGAGACAGAGAGAGAGATGTTGGAAAATTGTGAAAATAATAATAATAATTCGATTGCATTGGCGACGTCATATTGAGCTGATCAACTATTTATCTTCATTTCCATTTGGCAGCCGGAAAGCAATCGTTATAATTATGCAAAGAGGCGGCAATTGGTCAGTCAAGTCAGTCGAAGAGTCGAAAAGTCGACGATCGCCCAGTCGTCAGTCACTTAAAATCGGCTATAAACGTTCTCACAATCAGTCACAAAATCAGCGCAATTTTCTCACGGTAATTGTATTTTTAGTACTTTATAGCAATTTTTTTTTTGTCCATACACATGATCATGAGTGGGCCAGATGTCGATGACGCTATAGTTATAGCTATAGCTATAGCTATATAGATATACCTGCCTCTGTGGTTTCACCTCTCTCTCTCAAAAAATGTTGATGTGGTTTTAGATTTTCGCGTTAAAACAAACAAACAAACAAACAGGCATTTCAGGCTGGCAAATGGACATCAGAATAGTTGGACGTGCACCAAACCAGTGGACAGATCGCACGGGACGAATGGTGCTGCAGCGGTGTGTGTGCTGGGTGTGTGTGTTGTGTGTGTGTATATAACCTTCCGACGAATTGCTTTAGTTTTTGTTTTGTACCGCATTTTTGTCAATTGCCAAAAGGCAAAGGCAACTTTTTTGATGGTCATTTGATTTTTATTATTTATGACAAAACGTGAAGCACTTTGGAAAGCACTCGCAACTGTAGGTGTATGTGTGTGTACACTGAAAAAAATACCACTTTCTAAAATCCAGAACATTCATCTTAAATATTTGGTTCTTGAAATAAGAATATTTTAAGACCAAATTACTAAAACTAAAAAATTAATCTTGAAAATCGTATGTTTTAATATAAGAATAAAATTCTCAAATTGAAATATTTTGTTCTTAATATGAGACCATTTTCAGACCAAATTACTAAAACTAAGAATATTATTCTAAAAAATCTTAAGTTCTTAATATAAGAATAAAAATCTTAGATCTTAGATATTTTTCTCTAAACAACACACTTTTTGAGACTTAGAATTCACAACTAGTTCTGGCGTCTCAAAGTTGACATTAGGCTTGGATCTTAAAATAAAGAACTTGTTGTTAATTGAAATGTTCTTAGAATCAAGATGTGTTTTCTAACTTTAAGATTTTCATGTTCTCGACGCATTTTTTAGACCAAAGTTCTTAGTTCTGAGACCAAAATCTTGATTTTAGATCCTTTTTTATCAGTGTAGCTCCTTGGTTGTAGTTGTAGTTGTGTTTGTCTTTTAGCAATGACTGCACACTCGCACACCCACCATGTGTGTGTGTGCGTTTACCCAGCAGATACTTTGCCTCGATTGTTTTTGCAAACTGTTGCGATTTGAATATTTTGTATAAATAGCACATGTGGCATAAGTTCTAATTTAGTTGCTGACATTTTTTGTTTGTCTGCTGGTGGCATGAAATTTTAGGCTAGATTTACGATCCATTTATGTATGTAATTACCAAAGCGAATTGCATAATCCAGGGCCGTAGTTAATGCCCAATTGAATGGACCACGCCCACAAGTCCACCATTCGTATACTCACAATTGCAACAACAGTTGTGTTTTTGCTTTAAATTTTACAAATATGTATGCTTATACCCTGTACACCTTAGAAAGGGTATCATAAGTTTGGTAAAAGCTTGTGGAAAAAACGAATTTATAATATATGAGCTAGGGAATGGAATTTGCTTTGAACCCGTTAGTAATATCTTCTAAAAAATCTGTTCTTTAGCACTCACTTAATATTTATAAAAACCAAGTAAGCTAAATTTATTATTAATTAAATATAAAGAAATCAGTATAAATATTTGGAATCTTTTGGAACAGTAGTGTCCAAAACACACATAAAAAGTGTATCCCATGAGATAGCACAAAGAAAAAAAAAATTCCTTTAGAGAATATCCTTATTTTTTCGCTTGTTCCCTAAATACAGCTTAATGTTTTGGAGATAGCTTATAAACTTTGCAAGGGATCAGGTTGCATCAGATTAAGGTCTAACTTTCTGTAGATTTCTGGATCCTCAGATAAAGTTTTATTTTATTATCAGATTAAGCTCTGTAGAATTCTGTATCTTGCTCTATCTTCTTGTTACCTTTGAGTCGAGCATCCAATCGTGTGTCACCAAGAGAATTTCTAAAAATATTTGGTACGAAATATGCGCGCACCACTGACGCCAAATTGAAAATATAGAATTGAGTAATTGGCGTTCTAAAATTATTTCAAATGCAGAACAAGAATAAGTCATATGCGAAACGAGTACTAAACGCAGTCCTCGTGTTTAGAAAATGTTTGTCTACTCAATGTTGATTAATTGCAAGCATTGATCAATTCTTTTCATATTGAATAATGGTTGACGAATATATCTTAAAGACCCCATTGAAAGCTAATGAAACAAGATATACAGGCCTGTTCCGGTTTTCACTTGTTTTTTGCGAATTTCAATCCGCAAGATTTGACCGAATTTCCCTGAAAATTCCTTTACATTTCCTACGAATTACCCTCCGAATTTCCCTTCCACATTGTGTTGAGTAATTTTTTGCAGAACAGTGCTGGAAAATGTTCTGAGCGAATCAGACATTTGCGTCAAAAGAATTTTCGCCTGTTAAAATGTGTAATTTATTCATCAAATATTTATATAATCATAAGTCGAAACATTTTTCAAAGGTAAAACCTACTTTCGTTATAACTTTTGTATTTTTGAAAGTGCGGGTTGATTTCAGTGTTGAGAAATGTCTTTTTGCAGAGTTGTCAATTGTTGCACAGTGTTTGTTTACAAAAATAATCAGTTCTTTTTTGCATTAAATTTTAAACTGTTTTGTCCAAACATGCATTTAAAAAACAATAAATTGAATTCTTCACTTTACGCAATACTTAAAAATACTTCAATTGTTGTTTAAAATATGTACCAATATATTTACTAATTTCTTCACATACAAGGGCAGCCCTTATAAAGTTGCCATTCACTTTCACAAACACTTGCGGAAACTGGAACAGGTCGAGCAAATCCGACAAAAATGTTAGGTTAGAGTCTTATCGATTTAGAGGTATGATGAAATAATAATTATTTAAAAATAAAATAAATTATTATTTTTTTATCTGATAACGTTGTAATATTCCTAAAACATTGAAGTATTTAATAAATATTTGATTTTCACTTTAATTTTATGCTAAGCATGCCAAAATCATCGATTTAACCCTTCCGAATTCAAACTCACTAGCTCAATGTCACGTGAATTCAATTCGCAAAATCTTGCCGAAAGTGAAAACCGGAACAGCTAAGGGAAATTCATTTTCCCAAAATCTTCCCGAAAGTGAAAACCGGAACAGGCCTGATAGTTTATCTATAGATTGATCAAAAATAGACAGAAATATCAACGCAAACTGTGATAGATATTAGAAATCAATTTCTTAATTTTCAATTTTATAAATGATTACAATCTTTTGCATCTTTTCTATATTTTTACCGTAAGCTGACTGGCACGATCACCCAAACTTTTCAGCTGCTCCAGCATTTTCTTGGGCAAAAATGTTTGACCCTCCAGTTTGCGATCCATGTTGTCAAAGTTCTTGCCACGAGCGTAAGGTGGCTGATTATTGGTTTCCAGGAAGTAGTTGCCAAGTGCCGTGCGACGGGTGTGATACCCGAGCTCCTCCACATCATTGTTGGGCACACATGCCGACAGAAAGTCGTGCAGATTCTGGCAACGGAATGCCCAGAATTTAGTCGGCGAGAAAACAGATTCGGCATAATACTCAGCAGCCCGCTTGTGATAGCAAGCATTGGTGTCAACTGAATCGATATCTTGCAATAAATAACAAATCTTAGTCATGATTATAATCAGCGGTGGGCGGGCAGTGGCTCCGGGAGCAGCGGCTGCTCTAATAGGGTTGAATTCCGATTCTTGCCCATCGCTGATTATATGAATACTTACTATTCATGATGGGTCCACAATTTGGCTGGACGACGCCCTTGTTGGGATAGAAGTCGACGTGGCCCACAGGCTGCAAAATGCCATGAATTAAGATGTCCGTGTGAATGACGTCCACAAAGTCGGCATCACTCGGGTCCAGACGCTGTGTCAGATTGGACGTGAGAAACAGAGCCTTGGATGGATCAAGGGCCGAAATGCGAGACACCTTTGAGTGCATCTTCTCCAACTCGTTGGATGTAAAGGCAGCCGCGTGTGCGCCCAGGCCGAAGCCAATGAGATGGATTTGCTCAATGCGTAGAAACCCTTTGTTTAACAAATCTTCCAAAAATGCAGCCAGACATCGGGAAACAATGCGAATATTGTGGACTGACTCAACGTAACAGGGATCGGGAGTTAGGTTCGCATAGTCCACGGACAAGACGTCTATGTTGGGCAGGCGCAGTAACTCCGGAATCAGCTCAAGATTGGGAGTGGAGTTCCGGCTGCCACTTAAACTGTGTATCAACACCTTAAGCGGCCTTGTTATCCAAACATATCCTTGGTAGTTCACAGGGTCCAGCACACGTCCATTTGGATATTCTTTTCTATAAATTTGAACAGGATGGTAGCATTTCCTTGAATATTAACTATATTATATTTACGTATAGAGCCATAATGTAACGTTTGAGTTGGGGCAACTATTATCATCCACCGTAAAGCATTGAGGCTGCATTTCGTTGCTGAATCCTAAAAACAGCTCCAGACTAAAACAGCCTTTAGTTCAAAGTACAAAGTGAGAAAATTAGAGTATCGTATTAAGCTGATTTTAAAATTAATCGTA
Organism: Drosophila subquinaria; assembly: GCA_037043405.1. Lineage (NCBI taxonomy): Eukaryota > Metazoa > Arthropoda > Insecta > Diptera > Drosophilidae > Drosophila > Drosophila subquinaria. Next base: position 423,348 of record JBAMBL010003070.1, read on the forward strand.
TCTTTGATTACCAAGTAGAAGCCATAGTTTAAACATCTTTCTGATTCTGTTGTCGTTTATATGACAACTGAAATAAATAACCAAATTTAGTATACCTTAAGTAGCAAATCCCATTTACAAACATGACTTATTCAATTAGTCAAGCTTTTCTCTCATTACATAAGTCAAATCAAGATTTTCTTCAATTTGTTACAGACACATTTTGATAAATATACAACTTGGCGCCCAACGTAGGGCATGGATCGCTCTAATTTCCAAAATGTAATTGCCAGAGAATGTTTTTCAGGATCAATAATGATTCAACTCATATGTCTTTATATCTACAAATGCGTCTCTTAATTTATTAGTGATGCCTTATTACAGTTTTTTGATATTGATAAGATTTCATTAATTACTAAGATACAGTTATGGTTACACGTTTAGAATGTGAAACAAACCAATCAACTGTTTATGTAAATAGCTTAACAAAACTAATAAGTCATGCATAAACGGCGGATATTCTGTTTAAAGTTTACAATATTTGAGTAAAGGTTTTCAGTTGTCAGTCGGTTGGCAATATTGTTAGTAAAATGTTGAAACTGTGGCTCATACTTGGTAACTAAAGAAATAACTTATTATCAGATTTTAAATATACATATGTTACTTTATTATCTAGGTTTTTTGGAGCTGTTCATCACGGTCCGTGCTCAAGATTGCTTTCAGCTGGAAGACACTGAATGCCCCAATTCGAATGTTAACTTTTGGTTATATAAGTAAGCATTGCATATTCTAGTTATGTAGTTCATAAAGTAATCCTTTTCAATTACAATAGCTCTGATGAGCCATATGGCTCACAAATAGATCTGGACAAACTATACGAACTCAATTTGAAAGCACACGAGCTGCTGAAAGTGATAATCCATGGCTTCGATTCGAATTACGCATCCACGCCCAACTTGGAGCTGGTCCCACAATTCCAACAGATTCCCAATATCAGCATCATCTCCGTCGATTACTCGAGTCTTGTGCCCGATCCCTGTTATACACAGGCTGTCCACAATGCCCCCATCGTCGGTCGTTGCATTGGCGACTTTTTAGCCTCCATTTATAATTTCAAAGCTTTGGTTCCAGACAAGCTGCATCTCATTGGCTTCGGCATTGGTGCCCACGTGGCGGCATTTGCATCCAATCGTTTAAAGAGCCTTGGCATAAAGGTGCGCCACATTACAGGCCTCAATCCGGCCAAGCCGCTGTATGTTACCACAAATCGCACAGAGCGCTTAGATGCAAGCGATGCGGACTTTGTGGATGTCATTCACACAGACATTATGATTCATGGACTAATGCAGTCTGTGGGCCACGTCGACTTCTATCCCAACAAGGGCGTCGTCCAGCCAAATTGCGGACCCATCGACGACAGTAAATACCTCTCCAATTAATTGCTGTTATTAAACCCGTTTTTAATCCCCTTTAAATCCCTCTCAGTTGACACTAATCGTTGCTATTCCCAGCGAGCCGCTGCTTACTACGCCGAGTCGATCACCTCTTCCACAGTATTCTGGGCATTCCGGTGCCAGGATCTGTATGCCTTTATTATGGGAGAATGCAAGCCCAACAATGACGTGGAACAAATGGGATACTATGTTCGTGAATCGGCACGCGGCAACTATTTCCTGATGACCAATAACGAACCACCCTACGCCAAAAGCAAAGATTTCACCAACTTGGATCGCACTCTTTATGGCGAAACGTATTTGGGCGATGCTCTATTATCCAAGCTGAAGGAATTGGGGCCCTCGATTCGGGGGCTAACCTCCAAAATAGGCAAATAATCGGGTACGCAGAGTAGGGACTGCTAATACACCTTTCAATTGTATTCATACACATATTCATATTCATATGGTACCATTGCTGCTGACAGGTGGACAGGCGGACGAGAACAGCATCGTTGTGTCAGCGCCTTGTTGCCTAACATTTTGCTGAGCACTCGCGTCGTATGCGCAATATTTATGACACCTGCCAAACAATATGATGCCCATGCCGTTGCACTGTGGTCGAAGCTATACATAATTCAATGCAAAAAAGAATAAAACTTAACAAACAACACAAGAAAATAAATATTCAATTTGAATAGAAGTTAATTCATGGCCTGCCTGTTATATACAATCTCAGCATAACTTTAAAAAAGCTCTTGGACCGAAGTTGTTAGTCGATAACAAATTGAAATGTAAACTCGTTAATTTAACCACTGTGCGTTGTGCAATGCCCCCGTCGCTGTTTGTGTGTGTGTGTGTGTGTGCGTGTGTTTTTTAAAGAGTTGCTGACACACAAATATAGAAAGCAATTTCACGCGCCTTTGGCTTCTAGTTAATGCGGAACACAATGGAATTTTCGGCTGTCGCAGCGACGTTGAAGAGCCCAACAAGCGACGGGGGCTGGCGAGGGGCGAGACATAAGTTTTGGTTGCGAGGGAGGACTTTGCCGACTATCAACTGCCAACTACCAACTGCCAAACTAAACAAGACGAGTTGCCAAACAAGTGGTTGCATTCCGTAACTAAGAAGCGCCCGCCAGTTGGATACTCGTATATGACTTTCAAATGCGAGTTGTTGCCCTGTGGCAATAGAAATGCAAATCAAAGCAGGCAACAAAGTTTGATCGATAGAATTCAAAAGCGGCTGTTAGAAGGGCTTAGCATTTTGGCTATATTTTTGGAGCAGCACAAGCACACGGAGAGGCCAAGAGTACACAGCTGTGAAGCAGGAGCAGGCATGGAGGAGCTGCAGGATGCCAGCATTCATCATATGACAGCCAAAGTAATAGCCGCCATCAAGAATACCAAGTGCTATGAACCCATTTACGAGGAACTGCAGCGACTGGTGGCCAGTCCCAGTGTCGATAAGAACGATATGCGCAACACCCTGGAGGACGCCATCAAGGCGGCGGGTCTGGAGACGGAAATACGCAATATGATATACAACCTGGTGCGCAGTCGCCTGGAGAAATTGGATGTGGGCGATGCCAAACAAAGCTCGGTAAGTTTCAAGTGCTTCATTCTATTGCATTTTAATTATTTTTCATTCTCTCATTTAGAAAGCCACGCAGAGCGATCCTTTGGGCTATCTAAAGCGAGCTGGCGTTCTGTGGGATCGGCGGGTTCGCAAGAGTCTCAATGCCATGTGCGGGGAGTTGAAAGTGCCGTTGCACGGCCAGCCGCGCATCAGCGCCGATCGCGAGGACTTTGTGGCCAAGTGGAACGAACTAAGCAACTACAATATGGGTGAGACAGTAAATTAATTGGGGCATCCTGAAAGTATGCAACATAAATATATTGCATACTCTTGAGCTGATAAATACTTGAGCACAGTGATACTTAGCGCCATCTATTGGTCTATAGCAAGTTTCAACGCACAGCTTCTTACTACTAAATACTAAACAATTTCATTGCATACTTTTAAGCTTAAAATATCCAAAAGCGCCACCTGGCGATTAGTGACAATTCTAGAATTTTGTAGTTTATTGCATTCTTGCATACTCCCTACGTATATGAACCTAAGCGCCCTCGATTGGTCCGTAGAAAAACAACAATTTATGGTTTCAAAAATGTACGTAATATAATTGCATTGCATACTTTTGTGGCGTAGACAAAACTGCTCTTGTGTATTATATTATTATTTTAAGCAGAATCTTATTCTCCTCAGCAAATTCACAACTTCGTTAATCTGAATTCCTTAATCTTACAGATCTTGCCAATTATCGGCCCGTATATGCTCCAAAGGATCTTCTGGAGGTGCTACTTTCACTAAAAGGACCCGCCAGGAGCACAGAAAGTACTGAGTAAGTAAATGAGTAATTCTTGCTTCCTTAAATATTTATTTCCTTGTTATCATACGCAGTCAAATACCACAATGGGAGTTCTCACATATAGCACTACCCGTTAAAAATCTGTTTGAACTGCGAACACATTATGCGGATCTGTTGCGCAGCGACCTCTACAGTGTGCCGGACTTGAATGTGCAGTGTCAACGCATTCTGGACAGCAGACATGCCCCAATGTGCCAGCAGTACTTGAAGAAGGGCTGTACGCCGGCTCCATACCGCGGGGCGCTTTGGGCCTCTGTGCTAGACAGCAAGCTGCATGACTATGTGAGTAACGAATCTTATGAAAATGTCAGTGCTCCTGCCAAAAATCTTTTTAGTGTTAAAAGTAGTACAAAAACGACATTTTTAATCATAAAACAAAATAAGATAATTTTAAGACATGGTATCTTTTTTGCAAAATTAGTATGTACATATGTATGTTAAATTCTTTCGTTGTTAAAACAACTTCTCACAATTAATCTAAATATACTGGGGTGCCACAGAAATCTCTTTCACCTGAAAAATGACGTAAATTTCATACAAATGTACGTCAAATTCAGGTGAAAGAGATTTCTGTGGCACCCCAGATAAAGCCAGTTTTATCCGAAGAGAGCTGTTCTGTTCTGTAAAATATATAGCCATATTCTCTATCTCTTCCACAGGACATTGAGTACTGGCAGAAGCTGCGCAACGTCGTGTGGACCACCGATCACATCGTGGACAAGCTTGTCTTTAAGGACATACAGCTAACGGCATCGAATGACGATCAGTACTTTGTGTTCGAGGACGTTCTTTATCAGGTGCTATTGTGCTTCTCCCGCGACACGGACATTGCCAACTGCGTGGAGTACGAATCGTTTCCCGTCAAGGGCAAGACCTATGAGGGTCCGCCCTCGGGCGTGGTGCCTTTTCATGGCATCTGCATGTTCGCCGCCCCCTTTTGCTATTTGTACGACTCTCCCGTATGTCTATACTATACGTTCCGGGCCTTTTACATACGCTATTGCCACCGATTGACCACGATTAATACGCATCCGCAGGGCATCGTTAGCCTGTGTTTACTGTTCGAGAAGCTGCTTCAAACCTACGAGCCACAGTTGTGGTCGCATTTCCGTGAACTGCAGATCCAACCGTAAGCAATGATTGTAAATAAATTGAATTATTTAAGATATTCTTTTGATTTATTCACAGCTTACGAGTGGTATTCAAATGGCTTATGCGCGGTTTCTCTGGACATTTGCCGCCTGATCAGCTGCTTGTATTATGGGACTTGGTAAGTTCATTTCCCATTCACCCGACTATCTCTTTTAATTCTTCGTACTCTTTGCAGATACTTGGCTTCGATAGTCTGGAGATCCTGCCACTGTTTGCCATTATTATTTTAAGCTTTCGCAAGGAGAGCATTATGCAGGTGGCCTCTCTCGATAGCATCGAGGCCATTTTGGCCGACCTATCGTCGATCAAAGTACTGCCACTGATGCAATTGGCATTAAGTCGCGACTAACGTTAGATTAACTGTCGTACAACCGTTCCAAATTCAAAGTATTACTTGTAAACTGTGTAAAATTCGGTGGCATATTTTCCATTGTGGTGAAGTTCTATCTCCTGCAAATTATACACCCATTTCAAATGACGTATAAAATTCAGAATATGATCAATCAGAATGGTTAATTTATTGTTCATGAGAAACATCAGTAAATAGTTATTATAGGAAACAACAATCATATAAATTCATTCATTCAATTGCGTGCCTCAAATTCTAGCCAAATGCCACCCTTAAGGGTTGCCATGAAGAAGGTTTCATCCAAAACGTTATCCTTGCGGGTCCTCGGATTGGGTTTGATATTAAAGTTGCGCACAATTTCAGCCAAAGCCGCCTTGAGTTGGGTAAGTGCAAATCGCATGCCTAGAAGTAAGAAACGCTGTGAAAGATTCCGGGTGTGATCAAAGCAATTCTACGCACCTGGACAAACACGTGGTCCGTCGCCCCAGCCAAAGAAGAGTCCCTGCTCACGATACTTGCGCACTCCTCCGTTCTGCTCCAGGAAACGTTCTGGCATATACTTCTCCGGCTCCTCGTAATAGTTTGGATCGTATTGGAGAGCATAAACTGGCACAATGACCACATCGCCAGGGACAACCTCAACGGCGACGCCATTCTTGTTAACGAACTCGAATCGTTCCGTGACGAGTTTACGTCCGGCCAGGCCAGGTGGGAACATGCGAAGGGTTTCTAGGACAAGATTTAGTACAGTTAGGATAGGTGGGATATCTTCTCTCACCATTTATGCAGGCATCCAGATAAGGCAGTTCGCTCAGCTGATCAAAGCTGATCTCTCCCGTTCCCAACTCCTCGCGTAGAATCTGTTGAGTCTTCGGATAGCGAGCCAGTTGAAGCAGAGTGTGGGCCAACACCAGGGATGTGGTCTCGAATCCATCGGTCAGGAAGGTCATCGTGTGGGAGGTTAGCATCATGGTGTCGAGTCCCTTCTTCTCCTGCAGCTGGAGCATATAGTTGAGGAAGTCCGCCCGATTTCGGTGCTCACCGTTTTCCCGGCGCAAATTGATGGCCCTTTGCATGATGTCGAAGAAGAAGTTCTCCACCTCCTTGGTGAAGAATGGCACACTGTAGATCTTTCGAATTGGGGGCCACAGGGTTGCCACCGTGTTGTAAAATATAAAGCCGAACGATTGCTCAAAGGTGCGCTTGATCATTCCGACCAATGGCGTTGGATTGTCGCTGAAACTACGCGACGAAATGCCCAAGACACAATCGGCCACCACTTCGGTGGTGTAGCAGAGACACAGGTCTTTCGTGTTCAGGCCGCCAGAGGGCGCCATGCGTTGCTGCTTACTTATATACTCGACAAACTGTTTGCAAATGTTTTGGGTAACTGAGTAGACGGCTTGAACCTGGGACAATATCACAAATATTAGACGCAACAAACACTTGAATCTTTTCGTTATCTTCTCACCCGATTGGGCGACAGTCCGGGCGTTATCTCAGCACGACGTTCCTTCCAATTATCACCCAAGAGCACGAACGGATTGTTTGCCAATATCTTGTCTTGTTTTTCATTATTAGTCTATCTCGAAGTTATTTAATTAGTACAGTCTGTCATAAGATTTTGTTATCAGTGTTAAGTACTCACAAATTGAGAGAATTCGTTGTCATGAAATCTACGAAACTCCGTAACATAAATCGCATGTGCATATTCCGGAGATAGGACCAGCAACTGCGGTGATCGAATGTTTATCACGCCCACAACATTGTCAGTATCCTTATACTTGCTGAAATATATAAAATAAAAACCGATTAATATACATATTTAAGTTTTCGTACATATATTCCCATCATTATTACCGATATATGTCGAGAATATCGTAAGTCACATGTTGCTTTTGGGTAAATACACTCGGAAAACTGCCAATAAACGGCCACGATTTAACGGTTTTGATGCCGCGTTTGGTCCAGTAGCTAAAGTTCCATACTAGAAAGATGTAGACAAGGCCTATCAACAAGGCCAGCAGCAGAAGTGTTACAGTGCACGGACACATTTGACAACTTTGCCTGCACGCAGACAAATCAAAACTAAATTCTAGTTGCGCGTTTGTTTGTCTCAATGCTGATTGTCGGTGATGAACGAATGCGATATCAATTGGCTTGAATGAACCTGAACTTGATTACGAAAGTCCAGGAGCGGACTTTCTAAATTAAATAAAAAACATTTCGACACAAACACTTAAAGCAATACACACATATTTCAATCGGGCGCGAACTAAAACTAATGATGAGCGAGCGAGCGCATTGTCACTCTCTCTCTCTCTCTAACTCATTGTCACGCTTTCAATGCAAAACAAAATAAATAGCACACACACACATGTAAAATCGTGAGGTTTCTACTGTTAACGCTAGATGGCGCTTTGAACATTTCATAGCTTTCAGCCTTGTAATGTCAACATTACTTTAAAGCTTGTGTTTGCAATTCAATTATTTAAATTAATCTTGCAACAACAATAAATGGAAATACAACAAAACGGGCATTATCAATAATAAAATTAAATTTCCATTTAATTTTATTGTATCTTATCTCTCCTGACTTGGTGTTGTTGTCGTTGCTCGATGTTGTTAATTAACGCTCCCACATATGGGAATCTTGAGTACGAAAACAATCTGTATTTTTATCTGTAGCCCAGAAATAATTCAAACTACTCTGATTTGGTTAAATGGTCCAATAGAGCGCTAGTTTTAATGGAATTTTCCATAATGAAAGCCAATATGCTCGTATGTAAATAATTTACCCATTTCCCATTTGCAGTTTGAATTTGAATTTTGGTTGCAAATTGCATGTGCAGCATATTTTTGTATGCCTATAATTACCACACACACACACACACACACACAAACACACAAAATTACAGAAAAAGGAAAATTGTAAAGCAAACAAAAAGAGAACAGAAGAAACAATAACAACAAGAGCAAAGTGGCAGCTGGATAGTCGAAAAGTGGGTCAATTTCGGCGTTATTGGTTTAGTGGATCAGCCCGACTACGCAAAAGGCAATTTGAGTCGTACACACACAAAGGAACATTTATTAGATCAATGTCTTGGCAGCAGCAGCAACATCATCAGCAACAACAGCAGCAACAATAATAAGAACAACAACAACAAGAGGCAGCCCACGAGCAACAAGGAGAATAAATTGAGAATTGCAGCGAAGACTGCAGCCCACTCGAATCGAAAATCAAACGAATTACTAGCATTTGGCCAATATACTATAATAATGGCTAAACGCCCAACCAATAGCAACAACATCAACAGCAACAACTGCAGCAGCAGCAGCAACATGTACGCAATAATCACAACAGCAGCAGCAACAACAGCGACTGCAACTGCAGCAGAAAAGAAACTGCCGCCACATGCAGCAACAAATGTATGTGGCAACTGCCCAAATGGGCGGAAACCCAGAGAATCCTCCCCGGCAATAGCCCAACAATTTAAATAGAATTCAACAGCATTAATAAGGAAATCGAATTAAATTTGTTGCTGCTGTTTATGTACTTGTTGTTACTGCCGCTGTCGGACGTGTAGCAGGTTGTTGCTCATGTAGCTCATGTTGCTGCTGCTGCTGTCGTTGTTTGTTAGTTCGAAAAAAAGTAAAAAAATCTAATGATTTATTTAACAAGCTCAGGTCGCAACAACGTAAATCCAATCATGCTGCAAACATTCTACCCTCCTATACCCTGTAACCTGTAACAAAAAGTACAAAAGTTATGCAATTATATTTTACAACTTTATCAACAAGCAAGTCAATCAAATTTTATAGAAATTTCTCCTGTTAATCTCAATTGGAAAATTCTTTATTATTAATAAGATTGCAGGATTGCCAAAATGTAGCTTTGTGCAATTATTTTAAGCCAAGTTTAGTGGAACAACTGCAACAACAGCAGCAACATGATTTTCTTTTTTGCTAATAACTTAGCTCAACTTGTAATGCACATGAGTATTCATTTATGATTTGCTGAAGTAAGCATAGATTAAAAATATATAGATAAAAAATATTCGACATTGCGAGTAATAAATAAATAATTTAGATGGCAATAGTAGTCAATAGTCAACAATCTATAGTTAATCATCAGCAAACAGATAGCGCATAAATGATAAAATCAAACTAAAATAAATAGGTTGTATTTTAAAATTAATGAATTAGTGATAAAGGGTAAGCTTAGATACACCAGAAAGTCAATAATTCAATAATTGTCAGCTCTAGCATTTAGCTAAACGGTCAATCATTTGAATTTGCCACCCGAGGGATCAAGATCGGAGATTGTCTTAGGAATCATACAAAATATCTGTGGTTTAGTAAAGATAGATCATATCACTCGTTTCCTAATTAATTGGTGTGTGTCGTTTTTCCGAATGTGCCACAGTTACATTGTGTGAACTGTTAACACAATTGCAATCACTTAGCGCTGCAAACAAAACCGCTGATGATCTTCATCAGCTTCCCTGCCCAGAAGGGGAATGTTACCCTCTCTTTGATATTGTGGTTGTTGTTGCCCATACGCATTGTGTCCAGCCGACGAGCGGGGGGAATTTATGACTTCACAGTTCTCGCTTCGCAAAGAGCATTGAAACGGGTTCGGGAACGGGAACAGGAACGGGAACGGGAGCGGCAACTGGAGCTGCATTGTGAGCGGCAACGGGATCGGGAATGAGAATGGGATCGGGAGCAAACCTTGCGTAGTCGTATTGTGGTCCAACTACCGCAATTTATGATCAGTTCATTTAGGTGGCCCATTGTCTGCAAAGTTTATGCAATGTTTTTTTTTTGGCTTTATATCAACATCTGGAATTTGTAACGCTGCCGCCTTGGCCTTTTCCTTATGTAACTTTCAGCTGAAGATTGCAATCATGTGATTCTTCTTCTTCTGCTTCTTCATCGTCTTGCTAACGCGCTAACCAAATATGTACGAGCCGAAAACGTGATGTGAACAAATTGTTATATCCTTAAAAAGCAAACAGATTTCCGCTGGCTGCATCAGAGATGCAACTAAATCCTTAGAAAACTCCCAGAGGGTCCCCGATTGGGTCACTGCCGCTGCCACCTCTGTCTCAGAAGGTTCCCCGGGGCCATTTGAAAATCAATTTGGATCCATTTATGTTTCACACGACTGCCAAAAGCACAAAAGCACTCCCAGACGCCTAGTATTAAGAAGACTTGTTCTAGCCATATCTGAGAATCTCACAGCTTTTGGCTGACTTTCGTTTTTCCGACTTCCCAATTTCACATGTAGATTGTGTCCGATGATGCGATGTGCCCAGAATGTGTGTTACCGGGTCTCTGTCCCAGTCCCAATCCCAATCCCCAGCCGAATCTCAATCCAAATCCCAATCGGCTGAATGTGGCACAAACAGTAACAATTACCAATTGTTTATTTGCTTTTACAACGTGTTGTTGCCATTGCCTGGTCTCATTGGTGGTCTCTGCCTCAGTCTCAGTCTCTGCCTCTGTCTGTGGGCTCTTTGCTGACTGTTGGTAACTCGGTGGCTCAATGGCCTCGGGGATCGGTGGATCGGTGGGTCGGTGGCTCGATGCCTCTGCGAATCCATCAATTGCTTGTTATCTTGATCAGGAAGAGCTGCAAATTCGCCACCGCACTCGGGTCTCTAATTTGTTTTCATGCATTGAAAAACTTTCCATCCACAATTTAACAGTTGGATGCTTTCTTTGCTCTTGCTGGCTTTTCATTTCACTAATGACAATTAATGATCCTACACGTTTATGGAAATGGAAATGGAAATGCAATGAAACTGAATGGCCTTAAAGTGCAGGTGAAGAAAGGTGAGAATAGCTTTAGAATAGGAATAACATTCAAGAAACAATTATTATTTTTTGATAAGTTTTATTCTAAAAAAAAAAGCTGTTCAAGTTCAGTTATATTTCGATACATATTTCAATTGCATTCTCGATTCTTGAAATTCGAGCATCACTGCGATTCGTTTGGAGCCCAATTAGGCTTTCAATTGACCTGCAATATTTGTGGCACTTTCAATACATTGTTCCCAGCTTAAGTACCAGGCGGTTTCAGCAGTCGTAAATCGCAGCCCGAAACAATTCTGAAGACCAGCCCAAATACCGAATGCCGAATGCGGCGAACGAAAAACTAGGCAAAAAGTATGCCAGCGACATTTGTAGTTTGTTTTTGCTGTTGCTGTTGTTGCTGCTGTTGCTGGCATTGCCGTTTTGTTGCACGTAATTGTTGTTGTGGTTGCACGTTGCCTGTTGCACGTTGCATGTTGCCACTGCGCACAGAAGTTGTCATCGTCAATTAGTTTAAAGGTAGTATAAATTTATGTTAACAGCTAACAAACATAATATCTCCCGAGAGCTGCAGAGAAAGAGAGTTTCAAGCCGCAGAAAACAGAAGCGAGGCAATTTTCCCTTTTGGTGCTCCACACAAAGCAATGCAAGAGATGAGCACGTGATTAGATCACGACTTTAACACTAAGTAAATAAATAATTATAATTAATGCAAGCAAAAGCTTAAATAAACAAATAATAAATATAAATTAGCTTCAATTTGTTTATTAATTTGATTTATTTGCTCACACGCCCATCTCTATGGACAGCTTCCGATTCTGTCTGCAGCCGGCATTGTCTTGGCGCCTTTGAATTTGTGGCCTTTATTTAAGGCAAAACACGGGAGGGCCATTACGACAGGAAACGAGCTGTGATCCAACTGCTTGTGTTTTCTTTTATTTGTTGTTGGCCTTAAAGTATTTTATTTGTTAATAAAAAAGCTTAAAGCTAGTATCAAGCTATTCTGCACTTGCACTTAAAATTGTTTTATAACTAGTTGCTTTTTAGCCAACAGACGCACCATCGGCTCGTTGGTCTAGGGGTATGATTTCCGCTTAGGGTGCGGGAGGTCCCGGGTTCAAATCCCGGACGAGCCCAAGGTGTAATAATATTTTAAATTTTTTTTTTTCATTTTTTAATTAAAAGTCAATATTTGTACGTCTTACGGCTGCGAAATTTTAAAAATTTTATAAACTCATTTTAATTAATAAATTATTTGTTTTTTATTTATATTTATCAAATTTGAAATTTGCTGAGCTTGTAATTTGAAGAAAAAATGAAAAAGCAATGCATTTTCTTGGCGTCAGCCACGATGTCAGAAAAATACTGGTTTTTTATTGCTACTAACTCAAATAGCGAATTTGACGCACTCTGTTCAACTGGCTCGTTGGTCTAGGGGTATGATTTCCGCTTAGGGTGCGGGAGGTCCCGGGTTCAAATCCCGGACGAGCCCAAGTAAAACAACTTTTTTAAATTTTTTTTATATCAAACTATAAACAATGATTTATATTTTATTAAATTTTGTTGCACAAATAACGACTTAATTGTAAATAATATTAAATGTGTTGTGTTTTCCACTAATATGGTATGAATAAAATTCCATCAGAAGTAAAATATTTGATTAATACCAATGGTTAACAAAACAAATATATGTATATATTTAGGGTTTTACAAGTAAATATTTATATGTATATATATATGATGCAAAACAATTTCGATATAGTATTAAAGACAAAAACACAACAAGTTACATGTAATGCCTTTCTATACATTCAATATGCATAAATAGTTGAGCAAGTTTTATGGTTTAGTTGGTGTTCTTCGATTTGATTTGATTTGACCTAAACACTACATAAATAAATGACACATTTCATGGACATAGAAAATTCGGGTAAATGTTACAGATACAATAATAGAAAAGCTGTTGATAAATACATAAATTGTTTGCTTATATTTTGTCAAAATGATAAACCATTTTGTGCCAATAAATGAAACGCGTGCTGTGGTTGTTGTTGTTGTTATTATTGTGAGTTGTGTTGTAGCTGCTGATGCTGCTTTTGTTGTTGTTGTTGTTGTTGTTGTAGTTAGTCTTTCCATTGCTCGACGTCCCTTCCAGTATGCATTGGAAGGGGGTGAACAGTCGTTGTTAGTGTATAACTCAATCTCTTGCTCTCTATCATTCCTAGAAGCTTGGACAAGCTGCTGCTGTTGCTGCTGCTGCTGCTGCTACTGCTGCCAACATCACCAACATCATCTGTTGTTAACCAGTTTAGAAAATGATCTTTGCATATTTACATGTAAGTATTTCCGTTTGATTTTTGCATTTGGTTTAGTTCATTATATGTTAAATATTTATAATAATTTATTTATTTATTATTAGCACTAATTATTCTTTGGTTGTTCCACTGGTTCTGTTGTTCTTGGTTATTTTCAATTGATTTCCCATTATTTTGCCTTCATTCATTCTCGTTCTCATTGTTCATTGTGCTTTTTCTTGTTGTATTGCATTGTCCGGGTTGTGCTGTTGTTGAATGTTAATAACGGCATCCGTTTTATAGATTCGTTTGTGACTGGGTCCCTTTGGATCGGGCATCTTTATAATTGCTACAGCTGCTGCTGCACTTGATGATGATGATGGCGATGTTGATGTAGATGTTGATGCTGGTGGTGATGACGATGATGATGCTGGTGATGTTCTTGCAGTGGATTTTCGCAAATTCTTTCCAAACGTCGAGTTGCTTTTTAGACCTTCAAAAAAGAGATTAAGAAAACGATTCTATTTAGTGCTGTTTGCATTGATCAACTGTTATACTGTTATACAGATACGAGTATGTGTGCCATATGTGTTATATTATAGTGGAAGCCAACAAGTATTATACTAAAAATGCGCTTACGTCCCACACCAAAAAAATAATCAATATAACAAAAACAAAACAGCGACAGTGAAAGACAGAGAGAGAGAGACATAGAGTGGGTGATGGGGAGTGGGGGAGAGTCTTGTTTCGCGATGTGTGTGCGAGATAGAGAGAGAGATACTGAGAAATGTGAAATGCATTTCGTTTACCTTGGAAACATAAACGATTCTGATATATGGCAAATATATCGCTGGGCTTGTAGCACGGCTCATAGGCGAGCTCATCGCTGTTATCGACGCAATCGAGGCTATCGACTATATCGACGTTATCGATAATATTGCCACTATCATAAATGTTGGCGGCAGACACTTGGCAACGATACTGCTTATGGGAGGGTATCACAAACAGGTTCTGCTCCAATTTAACGGGCGCTCTCGATGCCGCCTCAACGAGCTTTGTGTCTCTAGACTCTAGAGTTGATCTTGTTGTTGTTGTTGTTGTTGTGTTTGTTTCAACCATTATTTGTGGTGCACTTGGAACAGGCTTTGATTGTGGTTGAAATATTTGGTTGTGGTTGGTGTTGTGTAGTTGTTGTTGTTGTTGTTTGTGTGTTGTGGAAGATGGTAACAAAGTGTATTAGTTTTTGATTTGTCTGTCTTTTTGTCTAATCTTAAGTGTTAGTCACAGGTTTTTGGTCTCTAAACATATACAACATAATTAGTTAAATTAATTGCTTTGCTCACCTCGCTATCTTCACAGGAAGCATCCTCCTTGTTGCCCCTTGTCAGACCTTGAACGAAGTGAACATCGCTGCCAGGATCATCAGAGGCCAGATGGGCACGAAATTGTTGATTTCTGTGATAAGAACGTGTTGTGAGTTAGCTGTTCTTTGTGCTTGTGTTTGTGTGTTGGGTTCTCACCTGAGCTCCAGCTGTTGCATTTGCTGAAAGTGCCTCAATTTCCCATTGGCCAGATGCAGTTTCTCCTCGAGGGCAGCATTCTCCACACACTTGATGGAATACTTCTCCGAAAAGGACAAAATTTCCAGACGCAGCTCATCGAGTTCCTCTCTAAGATACATAGGTATTTAAGCATTAGTGGTATTCCTTGTTATTATTTAGTGATAAGCGGCAACTTACTCCTTCAGCTTGACGCCATCTCCCCGCATGTGTTCACCCCGCTGCACCTGAAGCAGAAACTCAGCCTTGAAGCGTGCCACCTCCCGTTGCACCTCGCTCTGATGTGCCTTTCGCATGGCATCCAGTGCGGCCAGTGTTGCCTAAGGTTAAAAGTTGGATAGTGATAGGAAAACATCTTTAATGCAATGCAGATTCATCAACATAAAGCGAAAAAACTAAGTAATTCACACATTTAGAATTGTATTTATCACAAAGATTTTACGACTCGACAAATACTCGTAAGTTCGAAAATTTAAGCACAATATATTTGTAAATTCAATTTTCAAAATGAACAGTGAGTTTAAAACGTACAAATCTTCAAAATCTTTATAAAAGATTTTTTAAATCTGTTTTTAATATTTGTAGTATTTTAATATTTCAATGTTTAAATGTTTTTTTTCAATACTCTAATCCAGCGGTGGGCACGAAATCTGAATTCGGGAGCACTACAGCAAAAACTACAACAACGCGTCTTTTGTGTTACTTCACGGCGTCGAATAGGCATAAATAAAGTTGGGAGCAGCCGCTAGCTCCCGGAGCCCATGCGTGCCCACCGCTGCTCTAATCTTTTTAATAAAGATTTTTTGTACTTGCTTAAAAATTTTACGAATTTTACGAGGTCCCCACTTTTTTTTCTCTGTTTACCCACCTGTGTCTCCTCGGCTAGCGCTGTTTCCTTCTCCGCCAGCAGTCGCTCAATTTCCAGCTTATGCTGCTCCTCCATGTCACAAATGAGACGGCGATGCGATGACTCCATGGCGCTTAGACCTTTCTCGCAGAGTGTCTGAAAAGGAAGATTGATTTTTTAAAGATGTAGGGATAATGGGTATTTCTCTAAGCGACCAGAAAGAGTGTGAATTAATTATAAAAACTATTTACTGACCTAACTAATTAAATTGTGAAATAATTATTGATATTTTATTTAAATGTTGATCATATTTTTAGTTGTTTCTGTTCAATTGTCAACTGAGTTACAACATACCCTCAGCTGCTCGATCTCGGTCTGGTAACGCTTGCGGAAGCTCTGCTCGTCGACGGCGTTGGCGTGCTCGTGGCGATAGACCTCGCGCAGACACTCGAGCTGCTTGCCATGCTCCCGTTCCAGGAGATCGAGGCGCTTCTCCAGTCGCTTGCAACGCTCCTGTTGTCGGCCCAGCTCGTCGCTGAGCTCGTTGCGCTGCTGCAGCAACAGTTGTTGCTGCTGCTCCTGTGTGGCGCACTTGTCCAGTGCGATGGCCAGTTCGCTCTCTCGCTGCTCCAGCAGCTGCTCGCTGCGCTGCAGATCCGTCTCCGTCTGCTGCTGCAGTGCCGATAGCTTCTCCACACGCTGACGCAGCTCGCAGCACTTGTGGCAGGCATCCTGCAGGCAGGAGAGTTCCATATGCTCGCTGACCAGGACACAGGTCTCGGCCAGAGCCCGTTCCAGTTGCCTGAGTCCATCCTTGCGCTCGTTGAGCGGCGACACCGAGCGACGACTGCGTTGACCCGCCCGGATCTGTTGCAGCTGACTGAGACTCTGCTCCAGACGCTCCTTGGTGCTGAGCAGCACATGCTCCAGACTGTGCAGACGCTGCAGGAGATGGGCGTGCAGCGGGGACGACTGACTGCTGGAGTCGCTGCTGGACTCCGTCATGGACGTGCTGGACGTGCTGCAATCGGCGGCTGCGCCAATGCGCTCCACCTTCGTCTCCCGCTGCAGCTCGGTCAACTTGAGCTCCAGCTGCTCCTTGCCCTTCAGGGACAGGGATCGTCGGCGCTCCGACTTGGCCAGCTTCTGCTTCAGCGCGCGCACCTGTCGCTCCGAGGTGCTGTACTTGATGGTCAGATCCTGGATGCGAGCCGCCATCAGCTGCAGCTGCGCGCCGTCCTCCATCTGGCTGCGCTCCAGCTTCTGCTGCAGCGCCGTCTGGATGAGTTCGAGGGCGTCGTATTGATTCTGGGATTGCTTGAGCTCTCGCTTCATGGCTCGAATCTCGTTGACCGCCTTCTCGAAGCGACTGCGCAGCTCGTTGTACTCCTCGGCGAGCGAGTCCCGCTGCAGGCAGTAGGGATCAATGTCCGTGATCGTGGTCAGGTCACTCAGCGAGTCCATGCGCTTCATCTTGTGGCGCTGCAGGTTGCTCAGGCTGCTGACCACCTGGCTGTTGTCCGCCTGGAAGTCGCGCAGTCGCTTGTACAGACTCTCGTTCTCCTCGATGCCCTGCGCCAGCCGATCCTCCAGCTGCTTGATCTTGCACTGGCTCTCCGTCAGCTGCAGGCTCAGGCTGTGGACCAGCTCGGCGGCACTTTGCTTCGCGCTGGCCAGCTCCCCGTTCAGTTGCTGTTGCTGCTCCTGCAGCCGGGCCGTCAGCTCCTGCTCCGTCCGCTGCAGCGTCGTGAGCAGCTCCGACATGCGCGCCTCCCGCAGTTTGGCCTCGGTGCGCAGCGTTTCGCACTGTTGCTTGAGCTCGCGGTCCGGCCGAATCTCCTCCGGCACGGCCATCAGAGGCAGCTCGTCACTGGCCACACTGTCGACGGTGCTGCGTCGGGAGCTGGGCGGGGAGCTGCGACTGCGCTTGTGCAGGCTGGCCAGACTCCGGTTGCGCAGGCAGCTCCGCAGAACGGGCGGCGAGGGCGACAGGGGCGAGCCCCAGTCGAGGCTGTCCCTGCGTCCGCCCTCGGAGGCCGTGCGGTACTCCTCGTCCGAGGAGAAGTGCGGCCCGTTCGCCGGAGTGCCAGGCGTGGCCGGACTCGAGCTGAGCTGGGGCTGCAGCTGCGCCTTGATGAAGTCCTGCTCAATGTCGCTGGGCTTGATCTGTGATGTAGTCGCTATCGTTGCTGTCGTCGTCGTCGCCGCTGCCGTCGTTGTCGTCGCAGATCCCTCCAGCTGTTGTGGCAATCCTGCCGCACTGCGCAGCACAGCCAGCCAACTGTTCCTCGAACTGGGCGAGAGGCTGGCCAGGAAGAGGCGCTGCTTGTCCCAGGTAATGAGCTGGAAGGCGTGCTGTTTACTCGCACTCGGCTCCTCCACGACGTTGGACAGACTGTTGACATCGAGGACGCCGTCGAGCACGCCCCGCTCCTCGCACAACGGATCCCGGTAGTAGAAGAGCGCCGCTCCACTCAGGGTGAACCAGTGCTTGCTCCACTCGCCCGTCCGGTTGTCCAGCTTCATCAGCCAGCCCTTTTTGGCATTCAGCGACTCCTCGAGGCTCTTGCTCGACGTCTTGCTGGACACGCTGCTCTTGCTGGCCTTGCCCACCGATCTCAGCTCATCCGACTTGGCCATGTAGGTGGCACACAGGTCGTCCAGATTGCAGCCGCCATCGGGATCGCCGCGTTCGTGCTGATAACTCTTGGCCGGCTTCAGTTGCAGCTGCAATTGCAATCGACCCGCCGATTTGTTGCTGCCCTTCGCGTTGTCCACCTTTCCGGACTCCTGCAGTTGTTGTTGGGAGACCAGCACAGTGGGTATTTTCTTGACTATCGCGGACACAATCGCCGGCGTCGAGTTGGCCGCCAGTGGTAATGACTTTGGTCTCAAATTGACAGCCGTCGGTTGATCGTGGGATTTGCTCGAGGACGTCACCTGGAAATCGGTCTCATCACGCGATGTCTGGTATTGATGTTGGTAATGATGTTGATGTTGATGCTGATGCTGATTATTCAGCGCATTGTTGACGGCCATTGTGGACCAGCGTTTGCCCTGCTGTTGACTTAGGTTGGTTATCGTGTTCGTCATATCCTTGATGGACTTCTCATCCCGTCGAATGTCCTCAATTAGGAGACAGCCCGTCGGTTGCGAAACTGCAATGAAATAAGTAGTGAAATTGTTAATTAAAATGTATATTAAGGTTGCATTAAAGAAAGTCTTAAATAAATATGAAAGAAAGCAGGGATTAAAACCGAAACGAATATCGGTTTTAGTTACGGTTTCAGTTATGTTCGAATTTAGGTTTTCGGTTATCGGTTACGCAAAATCTTGGAATATAGGTTTCGTAACGGTGAACCGGTTTTAGTATGTTTCGGTTTCGAAATACCGGTATGGTTTCGGTTCTCAAAAAAAAAATTTCTTTGCAAAAATATAATTATAATAACAATATAATAATAATAATAAAAAAGGCATTATTTTCTTAATGTTACATTTTAGTTAGTTTAGTTACATTTTAACATTTTTATATTTCATTAAAAAAACTTTATTTATTTGCGGTTATTTAGTGCTATGAAAATTTGACCATGAATATCACAAATAAAAATTCAAATCAATCATAAAAAAAGTAATATCAAATATCAAAATGTTTAAAAACCCCAAATTAACCCTTATAAATGAAACGGTTACTAAAGGGTTATTTCGGTTTACAGAGTTTTGGTTTAAGGGTTTCGGTCAAATTTAAAATTTTTTTTTAATTACGGTTTTAGTTACGGTTTTAAATTTCAATCGGCTTTTACCTGTTAAAGGTTACGGTTTCGGATAGGGTTTTAATCCCTGAATGAAAGTCTTGTGAAGAAAAAGGGAAACTCTTTTCCAATTCAAATCGAATTCGCTCTCAAGGAGACTTCTTCTCTCCATTTCCAGGAAAGGAAGATGACTTTCCATTCAGCTATGAGGGAAATAGGGAACTGTAAAGGATTCTTCCTAACTCCAACAAAATTTGGATATTTCACTCCCAACTATGATATCAAAGAGAACAGCCAGTTTTTATTACTTCTCCGAAAGTTCTTTCCAGTTTTGGGTGCTCTATAAATTCATTAGATGAATCCAAATACACTTAGCTACGTATCATTCTTAGTAAGCTTCCCTCGACAAAACTCACTCTCAAAGCAAAAGGGCCGCATCTAGCTTTGATAATTGGCAAAACATTTTCATTAAGTGCATGGAAACATGAGAATTGTTTATTTGCCATGGGCAAAACCATATCAATGCCATGAAATTGACTGAAATTGGCTTTGGAGTTGCTATGGCCCGTTGATTTTGTATCCCTAACGATGTTAATGCCAACCATAAAGCCATAAAATGCAGTACGGTTAAGTTATTTGTGGGCAAATATAATAAAATTATCAAAACGAGTTGAATGGTAAGAGGATCCTCTTGAGGAGATGCGCGATAAGGCGGACAAGTTCCCTCGCCAAGTTACACGGGAGAAAGAAAGAGAAGAAGAGTGAGTGAGTGAGATGGGTAGAGTCATAATTTTATTAACACCCAAACAAGTTGAGGATCCATTGGAAGGAGTTGTCCCATAAATATATATGATTACAAAATATATATTTAGACGCTGGCTGGCTGGCTGACTGTCCTTGTCATCTCGTCGTCGGGACCTGTTTAGGTTTATTATGATTATGATACGAATTTCCGACAGACCATTAAAAAACAACTCTCAGACTCACAGTGCCCGAGTCTGGGTCTGAGTTGAAGTCTGAGTTTGAGTGCGCTTCAATTCGGTCAGTCGAACAGGTTGAACTCTTGGCGAACACAACACAACACAACACAAGACAACAACACGAAAGTGGACTTTTTGGCTTTTCGGCCAATCGAACACACTGCATTTATCTTGATTAGTCGGCAGAGAAGTTCTTGGCTCGCCAGCCCAAAGAAACCAGAAGAGGATGAGGAAGCGAATCGAAAGGAGCGACTGGTTGCTGTGAACTCCTTGGATCATGTTGCCTCTTGACAGAGTGACTGACTCACCTAGCAGGTTCAAGGTTACTGTGCTAAATGGTGGGCTCTATGCCTTTAATTGGCCGACTTGTCGGTCCCCAGTCGCTCGCTTAAGTAAGGCGATGGCAACGGGGACAGAGACGGGGGGAATGGGATTGGGAATGGCGACGTCGTCGTTGATTACACTCAGCCCGAAAAGCTATGAGCCGGCGACGAGTATGTCTGCAATGGAATTTATAATGCTTATGATATTATACATACTGGCAGGGACAGGCATCTTGGACAGACGACAGACAGCTTCAGCGATCTACTTTCAAGTCAAAGCCGAAGTAATTATGCTCTTAAAATAACTTAAAAGAAGTTATTTACTCACTATATATAGAACCAATGGAAATATATAATAAAATATATATTACATTTTGATTTCACAATATATTAATAGGTTAATATATTTTCTTGATTTGTTAGGCTTACAGATTTATGAAAAATTAATCATATATTCAACTTGAAATGCTTTTAGAAGATCTTCTTAATCAACTTCGATCTTTATTTCTTTCAGAGAATAAATAGGTTTTGAAAGTTTTCATCATCAATTGCTGAGCATGATAGTTTAATAAAGTTATTCCCCCCTTACTTCTGATTTCTTTAATTAAGCACATTTGATTAATTATGTCGGCCATTAAGCCAGTCTGAACAATCCACTCAATCATGGCCAAGAGCTTCCTGTAACTACGAGTTGTAAACCGGCCGCAACTCCGCCTTTTGCATAATAAATAATCAAATTGCAAGTTTATTTGCCACGTTGTTGTGGCCAGCATCTTTTGGGGCAACGAAACGAAACGAAAGCGAAAATTGCCTTTGAAATGAATCTAACCCATGCCACATACGAGTACTTCATATCCCATACTTTATCCCCTTCTCCTTCCCTGTCTCCTGTGCCCCGCTCTGGATAGGTTGACAGCCTTGGGCACCCCTCACACGATGACTTTGAATAATTTCTAACTCGCTGGAACGTTGAATAAATTCAGTACAGGGGCTTCTTGGCCAGTAAACGAGTCCTTACACTTATGAATATTGATTGGTTATTGCTATTCCAAGTCGGCAACACTTCTTGGTCTTCATGGTCTCTCGTAAATCGTACAACTTCGCATCGTTAGCCGTATCCGCCCCCTTTGTACTCTCCGTTCTCTTCCACATATCGAACTGTCCCTGTCAGTTTCCATTTGCACCAAAGTTATCCAACGACTCAGAAGACTGGACTGTTTGCTGTTTATGAAGTACGGAAAACAGAACCTCAAATGCTTGGACTGCATTCGATATTTTATATGGGAAATACATAGAAATTTCTTGAGTATTGTATTTAAAATCATTCAAATAATAAAATTATATCTGTTACTTTTTAGGGAGAAGATGGAAAACTCATTACTATTTTTCTAAGATTTTGAATATAGTTTTCTTTATTTTATTAGATCTTTGGATTTATTTACTTTGGCATCAAAAGAATGAAATAATATTTTACAAAGTGTACGAATGGAAATATTTTAGTTTCTTAAGACTTGAGATGTTGCACTTTGTCACCTCTGGTAGTCTTCAGTATGGTTATTTCAACACTCGGCAAGTCCAATCTGTCTCTTTCTGCCCTCCGTCCGCTGGCTCATTTATGGACTGCAGCAGACCAAGATATATTTGCACTGTAATTATTCACTTTGCGGCAACTGCCGTGAAACTCGCCCATTACAAGTTCCACCACGTACACCGCGTGTCTTTGTTCAGGTCTATGTCCAGAGGGGACTATCAAGTGCCGGACTTGCCCTAGCATAAGAAAAGCATCATATGTGTATCCATGTACATATATGTATATATTTCAGTTTTAGTTTGCGCCGTCTAAGACAGTCGCAGGCCCGGGGGCTATTAGGTGAAGACAGTTTACAATCTTTGTCGTTGTGCATTTTAAGAGCTTTCCCCGGCAATGGCCGCCCCATTCAGAAAGTTTCTGCCAGGGCCAATAAATTGCCTCATTTGCTGCACAATTTTGCTCTCTGATGGAATGTAATTAGTTTGTGTCAGTTGCCCTACTCGTAACTTTGCAAGTGTTTTCCAGTAGTAAATGCGATGCAAAGAGAAAGAGCGAAAGGGAGCAAGAGAAGTTAAGAAATCTATTGAAATTGGGTGCGAAAGCAGAACAGAAAGAAATTGCAGTTAATTAATATTCTAATGGAGATAAATGCAAAAGACAAGCATTGGGATTGAATAAAAAAAGGTGATAGAAAAGTTGTGGAATTGGAAACAGGACGGATTGAAATCAATATTGTCAAAGGAAAGTAGAGATAGGTTTTTTGTTTTTTTGTATGTTAGGGTTTAAAATACCGGAATAATTTAAAGGTATGTAAATTTGAAAACAAATATTCAATAATTTCAAAATTTACATTTTTTTATTTAGACGAATATAGCATTAAAAATACAAATCAAATTTAGTTTTAAAATAAAATTAAATGAAATTATTCATTAATCGGTTTCTGAACGGTTATTTCGGTTAATAACTCGGTATAATACTTAATAAAGTTTGGCTAGCAATATTAATCGGTTAATACCGGTAAGCGGCTACGGTTTTTACCTGATTTTAAAATAAATACAAAAATCAGACCAAAAAGATACTTAAGTCAAATGTTGTATCTCGAGTTCTAAATTGGAATAGACAGCGGAAGATCACTGAGGATCTTGGGGTGAAGTGGATGCTGTGCAGGCATCTATGTGTGTGTCTTTTTGGGGCAACAACAAGCATGTGGCAGATACACTATAATTTCAGCGTGAATATCATTTTTCCATGAACAAGTATCCTGCAGCAATGTATGTGAGAACATTCACAGTAACTGCAATTACCCGACTCAACTCAGTCCGGTCAGCGAGCCAGTTCTGATCTGAGCTAAGACCCCTTTGGAACCGCGGCCAAAAGAACAGAAGGGCATTTGGGCATCGGGTATGTATATATATATATATATGTATATATATATTGTGTGTGTGTGTGTGTGTTAGTCTGTTGGATCTAAGGAAAATTTATGAAGCCTACCATTAAGTAGGGAGCTGGCCCTGCACGTTTCTGCCTGTTGTTGTTGTCGTTGTTGTTACTGTGTGAATTCAAGGTTAATTTTGTAGCTGCGGCTTTAACTAGCTGCACGCACAACCCGCCCGAGTCCCTCCTCCTAGTCTCCCAGCACCTACCGCCGCCTCCTCCCTCCCGTTTGCCACCCAGCTGAGAATCTGTCTGGGCTCTTCTGGTTGATAATTTTGATTGCTGCGAGCCATAAATGATCATAAAAATTATAGCAGCCGATACAAAGAGGGCAGCAAAATGTAAAGAAGACCAAACAAAAAGCAAAAAAGCAACAGCTACATAAAAACAAAAAGATACAGGGGAAAAGCGTAAGAGGGGCATAAAATCACAATCATAAAGCAGATTGTGCAAATAATGGCTTTGAGGCAAAAGTAAAAGTCACTTTATCATATTTATATGTAATAAATGCGTATATCAACTTGCAGGCAGGTTTCAATGCGTCTCTTTGTCAGGAGAAGCTTGAAGTACTGTTCACCGATCGTTTAAATTTTACAATCTCAGGTCATATAGGTTTATAGATCAATTACAAATTGAAAGTGATAATTCAGCTTTTGTTGTCAATAGACTTGGAACCATTAATAAAAAATAAACTAAACGGAATTTTTTATTGTTCCCTAGATGGATTTTATGTACAACTATATATAATTATTTACAATTATAAATAATATAATTTTTCATTAATAAATTACTGCTAGTGTCAAAATTGTTCTGAGTTTATATTTGGTCAAATCTTACCTCGATTAGTAATTTCATTGCCGGCATTGCGATTGTTCTCATCCTGTCCGCCCAGGCTGCTGGATGAAGATGTGACTTTGGCCTTCCGTGACGTCGACACATGTTGCTCCTCATCCTCGTCGTCCTCATCTTCCTCATCCTCGCCGGTCTCAACGCCATCGTCCTCATCATCATTCGCCGTTGCGGTGACTGTGTTCGTTGAGCTGGGACTATCAAGGCTGCCAATCAAATTGGTCGCTGAGTGCGAGGACGTCAGCGTATCCTTGTGATAGGAGCTATGGCGATTACCCAACTTGATGGCCAGGTCCACGTTCGAGGACTGACGCAGACAGCTGATTTGACCACCTGGCAGCGTGGTACTGCGCTTGTGCCGACCCTTTGACTTCGGGAAGGCTGTCAATATGTTGAGCCACCATTGCGACTCCTCCGAACTGATACCCTTCACAAAGGTGACACGCTCTGGCGCAGTTATGGCAATGGAGTTTGTGTGGCCGGTCACCTCCTCGGCGCTGCTCACATCGAGCACTTTGGTCATATCAATGCAGGCCTGTGGCACAGTCTCGGGCTGCAAAGAGACAGCAATTGTGTCAATGGTTGTTTTAAAATAAACTATTTATATTTATTACTTACATAATCATCCACTGAATATGTGAACTCTCCATCGTCATAGAGCACAAACCATCGTCTTTGCCAACGCTAAAAAGATAATTGAATAAAATGATTGTGTTATTACTAAGAATTTATTATACATGTGTTTAACTTGATAAGTTTTTGAACTGTTAATCGAGTTAATTATATCGAAAGTTTATATGCGAAAGTTTAAATTTGATTTGATTACTATAAGTGTGATCTAAATTAGTATTCCCTATATGAAAGTTTAAATATGAATTGATTACAATATGTATGATCTAAATTAGTATTCCCTATATGATATTAGAACTGCATGCCAGACATTTGCGATTGCTCGTCCTTTGTCGGATCATTAACATTTCCATACTTTTATGCCCACGAACGCTGCGATGGTAAATTATTTCCATTGGCCGCAGCCATAGTTATAGCCATAACCATTGCCATGGCCATGACGCCCCCATAGAAGAAATCAGAAATCATATTTCTTTCATATGCCGTCGTATTTTGGTCGTTTCTGCTGCTGTCATTCCCCCTGGAAATTACCAGGCAACGCCTTGGCCTTTACCTTTACACGGGCTCTGATTGTTATTGTTGTCGCGAATGAATGCAAAAATCATAACAAATGCAAGACAACAACAACAATGATGTTGTAGAGTCTACTCTACACCTATGCACAGAGCCGACTCTGACTCTGATTCTTCGTCTGTCTGTCTGTCCGTCTGACTGTCTGATATTTATGGTGCTGGTGATATTTATGCAAATTGCTAAAAGTCAAAGCAAATTAAGCCAAAGATTCAAGAAGATGACGTTGAAATGTTGCATCGTCGTTCAAGTTCCTAAACTTTATTCCATTTTTATCGCAGTACTCGTTTCACCTCCTCCCACATAAACAGCAAAAAAGAACTATTGTATTATGTATAACGAAGTATCTGTGTGAGTCTAAACGCACTGTAAGCGAGTGTGTGTGTGTGTGTGGTGTGTCGAGTGATTTATTTTAAAGCAAGTACCATACTCATACTCAATTGAATCCTTTTATTTGCATTTAAATAATTTGACTTACTATTAAATGTTTATTATTTATATGCATGTTCATAAATTTAATTACGAATATTCTTTTCTTATTCTTTTATAATAAATTAACTTGGATAAATAAATATTCCAAAAACGATATTTAGTTTATTGTCTAGCTTTTTTTTAATAAAATACTATCTGATGTTTTTAAATTAAAGCAACACGGGACTTGCAGTGATGCTTTCATTGTACTAATGTTGATACTCAATTGATTATTTATTTGAACCCGTTATTTACTTAGTTGCAAAGGGTCAAAATTGTAAGTGTTAGTGCAGTTACATCAATAAGAAACTATTATGAATACATTGTTGATAGTTGCAGTAATAGTTGACTGATAACCAGAAATGACCTCGCCTTTATATTCATCAATTAAAAAAAATGTTTTAAAAAAAATTCTACGCAATTTAGAACATTACAGATATTACAATCATATTTCTTGCTCTTGAATAAATACAACATAAAATTAAATATAATATTAAATATAAAATTAATTGAGTCTGATAAGAGCCCATATCACCGCCAGACGTCTGAGACTTTTTTGGGACTTGATCAGCTGATTTAAGTTTATTAAATAATGCGAATCGGATTTAAATACATACATACTTCTTATATTTTTATTTTTGTTTATATTTTAAACTTTTAGCTTCTATAGTACTAATCTATTTACAAAACCACACTTCCACGTCAACACACATTAAAATTACAAAATGTAATCAATTTATACTTGACACCACTTTTAGAGGGTATTGCTTACAATGTAATCAAATGTAATTATTTGCAATCTGAAAAATCTGAATATTATTGAAAGACTATTCCTAATATACAAACATAGTTACAAACTGTATTCAGATTACAAAGTATGAGCCAACTTAACCCTTAGCTTGCTAGAAATTTTTGGAATATAAAATAAATTAAAACAAGTAAATAGCAAAGATAATTCAAAAATTAACTAATTATCAGCGACTATGTATAATGTTGGGGAGAATAATTAAAGTTAGTTATCAGTTCACAAATCACTTTAAAGCCAGGTGTTAATTGGGGTTAAGACTTGATTCTCCTTGCAATCATCAGGAGGGAATTCTTCCCCTCCTCTATCATTCTCCTCACAATCTCCGTCGAGTATGTGTTAAGCTTCTGATAGGTGATGCCCCCAACCAATCGAAGCGATGTTTGGTAATGCAAACGAGTCGATGTTCAGTTCGAAACTGCTTTGACTTTCAGCCAAGGTTAGAGCCTCAAATATGCTGCTTACTTTAATGCTTTGCTAGTTTTATTTTTTAAGATTGACAGTAGAACATTACACTATGAAGACATATCGAGGAATTGAGTATATACTTGGACTTGGGCGTTTTATGCAGACGAATTATGTCAGTTGGTTGTAATTTGATCAGTCTTTTTAATTAATCAATCTATGTTATATAAATCAACTGAAAAACATAGCCAAATTGACTAAGAACATGACTCTACCCTCTGTCTAGCCATAAATTAGAGTATGTTTAACATAGACCAATATACAAAAACTGAATATACACATAGTGTCTATGTACAAAACCGGCAAAAATTTGACTCGAATAAAATCACAACAAACGAGCAAAACACAGAGACGTCAACGTCGACGTCGAAGTCAGCGTCGCCGTCTCAGTCGACGCAATTGATAAGCCGGTGGTACGAGAATACATGGAAATGTACCGGCAGCTATTTGAGCTATAAATACAAGACTCCGACTGGACAATCTAGCATAGAGTGGTTCATTCTCAGCCCAAACAGGTCAGAGACGGTCGGACAGTCACAAAGTTAAACGGTCAGAATGGTAATCGCCAACAAGAACATCATCTTTGTCGCCGGTCTGGGCGGTATTGGTCTGGACACGAGTCGGGAGATTGTCAAACATGGCCCCAGGGTTGGTAATACATTTTAGAGGGCATTGGAAAATGATTTAATGTTAATTCAAACTCCTTTAGAACCTGGTGATCCTTGACAGAAATGAGAATCCCGCGGCAATTGCCGAACTAAAGGCACTCAATGCCAAGACGACCGTTACTTTCTATCCCTATGATGTGACAGTTTCTGTGAATGAATCCACTCAGCTGCTGAAGACAATCTTCGCCAAGCTAAAGACTGTTGATGTGTTGATCAATGGAGCTGGCATTCTCGATGATCATCAGATTGAACGCACGATCGCGATCAACTTTACGGGCCTGGTTAACACCACCACTGCCATTATGGAGTTCTGGGATAAGCGCAAGGGTGGACCAGGTGGCATCATTTGCAACATTTGCTCAGTGACTGGCTTCAATGCCATCTACCAGGTGCCTGTTTACTCCGCCTCAAAGGCAGCTGTTGTCAGCTTCACCAGTTCCCTGGCGGTAAGTAACAAAATCAAGGATACTTTTTCACTCTCTTCAAACTGATTGTATTTTTTCTGTCTCTTAGAAATTGGCACCCATAACTGGCGTCACTGCGTACTCCATCAACCCGGGTATTACCAAGACCACGCTGGTCCACAGCTTCAACTCCTGGCTGGATGTGGAGCCCCGTGTGGCTGAGCTGCTCGATGAGCATCCCACACAGACGACCAAACAATGTGCCCAGAACTTTGTCAAGGCCATTGAGGCGAATCAAAATGGCGCCATCTGGAAACTGGACTTGGGCCGTCTGGATCCCGTCAACTGGACCAAGCACTGGGACTCTGGCATCTAAGCTGTTTCCATATTGGAAGCAAACCAATACTGCGTAGTAGGTTAAGGTTAACATATGCATATCTCTCTCTCATTCCACTCATTTTATATTCTAAATTCGATAATAAATAAATAGACCACAAAGAATCCATAAATGTGAGATAAGCTTGTTCACTTAATTAAATAGATAAACGATGGACTTCACTGGTTGCTTCGGTTTAAGACTCAGTGTTAAAAGAGAACTCGAAACGTCTAGTGCACTAAAAACGAAAAAGAATGTACGATCTTACGGGCAAGAACGTCTGCTATGTGGCCGACTGTGGAGGCATTGCTTTAGAGACCTGTAAGGTGCTGATGACCAAGAACATTGCCGTAAATACACAAAGGTAAACCATGTGAGAAAGATTCCCACTACTATTCGAACTACTTTTAGAAACTGGCCATTCTGCATAGCGTGGAGAATCCCCAGGCAATTGCCCAACTGCAATCGATAAAGCCCAGCACGCAGATATTTTTCTGGACCTATGATGTGACTATGGCACGGGAGGATATGAAGCAGTACTTTGACGAGGTAATGGTTCAAATGGATTACATCGATGTGCTGATCAATGGGGCAACTTTATGCGATGAGCGGAATATTGATGATACAATCAACACAAATCTGACTGGGATGATGAACACCTGTGCCACTGTCTTACCCCACATGGACAAAGCGCAGCTGGGCAAGGGAGGATTGATTGTGAATGTCACCTCTGTCGTTGGACTGGATCCTTCGCCAGTCTTTTGTGCGTATAGTGCCTCAAAATTCGGTGTCATTGGCTTTACACGCAGTCTGGCAGTGAGTGGAAAGATCTGCTACTTAACTTGATAATATCATTAAAGAATTATCCTTTAGGATCCTCTGTACTATACCCAGAATGGAGTTGCTGTGATGGCGGTTTGTTGTGGACCCACCAAAATGTTTGTCGACCGCGAACTGACCGCCTTCCTCAGCTACGGACAACCCTTTGTCGATCGTCTGCGAACGGCGCCTTGCCAATCGGTTACCATTTGTGCGAAGAACATCGTCAAGGCCATTGAGTGTGCGGAGAATGGACGGATCTGGATTGCGGACAAGGGTGGACTCGAGCTGGTCAAGTTGCATTGGTATTGGCACATGGCCGATCAGTTGCTCAACTACATGCACAGTCCGCAGGAGGAGAAGGAGGAAGATTAGACACAAAGCAGCCGACTTTCATGTATTTAATTAATAAATATTATATATTCGTAAGAAATTAATTAAACTTTGATGTACAATAGGGCTGATAGGAATATGTCCAAAGTATGCTATGTATTTCGATCCAATAAACAATCTGCCCGATCATAAATTAAATGCAATATTATTTCTTACGCATAAAAGTATGCAATGTTTTTTGTCAGAGATATGAAATACATAATATAATAAACGAATTAATAAAATTAGAATTTTGTGTGATTATTTTAATCTAAGATATTTATAGGAAAGTGCCTGTAAGTATGTTAAAAGAATTACTTGTATAAAAACCAAACCATACAATGTATTCCAGATTCTATTCTTATCTTATCGATTGCACCGAAAATAACTTTCCAAATTTAGTCTGGAAAAAAAGACAAAAACTCTCTTCATATCTTTCAAAGCCTTTCCAGCTACAAGTTTTATGTTTTTCATTCATGCTACTAAAATTTCATGTTAGTTTTTCACATTCTTAGACAGTTTTTATTGCCAGTTTAAACTATTTATTTATCGATTGGGCAAATATTTGTATGTGCTCGAAAAGCCAATGGCGAATGGAGTACAACGAACTTTGGCACATTTCCAATTTGCCAGTCGCCAATCGCTACGTCACCAGACGAAAGGCAAAGCAAATAAAATCTGCAAAGGCTGGAAGCCCCGTAAGAGACCGGGAGGGAGGAGGCCGGAGGTAGGAGGGAGGGACAAACAAGAGCTTTAACAGCTGCCCCAACATTCTTCCAATTCCAGCCCAACTCATGCTCCTTAGCTGTTAAATAATCAATAGCCAATGGCCAAAAGAACAAGACCAACAAAAAAGACCTACGGCTATGGGCAATGGGCAATGGCAAAGTCCGAGTGGCCTAGATGGCTTTTCCTTGATTTTCTTTTGCTGGCAGCTAAATTCGTAAAATCGATTAGTCACTGTAAATGAACCGTGCAGCTGCACAACAGTTTTTCCTCGCTTAAACACTTTGCTGCACTTTTTCCGCACATGCTTGATTAATTTGTCCGAATAGAGCGAAGAAGAAAAGGCAAGCACAAGTCAAATGATACTTAACAGGAAAATAGCTTAAAGAATTTGTAGAACAATATTATTATAAAAAAATATATGTAAAATCTACTTAAATTTCTACAATAATAATTTTACACCTTAGGCACTTCAAAATACAATTACTAAAAAAATCTTAGAGCATTCGTAGTTCGGTTCTAGTCAAATTAAATATTGCAACGGCATCTGCGGCACATCACTTACATGAGGATTAGGCATGCTCATAAACATGCAACCGGTTGAACAGCAGCCCGCAAATAATTTTATGTAATAATAATAAGGAACACAACAAAAAACAACCAAAAACCAAAAAAACGAGAGGAGAAATATGTATGCTGTTGCAGTAGGTGGAGATTAATCAAAATGCTGTTTAAATTGCAATACGTGCTTGGTCACCAGCTATTTTTACTAATTAACCTGACGGATGCACGCTATAAAAGCAAAAGATTATAACTATTACGAGTAGGGGAAGGGGGCAGAGCAGGGGAGTGCATGGAACGGGACAGACGGGCCCGACGCCATATAGCTGATGTTGTGTATTATCAAGATAATCATGCATATGCACCTCTATAGCACTTGATAATGTTCAGCATGAGTTGCAATGGCTAATAATAATAATTTAGCTTGAATATTCATTTACATTCACCATTACATTTGAATAACAAATAATTATTATGAATATTACGTTGCAGATGCAAGTTCCTCGATCAATGTTAATCAATGTAATATTTCAGCTCTACTCTTAACATGTTTCCACTTCTTTAGTTAATTTTCTGCCAACTCGACCACTTGTAAACCTGATAACATATGCAGCACAAGTCTTTAGGTACAATAATAAACCCCATTCGTACGCCCAACCTGTTGTCACATGGCAAACGAATACGTTTTAAGGCCAAAGAGAAAAAAACCTGTAGATAATCTGAGTCTCAAGGCGTATATGGTAAGTGGTCAGTAACGATTTCAATGCTGCAATAGCAAAGTGTTACTCAAGGTAGAAAATCGATAGATAACAGGTGTACACTTAAACAAATTTCACATCAAACTTTGTGGAAACTGAATCAATGCTTGATTTTACAAATAATATTAAATGATATTTAAATACACATTTTTGAATATATATTGAATTAAAAAACATAAATAATAATCTTTTCTTATTTCTCTCAGTGTAGTATCACACTAATCGCAACAAGTGCTGGATAGTTGCAAAGAAACAGAAATCAAGTAAATGAGAAAGCCATACTAAAACAGCTGGCATGGAAAATCTCACGTTGTTGCACAATTCTCGAGAGGTTCCGATTACCTTTCAGATGGTCACGTGCCCAGAAGATTTGGATGTTGTTGAATTGCGTACATAGACGATGCGTTGGTCTCCACGCTGCTACATTACATGGTCGACAGTGCAGAATGGGCCCAAAGCAGTATAGGCCACCTAGCAAGAAGACGATCTTTAACCGGTCTGCAGAATCAGGAAGTAAGTTTTATTTCTATGTATCCGTAGCATGTGTCGCGTCCCCAAGTTCTTTGTCAGAGCTGGGCAATTGATCTGGCCATCGTCGTCCCAGACTTGATGATATCGATGATGCTGATGCTGAACTTGTGGGGCGTGTCCCTAAAGCAGTTTGCCGGTCTCTTTTCTGTATTTTATTCGGTATGCGTGCCTGCCGAGGGAAATGCCTTACTGCAGTTAACTACTATACTATAAGCTGTAGCTTTTCTCCTCATTCTTTTACGAGTATGCGCCTTCTCGCAACACAACAGGCAGCTGCATTGTCTATTGTGTGAGGGAACTACCATTCTCGCAGATTGTTGATGATGTAAGACGCAATCGGTGCATCAATCTTGGCCAGTAGTTCAACATTTACTGTTATTGGCTGCACTTTTATGCAATTCTTTTTGGGTGTGGAAGATGCCATGAAAGGCAGACTGACAAATATTTTGCTACACACTCGCGTGCCCAGAACAAATTTAAGCTACTCTCTGTTAAAAAAAAAAACAAAAAATACAATATGATCTGTAGATAATATGCTGTGATAAATAGCTCACAGGAAAATGTGAAATTCTTTTAATTTCAGACTTACTACGAGCAAAACACAGAAAAACAATTGGTATTTACTTAAGCAGTATTTTTTAAAATATCGGAAAGTCAATTCTATAGAGCGAAACTTGCGGTTCATATTTATGATTTAAATTTATTTTTTTATTTTAAAATAGTTTGACTCTTGTGTGCTCTCCTCTATTTTTTCTAATGATACAGGACCTCTTCTTCTATTGTAATTTCATCCATACCGCGAATATTAAAGCAACATAAATTTATAATTTTCAATCATTTAAATTTTTTTTCATATTGTTGAAGTTCCTATATCACTAAAGATACTTTATAAAAAATATTTTTTTAAATTATAATTCTTCTACTTTATAAATATGTTACTCTAAAATCTTTTTAAATTTTTTTCAAACTTAATTAGCAACACCCCTACTGCAGCATTGCCAACTGATAATTTAAGAGTACGTTTTGAGTTTCTAGTTTCATTTAAACTGAGTGCCAGTTATTTTTATTGTTTTCATTGAAAAGCTAGTGCAACAGCTGTCAGTTTGTAAGGAAACTGCAGTTGAAAACCACTGAGGCAGAACGCCAATCAAATGTTGCGTGTGCTGCACATTATCTGGTATTTATCGATAGTATTTACTCAAATTCAGAGTCGGAAAATGTATTGCGAAACGTTTCGTTTCGAGCCAACAGCAAGAAGCAGGCAGCGTTTTGCTATTATACTTACTACAGTACGTACATAGATAAACAGAGAGACACACACACACACCCATAAATGGATACCACAGAATGTGGCCCCAAAAATAAAGCTATCGATGTGTTGCATACACATGTACGTGCAACGCCTCGCGTGGAATGCTGCAACTGCAACTGCAACCACCTGGGAAATGGCATGGTAAGAGTACGAGTACGAGAGACCGAGTACGAGTATATAGTACAAAGTACGGAGTATACCGCAAAATGCATCTACCGTTTGGTTTTTGCTTCGTTGTTCGTTGTTCGCTTCTCGCTGGAAAACTCATTCAGTCATTAAATGCCGTTATCTGCTGATTACACAATAAAAGCAACCATAACAACAACAAAAGCAACAACAGCAACAAAGCTACTGAGCGCCCAAAGCAAAGAGACCCAATTGAAGCGCATCTGTAGAAGAATTACGACAGCAGCAACAACAGACAACAACAAAAACAAGGCAACAACAATACCATAACGTAACATCCCAGCTAGCAATTGTAAGATCTTTACTGATCGCAATCTTCTTGGAGAGTCTTTTTTGACTCTTTTTAATGTTAAAAAAAAGATTAATCTCCTGTGTGATTTAAAAAAGAGTCATAAATGATCCATGTGTATGCCTAAAATGAGATTACAATAACAAAATATACAGCGAACTCGAATTGATCATGTTGCGGACCGAAATGTGATTGCTTTGTTTTGCATATTTCGAACACTTTCGCTCTCTTCGTTGGAATTTTTACTGCAATATTTATTTTGAATTTTGTTTAGCGTTTGACGGTGCAACTGGAAATGTAACTGTTTAATCTCTTTACTTCTTTTGCATTTCGTCAAATCTGAAGTGTTTGCTTTTAAGTTGTCGGTTTAGTACCTAATTGTCTGACTGTCAAGTAAGTCGCTGCTGTTTTTTTATTATTTATTATTTTATTAGTAGGATAAAACACAAAATTTTATGTTTACGTGATTCGACAGATAACTCTTTCTTTTTCACGCCTCTTCTGAGTCATGTCGTTCAGTGATTTTCATTATGAGCCAAGCTCCGATTTGCAGTCATGTAAGTATTAAAAGAAATTTTTTTTTTTATATAAACTTATGTTTCTTTTCAGTGGAAAACGTTCCAAAAACTAATTTTTTGCAGCTCATTTGATAGGAGCTCACATCATTGAGAAAGGAAGTCAAAGACTTCAAGGAGCAAAACTGTCAGAATTCTAAAATGATGGTAAAGATGACGGAGAAGATCCTTGCTGTGAAATAAGAGGCCAGGAAGCACCGCCAGGATTCTACATCCTTCGAGTTCTTTGACTCAAAACAGCTACCACTTTCAACCAAAGAGGCCTTCGAAGAGTTTGAGAACACAATCGAGGAGAATGAAGAGAAACTTCATAAATTTGTACGTATTAAATACATAATTTGCGGCAAAAAGAAAACGTACAAATTAAATTATTAAATTAAAAAGCTGTAATATTAAGTAATAAATAAATTGAATAAAATTATTGAATAAATACAAAATGATAATAATTATTTTTTTAGCAGCAAACAATTGGGAATAAGATCCAATTATGACTCGCAAATGACTCTCATTTGTGACACAAATAAGACTCGAAGGTGACTCTCAAATGACTCAAATGTTATTCACAAACGACTCTCAATTGCGACTCTTTTAAGACTCAAATGTGACTCAAATATGACTCAAATGTGATTCACAAATGACTCTCAAATAAAAAGATTTGCTCAGAACTAAGACTCCAAACTGAGTCTAAACTGATCAAAAAATAGAGTCATAAATGACTCTTCCAAAGGAGTCTTTGCTAGGGTACCGTTTTCTCACAGGAAACAATCATTTGAGATTCGAAAAAGCGCTCATTTAGATTCATTTTAATCAGTCAAAAGACTCTTTTAAGACTCTTATGTGATTCGAAATGCTTACTGGGATTTAGAACATCTTTGTTGTAGGCAACTAACACACACACACACACACAGGCAACAGAGGCAGCAACAACAATTTTCTCGCTGGCATCATTCGAGTTGAGTTGGCTTTGAGTTTGTGTTTGAGTTTGGGGTGGGGCATTGGGGCATGAGGCAAGCGGTTTGCTGCCTGCCAGATTTGTTACGTTTGCTGTCTGTTTTCGTCTGTCTTCCTGTGCTGTCTCTGTCGCCTAGCCAAGGATATGTCAGAACAACTTCCCGAAACTGCCACACAACTTGAGCTGGAGCCTTTCACCACGCATTTTGTTGTTGCTGCTGCTGCTCTCTCAGCTGACTATGCAATGTACGCAATATTAAACACACACACGCGCTCACACACACAGAGAGAGATCACACATTTCTGTGCTCATCTGGCGAAGTACAGTGGTTGAAAAATAAATTTCTTAACGTAATTTTAACGCTTATAATATAAAATAAAATACCTATAATGGATAATTAAAATTGTTTACATTTTTGAGCTATGCAATGGTATGCTATATATTTATTAATATAAAAATATTAAAATTTTAAAAAATGAAAGGAATTTTTTGTTTTTTTTTTTTGTAATAATATTTTGTTGATTATGTATCATTAGTTATGTATTTTTATTAATTTATTCAATACCGAGTCTTTAATAAAAAAATAATTATTTTTCTTTCTGATTTATAGCGCCATTACATTGAGAATAAAAAATAAAATTATAAAAAAAATAAAGACAGACAAATCTATCAAATCATCATTTTAAGTTTGGTTGTTTAAAATATTATAAATGTTTTTTTTAAACAATTTTGTTTGTTTTGTTGGCTTAAAAGAACAAAATGAAAATTATAAATTTAGAAAATAACATTTTTTTTATTAAGTTAAAACAAATTTCTATAAAAAGTCTTGCTCTATGATATGTACCATCGAATTTTCTCCATAATTTTGCAGCCCTGGTTAGAATAAATCACTGAAAAATACAAAGACTAAGTATTTATATCATTCCATAGTCCATAGCGGATGTTTAGCTTGTGTTATTTTGGCATGGGCCAACGCGTTGCTCGGCCAGCGGAGCCGATGTTGGTAATGATGATGATGATGAGCGAGCCATGGACATAGCTTTATTGAGAGAGTGAGAGCCAGAATGAAGTTGGCTAAACAAAAGGCTTTAAGGTCGTTCGGTCGGCTTTGTGGGCTGACATCAAAATGCAGTTCGGCTATTTGCCGACTTGTATCTAGGTGCTAGAAATCGAGTCTCCACATTGCAACGCCAACTAGCTCGCTGATCTCGATGCCTTTGCTCTTGGCCATTAGTTATTAGACCCGGTCAATGTGTATGTGTTTCTGTGTGTGTGTGTGTATTGGAATTTCAACAAGTTTTGTGCAGCACAAAATGTTAAAATATGATATTAGCCAAGCAGGTTGGTTTTGCAGTCAGCCGAAAACGCAAAAAAATGAGTTTCCAAATGCCTCTGAATTCGATAGGTTAATAAACTTTTGGCCCATAGACATAGTCGTGGTGAGGGGTGACAACTATGGTTATTGACAAATCGAATAGTCTGCGAAGTGTAACCGTTTATTGAAGTAGCTCATTGAACTCATGTACGATTTTCACTTTGATATAATTCAAAATTGGACACTCATATGCTTAAAATCAAAATATATTCTATTATTTTGAAAAATACTCATCAAACTCGATAATCAGACTGAATTATATATAAGAAATATTATATGTTTGAGCAATCAATGCAAAAAATAGATTGAATGAGTATTATACAGGGTCTCAATTAGTCTTATATGATCGCTTCTATTGTTTTTTTTGCAGTGCATGCAATAATTGAACGCAAATGAACTCTACGCTAACGAAGGTCAATTGTTTTAAGCAAGTATTATGTGTCTTATGATGTTGTCATAGAGCTATAACACCAGACATCTGGTCGCAGATACCGACAACAGCATATAGGCTAATTACGAGCACTTCCTCCCCGCTCCCTCCCCTGTATTTCGTTCTCTAAAAAGCAAACTGATTGAGTCGGTAAAAAAATATAGAAAAACATAAGAAAATAATGGCATTCAAGAGACCACTAATTGCTTCAATTAGTAGAGTAACAGAGAACCTCAAAAACAGGTGTGCATGGTGAATGAACAATCGCAGTTCGAACAGGTTGTGCAATGTTTCGTAACCTAACATACAAAGTACGAGTATCTCGGCTAACAATTATTCTCAGAGTTCACGATATTTTGCGGTCGCACCTATGGGATGTCAATTAGACTACGGACTGACCTTGGATCTCATGTTGTAGTAAAGTACACTGTATTTACTTATAATTGGCGGGAGGGAGTGCACTGATTTTGTAGTTGCATCTCTTGAGGGTTGAGTTACTCACCTGAAAAGGTGAAATAAAACGAGCCATAAATAACTTGCATAATGCTGCGAGATGTGGGCCCGAAAAGCAGCAAACACTTCCTCATTGCCAAGAATGAAAGAGGCAAAAGCCAAAGAGCCAAGAGACAACAGTCGCCTAATCTTACAAGACATTAAAAACAAGCACAGTATCCAGTCTGAAAGAGCCAGAACGCCTTTCCAGAGTCAGAGCCAAAGTCTGAGACCGAGCATATAATGAATTGTCAATCATTATGTAATCTTCGAGTAAAAAATGATGCAGCAGGTTTCTACATCCGTCTCTCTTCGTCTCTCTTAACAAGTGAACAGTGTGTGGGCCGCAGACATTTAGACAGAAATACAGAGAGATACTTTATACTACGTCCAAACTGTGGAGCATTCGTTTTAGATCTTTTGCCGTGTGGCATGTGGCGCTAACTCAGATCTCGAGAGAATGTCAGACCGAACATCATTTATTATTCGGACAGCACAACTCCAGCAACAACCGAGAAAGGTCTGCGAAGGGTTTTCTTATGGCGGGTCATTGATTCGTGTTTGCATGACGATAAAATATAGCGCCAGCGCCCTTTTGCCGCACAAAAGACGCAACACGATGATGAATTCCATAACTAGACCTCATAAATCCAACTTATTCGGCAGTTGCTCCTCCACAAGGGGGCAACGTGCCAGCAATTCAGTTTGGCCTGTCAACGCAGTCTTTAAAAGAGGATAGATCACAAGAATCAGTAAAGAGTTGGTAGAATTGGAAGTTTTATTTGTTATAGAAGCATAACCTTTTATTGTTATTGACTTATTGACTTGATATGTAATTCAAATTTTTATTTGTTTTTCTTTAGGAGTAAAATAGTTTAATTAGGTAAAAAAAAATACCGATAAATATATTCTTTGCTGGGTACCGCATATAAAGTACTATTTCTGGATAATTTTTTATGTTTTATTTTGTAAAGGCTACAACTT
This sequence comes from Drosophila subquinaria, assembly GCA_037043405.1. Taxonomy (NCBI): domain Eukaryota; kingdom Metazoa; phylum Arthropoda; class Insecta; order Diptera; family Drosophilidae; genus Drosophila; species Drosophila subquinaria. The sequence goes on from JBAMBL010003070.1 coordinate 462,829, forward strand.
CTCTTGCAATCCCTGATTAAGCAATTATACTTAAGCCAGTAAAATATTTACTGGGCATAATCAATAGCAATAAGTTTCCTCATTAAAAAATAACGCAAATCTGTAAATTGGCTAACACATAAAACTTAAAAACTTGGTTTGTTGGGCAACTGAAATTACTAAGCGGAAAGTCGATTATCGATTATGTCATTAGTGGAGCGGTCTAGATTTGAAAAGTGAATTCGAGTACGATCGAGTAAATATATTGATATTCATTCGCTTGCTTGGCAGCTGGAGAGCAGCTGTCACAACAGCTTCCTCTGGACTATTAACTTGTCAGTGGGTTTTTTCTCTTTCAGTAATTTGCGCACCTATTGCACCAACAACAGCAACAGCAACAACAGCAACAACAACCACAGGTAGGGGGTCTCACTTTGAGGCTCCGATGGTCGCCCAGTCGCCCATTCGCCCCGTCACCCAGTCGTCAATCATTTTCATTTTGTTAAACGTGCCAAATAGCCGGCAGCGGAAATCGCTCACTTTTTATGGCTACGACAGCGAGTTTATTAAATACGATTTTATATACCAAATGCGGTTGCAACATCGCTTCACTGCAATGCAATGCAAGTGAATGCCACGCCCAACATAGCGAAATGGCTGACACTAAAAGTGGGCGGCAGGCATTATCTTGAAATATTTTTACTGCGCCAAGAATTGCGAAAAGTGCAATGAAAAAATATAACCATAATTATGACTGACAATAAAACTGAACATAAAATAATCAATTAAAAAGAACTGAAATTTTTATGAAATTTAAGTGAAATTCAAGCGAAAGCGATTTCTTTGGCACCCCTGTATATAAATAAAAACATTTGGGGTTTCACAATAAGCTAACGATGAAATATAAGCGATGATTGGAAAATTTTAAACAATTGTTTCAATATTTCCTAGTTTAATCAGGTCTATAAAATCATTTAATAAAAAGAATCGAGCTCTTCAATCCCCAAATTATGATAATGGTTTTATTACTCCATTAATTTAAAATCAAGCTAAAAAAAAATTAATATTGATAGAGATTTTGTTTGAATAAAGGGGTCATAAGTTTTCGCATTATAGCTAATGTAAAGGGCTAGACTTTTTCCTGTTTATTTTTTTTACTTTCAGTTCTGTTACTTGTAGTTGCGCACATTACAGTTAGACCATTTAACCTTCTTTCCCAGTTAGTATTCTCTCTTTCTCCGCACTGCTCTTCTTCTCTATCTAACTCATTCTAAGCCTTTTCTTGCTGTCCCTGTCTTTGACAGTTTGTCAATTTAACCACATGAGCTCAGTTACCTCAGCCCGCTGTCAGCTTTGTTGAGCCGCCGTGCCCCGTTGCCCAATGACAATGACGGCGTGGAAACCGAATACGCGGCTCCAACCAAGTCAACGTCATCTCCGTTAGACGCTATAGAGTCTCTGGTCTGCCTTCCGTTTATGTAATGGAAAACGAGAGGGAAAAAAACACACACACAAATGGCAGATGAGCTGGACGCGTTGTTGTCATCTTGAAATATGACTAAAAACCATATGGAGGTGGAATTTTTGCGTCACACAACGGGGATAGAGTTGTGCTTTTTTCTATGCACAAAATGAGTGACAGGCTGGACGCAAGACGAATGCTGCCAGGCGGAATGGTATTTTTTCTTTCCTTATATTTTATATATATGTGTTTTTTTTGGATGGTCATGCAACGCGTTGGCGGTACCGTTAGGCACCAAAAAAAAAAAGCAATTAATTAACACACATCCCAAGTAGCGCGCCCACGAGCTGTTGCCGCCCTCTCACTGGTTGACAGTTACAAATACATTTGGCTCATAATAGGGCAATTGTCTGAATAAGTGCAAGCTAATTTGCAGTTGCGCCCAAGTTGCGTTAGGCATTACCATATAAATGTACAGCCTTGCATTAAGATTTATGAATGAAAAGCTTGCAGAAAATGCTGCAGAGGAGTGTGAATAAGTATGAATTCATGCATATAAAAAACGAATCTCGTTTCCTAGTCAAGGTCGGTTAGGGGTATGCGATTGGGGTTCGGAACGGAACGGAACGGTTTCATTCCGTTCAAGTAGCAGCAGCCATTGCAGTTTATGGCAAAGAGTTTAGCATGCCAAGATCTATTAGCATGTTATTCTAATTGCAATTTATTAGCGGCGGGGGCTTGTGGCAACAAAAACACAAATGGACAAAAACACAGACAGACAGAGAGACAGAGTGACTGACTAACCAGCAGACAGACAGTCAATTCGTCAAGCTCTCTGCGTCATGCTGTCAAAGCTTCTATATGCAAATTAGTTGCATGTGCTTAACCCACTTGCCGCTTGATGGAATGACGAACAACTCAACAGCTGTTGGCAAGCGTTTAACATAACTACAAGTATTCTCACACCTATTTTCAAAACAACATTATCCCACATTATGTATTTTTGGTTTTAAAAAAAAAAGCAAATTGGGAATAATATGTAAAGAATAATCCACATGTTCCCATTTCTGAAATTTAAAATAAGATGAGCAAGTTTCTAAATGATATTCTACTTATTACGGAATCTGTTGATATCGAACAAAAATTAAAATCAAATAGTTTTTTTACTATAGTTTGTTAAATTAAATTAATTATAGAAAATTGAATAAAGTGATAGAATCAGGCCATTTTTCTCATTATAACGTACAACTTTTGAATTTCATATCCTATTCTATCAAACGTATGATGTTTAAAATGATCATACAGTTTTCTGTTTTGGAATTAGCTTAAATTTATTTAAATTGTTATCTTGATAGTTGAGATCTTGTAGGGATAATATCTTAGATTTGGTATTATTCCAAGTAGAATAACCAAAAATTAAGTCGATTTTTATCTGCCATCGAAATCTCTATTAACAGAAATATATACTTGCAACTTTATTGACACTAAGTATTTTTTAGGAATTTAATTTAAGTTGTAAAACATCCCACAATAAGTAATCAAATATAAACTTCCTCTATTCTCATTAAATATGCATTAATTGCATTTCCTATGTTCCACCTACATTCTATGCCATTTCGATTCGTTTCGATTCGACTCGTTCCGTTCCACTTGGTCCGCCCACACGCAGTCTGCGGTCTGAGGTCTGGCTAAATGTGAAATTCCACTGCAGCCCCTCTTACCCGCCACTTTTCCTCTGCTCACCCTGTCGTTACCGTCACGGAGGCAACTGTTAATTGCGTCTAATGAATTTGTTTACGTTATTCGGATATCCAAAACGTGTTTCACTTGTAATATTCATTTATAAACGTAACGGTCTTTCCCTCCTCCTCCTAATCATTACTCTCCCTCTCTCTTTCTATGCTTATGTTTTATCTCTGTCTAAGTTAGAGTATTGTAATTAGTTTTTCCCAATCACTTAACAGGAAATTACGACTACGCACTGTGGGCGTATCATAAAAAGAAGCCAAAATGGTCCCCACCTAAAAATCGTAAAGCTTTTTATAGTAAATTCTGCCATCAAGAAGACTATAAACTGAAACGCCTCAAATCCCAAAGAGAATATTTAACAGCAATAACAACAACAACAACCGCAACATCAAAAGCAGCAACAACAACCGCAACAATATAATACGCAACATTTTGTGTAATTTTCGTAATGCAAACCATTTCCTTAATAAAGGTAAGTCATTTCCCAAGAGCGAGTGAATGAGACAGACACTTAGACAGAGAGAGAGAGAGAGGCAGACGTTCCACTAATGCGTGCATAATTTTTAATAAATATTTCAAGATCTTGGCATGGCTGCAGGCCTAGCTGGGGCCCGGCCTCGTAGACAGCCCATGGAGGCCTTAGCAAACGCTTCCTGGTTTAATTAATAAGGCAGACACGGATCGATGACCGGGCCAGAACAGAGCAGACCAGGCCAGGACCGGAATGGAATGGCACTGGCACTGGCAGTGGCCCCGGGACTCGCAGCTTGTCAATCAACAACATTTGTGGACAGCGGCCAAGATGATTGTGATTATCATCAGCTGCATTACTTGGCTCTGGATTCTCTTTTGAAGCAGTTGCAAACACTTCCGTTTTGCCGGGGCCAAGTACGTTGAACTTTTACAGTTTTTAACAGCTTTGGTTATCCTTCAAAGCAATAACCGCTTCATCACCCCTTGCCTACCTCTCCTACTGAGCTCATCTGCATTTTGGCTTATCGGTTGCTGCTCAGCCAGCGCTTAACTTGGCCCACGTGTTGTGTCTCCGTTTGTGTTGCAGTCCCTCCCTGCCACCAACTATCTATCCCGGCTCGGCAGGTTTTCTTTCGAATGAAAATTGTGCACTTTGTATGCAGAAAAGCTGGCGCGCCGATAAAAATCTACATAATTCTGAGCTGTACGTTTATTGCCGTTTCCTAGCGCGTTAAAAAATGCACTCCAAAGGGGGAGAGCAGAATGGTACAGAGTGATAACCTGTTGCCGCCATTCGACAGAGACGGAAAGAGACAGAGAGCAGAAAAGACAGAGCGAAGGAGATGATGGAGTGAAAGAGTGCTATAAAGGGCCACGGCTTTCAATGCATTCATAATTGTAATCAATATCAAGTTATATGATAAATTATCTGCACCAAATTACACCATTTAAGTTGTCAAACGAAATGATCAGAAATTATGCAGCGAAATTTTTAGTACTCTCTACTCAGACAGCTCAGATCTTAATTTATCTTATTGCTTATGAGACTTGTTCAGACTTAATGCGCTGCCAGATTTTTAGATTAATATGCAGAAGCCGAAAGCAGAAAAAAATATCCATATATTTGGCATCCTTGGCAAAGACATTAAAAACTGTTCCAATAAGATTTGATATGTCCAAGTGATATAAACGAATTCATATCATTTTATGGCATAATGATAATTTCAACTTAGTTTAATATTGTCTCTTTTTAGTCTACTTAGTTTATAATATGTTTTCAAACATTGCTTATAATATTCTTCATCTATTCCTTAGACTTCTCACTTCAATAGATCACTCGCTTTTACCACCAAAGACGAAACCTTAGGCAAATGTCTAGAACACTTTTTAGGCTAACAAATAGCCAGTGGCATTTACAGTCAGTTCTGACTGCAATTTGTGGGGCAGCTTCAAAAACATTTGCAAAAAAGAACAACTTAAATAAATTGACTGCACCTGCAGCTGCAAAAGAAAACTGTGAAATGTTATAATTACTCAAGCGCTCAGCTGGAGCTGGAGTAAATGATGGCTTTAAGGGTTTATGAATAGATCAAACGAAAGACGACCAGAGAGTAAATTGCAGTAGGTAACCCAGAGCTCAGAGCTAACCGTGGTTGGGTACTCGAGCTTACTTTCTAAATCTGGCAAAGAAACAGTGGGACATTTGGCTTTAATGAGTTAAGAATAACCATATTGCTGCTTCAGAACTTTTTACTGAGTGTGCAAAGAATTTCTTATGCACATGAGCACGATGTTGAGATTTTTAAATAACATACTAGATAAATTTTCATACAATGTATTGGTTTAACCAAAAAAATATCTTGTTTATAATATGAATTATATTATCATTCTATATCGTGTCACGATAGAAAACACGAGACACACCCATCTCAAATTTCTAAACAATTTCGCTGCTGGAAAGAAAGTATCCTTCAGATGCACATACCTAACATTTGCCACGCCTCCAAAAATCACTTGTTTTGTCAGATAATTCATAGCAAGGTAAAAAAGCGAGGGAGATGGAAGAAGGAGGGTGCCAGAGAGAGAGAGAGAGAGAGATGGAAAAAGAGATAGGAGGGGGACTAACACATCCGGTTAATACGCTGGCTATGGATCTATGTACTATGAAGCAAATGTTAATTAAATACCTGTCCGACCATTAAAAACATACGTAAATTTATGTTGTTAACGAGGAAATGCGCAATGCGCATGTGCACACTTTTATTATTATCGTCGCTGTCGTCGTTGTCGTTGTCGCTGACGTTGACGTTGGCTCAAACTCCAGTTGGACACTTGGCCATTTCAACAAACATTTTGTACCTGCCCCCTGGCGAATTGTACCGCACACTTCTCGCTAGCGGAATTTGCATACGAGTTTGTCGCAAATGCTGGCGGCTTTAACGATGCGCTGCCTGCTGCCTTCCACGTCGCTACGTCATTCGCTAATTGGTCGAGATACGAATCGGCACGAGAGAGTGACAAGGAGGGGAATAGGCGTTGCCTGGCCTGGACCAGTATTAACAGTACCGAATACCGAATACCGCATACTCGTACCGGGTAGCGGGTAACGGATACGTGGTATAGAGTGTATGCCAGTGTCAGGGCCGTTGTCACCACGGCCAGTGGCACTTTCTTTAACCAAAGAGACCAAAAACCAAAGCGAAGCTGTCAAATATTTGGCCAAGTGCTGTTCACCAGACAATTTGCTTTATGGGATTTACTTGTACGATACTCGATCGGCATTTTGGAAAGTGAACAGCGTAGATTTGTCTAATGCATTTGCATGTCAACTGCCTAAAAACTAGGATACTGACCTATGACTATCTACGTATTTATCCGCTCTTATCGCATGTATTAATTGCTTATATCGATTCTTAAAGATAAAATACAGGTGGGGTGCACAAATATTTAAGATTACCAGTGGCTTATCTTAATCAAAACAATTGTTAGCTTACCTTAGTTCTATACAGTGGATTGCTGAAATCCCAGTCCGGCGCCACAAACAAATAGCCACATTTGGAGACCTTACGAGATGCCTGTAAGATAAATAGAAAATTAAATTAAAGTAACAAATGTGAAAATATAGTATAACTCTTTTTTTTTTAAGGAAAGAACATGAATAATCTATTATAATACTAAATGAACTGTAATTATTAAAGATGTATGAAAAGTAAATAGCAAAAATGTTGGAAAATGTTCATGCAAATATCTGATCTTTGATCCGTTTTTCTATAAAGCCGCAAAAATTTTAAGTTGCATATAATCTCATATGAATCTCAAAACTCCAATTGTAAGTAAAAGGTCTTGTTATCGAAAGTTACAAGCATATTTTTTTAATTTATTTGAGTATTGTTGACAAAAATCTAAATATTTGCCTTCGTTTCCGAGGCACGTGATACCCCAGATAACAACAAAAGCCTAAAAGAACAACTACAACCTCAAGCATGACTAATGTTAATGACGTGTGCCAATTTAACTATCTGTGAGGTTTTTACTTATTGTTATTTTTGGCAAATACCATAATTTACCCACAATTTTAAAGTATTCTTGACAAATAGATTAAATGTCTTATAACTCGCCGCCTTCACGTAAGTAGCGGAGTAGCGACAGGGGAAAGTGTGTAGGGTTGTGTTTATACCCCCTGGCAAAAAAAAAAAACAATAAAAATAAAACAATTGTTTGCCCAAAGTGGATTTGGTCATTGATCGTTTGTCGCACCCGTCGACTTGTGGGTGCTTCGATAAGATCGCAGTAAAAAATGGTCAGCACTTAAATGTGCTTGTAAGTTGCTGTGGTCAGTAGACCAGTCTTGTATTTGAGCTGATTTTTAATTAGATAAGTTCAGTTAAATTCCTTGAGATCGATCATAAGTTTGTTTTAAGTTTTCTCTTTGGAAAGTTGAAGAATGATCAAAGATCAAAATTAATCTGATTTGTTTAACATTTTAAACAGTCTATGATTTTAATTACGTTTTCTTTTCTCTTGATACGACAAATGGCTAGATTTATTATAGAGTTCTGCTATTCAGATCATTTTGATAGTGTTTTTAAGTTTTTTCAAAGTTGCCAGCTGCTGCTATTAATCTGTCATAAATTTCTTATCATTTTTTTTAGTCAAATCCTATCAAAATCAATTCTGGGAATACCTTGCAAAGCTAATGATTCATTAATACTATCAACACTATTAATTTATCGATTCTTTTCACTTTTGATTGAATGATTATTATTTAAGGTTAATATGGAAAAACAGAAAAATCCCCAAAATACTGTATGATAGCTCTGTATAGTAAAGCTAGACATTGTCGACTCCATGGGGAGAAACATTTCCAGACCAATCTAAGACATTTGGTAGTCTGGCTCTTTAGCTGCAATTACGCTAGCTAATTTTATTTATCGTATCTAGCAATGTTGCTGGATTTCATTGTTATTTTTTTTCGCAATGTTTGTGGGGATCGTTTAAGTGCGCCATTTACAGTGATTTATGTGAAAATTCGCACGTTTCGTATTCAAATGGGCCGCCAGAGAAGTGAGTCTAGCTCAAAGCAAACAGTAGCCCGTCTCAGCTACTGTTAGCCTGCAGTTTGGGCCAAAGCAGAAATTCAATTGCAGCCGTGCCGACCATCAGGTAACTCATTTGCTCTTGCCAACTGCATTGAAAATTTAACACGTTTTCCACATTAATTGCAATGGGGCCGCCTAATGGGTGTCAGAGGCAGTTGCAGGGAGTGGGCGGGGCAGCAACAGAGGCAACTACAATTTACTTTGTATTTGTACACCTTCCAAAAAACAAAACAAATACGGCCCCCCAACAACACTTTATCGCGATCTACTTTTGTCACATTTAAAACTAAACAGTGTAACGTGTTTGCGACGAGGACTGACAATTGGCTATAGCAACTGCGTCATCAGCTTAACTTGGCCCGAAGTGTCTGAAGGTTAATTCGACTGCCGCACAAATTCTTAATAAAAGTTTAACACAATAAGTAAAAAATCGTGACTAAATGCGACACAATTGTTGCCAATAAAATGACAACATGTTTCAGTTCACATAAAAATTCACAAGGCGAGAGCCCCAATACGTGTGCTTCGCATTGTAGTCTCCTGCTGCTATAAAACGATTCCCCAGTGTACTGAAGAATTGCATGAATTGAGCTTCAGTGATTGCAAAGTTTGGAGGACAGTATACTGCGGCAATAGTAAGGTTGCTGTTGCCCGATTGTAAGTTTATAGATGTAGCTTGCAAATAGTTTGTTGCATATCTCTTATGAAAATGATGTTTGATTCTGTTTCTAATTAAAATACCCGTTCCACCGTGTGCTTTTCCATCCGGATGATCTGTGCCGTAGAATAAATAACCGCGTATTTGGAAGTTGTATTTGTTTGTGAGATGCGTCTCTGAGAGCAGCATTACGTCGATGTGTTTGTCGTATAGAAAATGAGTTAGCTCAAGTTTATGCCGTGAAACACCGCTTTGCGTTCCACATTGAAATTCTTAGGGCCGCCATTGATTATTTTGACTGTTGAGATGCAAGCATCTGTATCAATGTGTTTTGATTTTGCATAAGGTTTTGCATAGTTGTTTTCATAAAGGTTACAAAGTCCATCATACTTTGTTGCAGACTGAAAATCATCATTTCTATCGAGCTTTGAGGCTGCTGCTGAACGCTTGCCAAGTTTGGCTCTGCTTGGATTACATTTGGGAGCGATGTTGAAGGAGTTGGTTTGTTTATGCCTGATTTTACCGCGCTGGCATAAGAGAAGCCATTGATAGTGTTGATGGGGCCAAATGAGGACCTGGCTGTTTTGGCAAAGAAGACATCGGGTGTTGTTTGAGATGGTATAATTGCGTTTGAC
>JBAMBL010003075.1:0-20169 GCA_037043405.1 Drosophila subquinaria
GCTATATGATATAGCCATCCGATTTCAACCAAGTTTGGTCAGAATGTAAAGGACAGTCCTAAACATACAATCCGTGAGTTTGGTTGAGATACCTTAAGAAACAAAAAAGTTTTTCATACTAAAGGTTATTTTGCATCCGATTGTTCCTATGGCAGCTATATGATATAGTCATCCGACTTTGACCAAATTTGGTCAGAATGTTAAAGACAGCCCCAAACATATAATCTGTGAGTTTAGTTGAGATTTCTCAAGAAACAAAAAAGTTTTTCATACTAAGCAATTCTGTGACCTTTGACCTTGATTTTGACCCACTTACAGGTCGAACTTCGCAAAACGCCGTCTTATTGCACGATGAAATTATCTCACCTATGTTGTGTAAAAATTTCAGCTTTCTATCTTTTACCGTTTGGGCTACACGTTGATTCTCAGTCAGTCAGTCAGTAAGTCAGTCAGTCAGGACAAAGAATTTTATATATATAGATAATCTCTGGTGTCATTTTTGCTGGCAACATCAAAGAAGTACTGAACTCGAATGCTAATAAACGATCAAGTGAAAAACAAAACGGCCGATAATTAGACATACACACACAGACACCATGGTGTGCACAAAACACCCGGGTGATACAGATCTATTAATTGCGCATTGCCTTTTTTTTAAGTTTCGCTTATTCCTACATTCGTTATGAGTATGAGTGCGACCGGCACGCGTCGCCGAAAAATACCATGGTGCATGCAAAAAAAAAACGGGACATTGTATGAGCGAGTGCGTGATACTGCCGGCACTCGCAGCCCTGCCAGCATTTGGAAGATCGTTTTTACAAAAATCACATTGAGGAGTCTTTTTCGAGTCCCCTTGATGATTAAAAAGAGATTAATCACATTGGCGATCAAAAGAAGACTCAAAAATTACTCGTGCATATGCTTGAAATGTGATTCATTATTTATTGCATTAATGCATAGTTTCACTCAACTATGTAATTAAATAGTATTCTTCTCGTGAGCTCAGTGGCGTACCGGGCTAAGCTGCTGCTATAAAGTCAGTGTGCAAGCGACCCGGGTTCGATTCCCGAAAGTGTTGCTTTTTTTTAATGATAAAAAAAATGACTCGAATTTTAATCAGAAAGGCGAGTCATAAATGACTCCTTAAGAGGAGTCGCGGTTAACCTACCGATTTCTCCCGACAACAGTAACATTTATGATCAGAAAAAGAGCGCAATTATGCTCATTTTGATCACAAAGGGGACTCGAAAAAGACTCAAATTTGATCAGAAATTTCATAAAATGCTGGCAGGGAGCACACACATAATTTTTTATAAGTGTGTGTCTTTGCTTTGCTTAGCCGGTGTTGAGTGGGACCGGGACACACATTTCTTTGGGTGTGAGTAGGGTGTCAAAAAGTGACACCCTTGCAGTTCTCTGGTAGGTACACACTACTTCACACGCATAAAAATGTTCGCTGCTGCAGCTGTGTAGCGTTTGTACATACAAACATACATACATATATACATGTGTGTATGCAGACATAGACTCATCAGAAAAGCAAATCAAGCTCAAAGAGAAACTTACAAAATATTATTTATGATAAATGTCTTATTCATTTAAAAAAATGAGGACAGTATTATTTTTTGACAAAGTTTTGCTTTGAGCTTGTACGCATTGTTTTTCAGGCGAGTCTATGCATGTATGTATGTACATATGTGTGCACAAATGTATAACTGTTGACGTTGGCGACGCCGCGGCGGTCGCATCTAAAATTTTACCGCGAACAGTTTTTTGCATGTTTCTTTTTGTTGTTTTTGATTCACTGCACTTCGTTTGTCTATGTTAATACATATGTTAGTAATATTTTTATTATATTACACACACACACACTTGCACATATACATACACTCACTCGCATATCTCTGCGTACACCCTTATTTTTGCTTTAACAGCTATGTTGGTAACAGTCTAGTACCGGCTCTGCTCTAAAAAAAAAAAAAATCAAATCAAAAAGAGGGCGATTTATGATGAATTTTGGTGAAAAAATTTTTAGGCGGTCACTGCTAGTTTTTTTTTAATTGAATTTTGAAATTTTGGTATTTTCAATACAAAATGAGCTGTTGCATTGTTGTTTTCTGCAACTTGTCATTAATATGAGACGTTTACCAACACTACATTTTGTCTCACATTTTTTTATGTATTTTCCAGCACTATCACGCTATAAGAGAAACATGTTTAAAATGTGCTTATAAAAAAAAACATAAAACCAAAGGAAATATTTAAATCTCTTTTTTAAAAATTTGGTGGTCCTGAAAAGGACCGATTTGGTCCCAAGACATTATAAATAATGTTGGGAGAGAGCGTGGTCAGGTGCAAAGGCGGGGGGTCATCATCAAGGTCATCATCCATGGGCGTCAAAATCTTAAAATGTGTGAAAGGCAAAGTCAGTTAATATAGGCATTTGGTCAAAATCAAACATCATTGTCATCATCATCATCATCATCCTAAAAAGTGGTAGAGATTTAAAGATAATAAATTAAAATATGCATAAATTTTAAACAAATATGGCAGGAAAATGGATAAAAAATTGTTAAAAGTCGCGCGCGCGATTTTATTTTTTTAAAAATTTTTCGCCTGCGACTTGCTTTGCACATATCACTAACCCCGGCTGCATGAGCGTCTTCATTAATTTGGGCTTCTCTATAAGGGTCATAGAGTCGTCCAATGGCCATAAACAGCTCATGAACCCTTTGCGAATGGTTCTTGTATGCTTTGAAGAAGTGGAACTTAGCCAAGTAACCATGGTAGTGCTCCTTCTTTTTACCGAAACGAGGAATGAAGTCTTTCATGTCGCGCCACAATCTCTCAATATTTTGAGTGTGGGCCTGCGTCTCGGGATCAACAAAGTTTTTTGAGTGGTTGACCGTCTGGTGGACGAATCCCTCACTCTCCAAACAATTGTAGGCCCTCCAACAATCTGACATTATTGTGGTTCCGTCGGCTATACGATCCCTTATGATGGCGAGCAATGTTTCCGTGTTTCGGGACTCTACAGGCACGATGAAAAAGTCGCCACTTTCCCGATCAATGCCTCCGAAAAGCCACTGTCCCTCCACCACTCGGCCGCAGTTGTACTTCCGCTTTCCAACTTTGGCCTCGTCGATCTCGACCACTCTGCCAACACCGCCAAGTTTCGGAAGGCTGTGTGTGACGCTCCAGTCTATATAAACTTCACGCAAAAAGCTCTTCCAGTCTATGACTGATTGGCGGCTCCACTTCATCTCGCCCATGAGTGCGTCCGTCTCTCCCTTGATGCGCATCGTGTCGAAGGCAACAAACCGGCAAATTTCCTTAATTGTGAAACGCGTCCCAGCAAAGAATGTGTTTGCACGAAGGGTCTCAAAAAAATTGCACTGCACTCTAACACGTTTTTTTTTTCCCCAGGCTGGTGCATATGGGATGCACGGCAAGTGAAAAAAAACTTTGTCTCCTCCGAAGATGACAATTTGCATTGCGCACCACATTTTGGGCAAAGTCGTTCGCTCCGGATCACGTTGTGATGGCGCAGAAATTCAAACAAGTCAGTTTGACTGAATTCTATGACCTCTGTCACACTAACCAAGCAATTTGCACACGCCATTTTGTCAAACTTTATCGCAAACATAATTTTCTTACAGGTCAGTATTTTTTAAAATTGTTTGAAAACTGCAAAAAAGGCCCTTTTTGCATGAAAATGAGGAAAAATGGGTTAAAATTTTCATTTTTAGGATTTTCAAACAATTTTAAAAAATACTAACAAAAATATTTTTGAAAATTTTTTTTTGCAATCACTCTTAGAATTGTTCCAAAAATTTTTTTGCATTCAAATATTTTTTGGAAAAAATCGAGGAAAAAAGTTTTGAAAAGTGACTTTTACATAAATTCGAATTCTTCGAAGGGTACTTAATGGGTTAAGGAAATTTTTGCATCATTTAAACGGAATTTGAACGACCTTTCCAAATATATTTTTTTTACTGCGATAACTTCACTAACATAGCTGTTAAAGCAAAAATAAGGGTGTACGCAGAGATATGCGAGTGAGTGTATATGTATTTACAAATTTTTTTTTTGGACGCCGGTTTTTTTTTAACTTATACACACACATTATTTACTTTTTTTCACTTTATACATACATATGTACATATAATATTTAATTTTTAGCATTTACTTACCAATTAAATACTCATAGGCCTCCTCCAATTGAAATTGCTTTAGAAGCTCAAGCAGTTGATCTGCGGCGTCACTTTTTTTATCGTCTTCCATTTCACACTCGCGTTTTGAATTCTTTGATTGTCAAATTCACACTGACGTGCAATTGTGAAATCAGCGCGATGCGCTCAGCAAACGAAAGAGCTTCAACTCAGCTGAGAACAATTTCGGTTCAAATTAGAGAGGCCGAGAGAGAATATTGCTCTCACGCTCAGCAATTGTGATGATCAACGGGACTATTTAAGTATTTTTAGGATTGAATCAAGTAATTAAGGCTTATTTTCCCATTTCAATCCCGATACAGGCTTGATTATTCAGATCAGCGGTGGGCGCAAAATTTGACCTCGGGAGCACTACAACAACAACTACAACAACAACCTTTTTCGCGTCTACCTACTTTGTCGATCACCCAAATAATGTGCGAGCAAAAAAAAAGGTCTTCGGCGCGGCGCGTAGCGATGTCAGCCTCGACTCGAGCTGCTTGTGTGCGTTGTTGTTGCTAGCTTGCTCGCGAGCTGAGCGTGTCTAATTGCTTTTATGACGCCTCGTCTCGAGCTGCCTGTGTGCGTTGTTGTTGCTAATGCCTCGACTCGAGCTGCCTGTGTGCATTGTTGTTGCTAGCTTGCTTGCGAGTTGAGCGTGTCTAATTGATTTATGACGCCTCGACTCGAGCTGCTTGTGTGCGACATCACGGCGCCGAATAAGTATGAGAGTATCTGCTTAACTCCCAGAGTACAGGCCGCCCACCGCTGATTCAGATTAATCCTGAAAACATACTTAAAAAATGCAGGCTTGAATCAAGAATTTTAAACTTGATTTTAGAATGGCATTTTTTTTTCTGTGTAGGCACGGTAGGCACGGGAGGCACGGTAGGCACGGTACAGATTTTGAACTTAAATATGGTACTATCGATAAGTTGGCGTAGTTTTATCGCATGTTTGTCAGCTTGAGCTGTAGATTTCATCGATGTATCGCACAATTTGCGAACACTTACAACATCGATAGCACGATTGATGCCATTATAATAAAAAAAGTGACGCCGTGAAGTGACAAAAATGAATAAAGTTTTTGTCCGCGCCGTGCCCGTGCCGTGCCTATTTAAAAAAATCCCGTGTTGGGCCTCAGTTTTTACCAGCCGTGCTTGGGCCGTGCCGTGCCTCAAAAAGGAGGCCCATGCCCACCTCTAGTTCATATCCATAAAATAATGGAATAGTTTGGTCACGAAAATCCTGCCGGCAAATAAAAAAAAAATAAAAATACTTTGCCAAAATAAACGGCAAATAATAAATAACAAAAACAATAATAATTATAATATCCTGCCATAATACAAAAACGGCACAGGATATGAGCAGTGCACGCCGCATTGCTAAGCAAAGAGCCATCGCGCGAAATCCTCGCTCTGGACCAAAGCCTCTGGCAATTGAGCAGAGCAAGGCAATAAAAAAAGCTATAAGCTATACAAAAAAAAAATGTCTAAACGATAGTTTTATATATGCATGTTTATTATGGCCATATACCAAAAAAAAAAAGTTTTTTTTTTAAAAAAAAAAACCCATTTTAATATTTCATAAAGTAATGATTTTGATGCATTCCAATGCATACCAAAATTTAAAAAACACAAACATGAAAAAGAAATAAAGTCACTGCCATAAATTCAAGTAGACAAAAGTCCTGCGCAGGAAATTAATAAGAAGAATTACTTTGGCAATATCTCCAAAAGCTTCTAAGCCCAACGTACATGAAATCATGGCAAATGATGAAGTACGAAATGTAGTGACCTTGCGTATAACAGAATCTAAATGTTTACTGAAACATGGAAACAAAGTTATTGCAAGAATTGATGGTAGCGATCTGTGCACCAATGGAATTCTCGACTAAGGTCAGTTCTTCCAAAGGCTTGAACCGCAAGCCGGTACACTTGGGATCAGCCAACTCAAAGAGGCACCGAGCAAAAGATCTTTGAAGCAATTTCAATAGAATCTTATAAATAAATGGGCAAATATATAATGAATATATAAAGAGTAGCGCTACTCAGCCGGTGACCCAGATAAAGAGAAGAAATTTTGTCTACAACACTTGATTTACAATTACAAGGAGTACAGGCAATAAAACGAAGTAAAAAGACACTTTTATTGAAACAATATGACATTTCATATTATTCTCACATAAATAGATTTCCAAAAAAGCCTGATGTCGAAAACGACATAATATTCAAAAACTCCTAATACTCAATCTTGAATCTTTGAATCTTTTATATTGTATCTCGGTCCAATGAAGACGTTCATTTCGGACATGGGATCTGAACATAAAAATTCCATACTTAATGACTTGAATAATATATACATACATATATGCATATTGTAAAACAAGCAACTTCAAAAACATTTTAATAGTGTATAAAATAATTGAGAAAGAGATAACATCATAATCTCAAATACAAAAAAAAATGGCCATACTTAAGCAAAAGCATAATTACAAATAAACAAGAATATGAAAGCATGTTTAGTAAAAAAAAAAAAAAATAGAAAGACCACAAAATTATTCTTATAGAAACCATATATAATATAGATGACTATGCTAAGGAAAGTAAATATAGATTAGAAGTAGCATATAAAAGAGCTAGAATAATGATAGAAGAAAATAAGAAAAGTAAGATATTATGTGATCAGAAAATAAACAACATAGATATATCAGTAGGTGATAAAGTCTTATTAAGAAATGAAACAGGTCATAAGTTAGATTATAAATATACTGGTCCGTATAAAGTAACGGAAATAGGAGATAGGAGAAATAACATTATAATAACTAATAATAAAAACAAAAAACAAACAGTACATAAGGATAGGTTAAAAATGTTTATTTCATAATTGTATTTGGTATGGCCATGCTAAGACAAAAATACTTCTTTACATATGAATATTATTTGTAACTTCATTTTTATTTGAATATATATGTACAACAGAAAAAAAAAAAAAAAAAAAAACACAAAAAAAGAAACAAAAAAAAAGAAACAAAAAAAAAAAACACAAAAAAATAAAAAAAAAAAATTTTTTTAAGTCAATCTTCCTTTGTTAATTAAAAATTATTCTTTTAAGTAAAATCTTATAAAATAACTTCATAATATTACGTTATTTTTCAAAAGGAGGGAGATGTAGTATATGCACACATATTGAATAACTACTGTACCAAGAGTACTTAAAGTGAACACACTGTTGCAGTGTTCACATAAACAGAGGCCCGGTCATAAACCAAAGTGGCCGAAACATAAGTCGATCGGCGCGCTCACAGAATGTGCAAGTGTCAGCATTCTGTTACACTCGCCGAACACTTGATCGAACTCAAGTGTATGCATATACTCTAGCGCTCCAGCTTAAGAGAGCATTAATACATATATAATATATAGAATATTCATAACCGTCTCTCTCTGCTGTCCAACTGTGGGCAGCGCAGCGATGAGACTTAGGCTGTTTAAATCAGATTCAACTGAACGTTGGAAGCGGCACCTTCGCTGCTCCAATACAAATTAAGATTATGCACTCAAATAAAAGTATATCTTTTCTTACTACAGTTTACTATGTATATTAATGATCTACCAACTGTATTGTCGAATTGTGTATGTTTGTATGCAGATGATGTTCAATTATATGTTAGCTGTCCGTTGAGTTAAATTAGTGAATGTGTTAATATATGTAATTATAAACTATCTTGTGTTAGTAAGTGATCTGGAAGTAATGGTCTTAGTTTGAATCCATCTAAGTGTAAATGTCTTGTTATTTACAAAAAGAATTTGTGTAGCAGGAACTTGCCAAAACTGTCTATAGACGGCAGAGAAATTGGGTATGTCCTTAGAGCTGAAAATCTGGGCATTACTTTTAATAACACTCTCTCATGGTCTGATCAAGTCAATAAATCGGTACGTCTTATGGTGGCAAAACTCTGTGTAACGTCTGTACTGTTTTATGGAATTGAGATTTTTGCTAATTGTGATGCTGTCAGTCAAAACAAGCTTAATGTAGCGTTTAATAGAATTGCCCGTTATGTGTTTAATTTAAGAAGATTTGACCATGTTACGTGTTATGCGAAAAAGATCTTTAACCTCAATCTTAAGACATGGCTCGAAGTAAAAGTCTTATCATTTTTCCACAAAATTATTTACACAAAACAACCAGAATATTTGTATGACATAATTAGATCATCATCCTCGCAGCGAACCAACAATATTGTTCCAATTAGAGCAAAATTATCTAGCTCTAACAGACATTTTTATTTCTATGCTGTTCGGCTTTGGAACCAACCCACATGAAATTAAAACCATCAGTAGAGCACCTCAATTTGTTAAAAATATTAAGGAACACCTTTCAACCACACATTAAGATATAAAAATAGACACACAAATATTAATAATAGTAATAATTTATGATAATATTATTCTTAGATATAAATTGTATTCAAATATTTAAACGGCACAAAAGAAATACTAGATTAATTATATTAATATTATAAATGCTAACTGCTAAATTGTTAAATGTTAAATGTTTATTTTAATTGTCAATTACCATATAAAGCATTTTTAAATTAAACTAAATATGTTGTGACCAGGGATTAAAACCCTAACCGAAACCGTAACCTTTAACCGGTAAAAACCGATTGAAATTTGAAACCGTAACTGTAACCGTAACCGAAAAAAAAAATGTTCGTCTGACCGAAACCTTTAAACCGAAACTCTGTAAACCGAAATAACCGTTTAGTAACCGTTTCATTTATAAAGGTTCATTTCGGTTTTCCATACATGCAAAAAAAAAAACGAATAAAAGCAAGTTGCAAAAATTATCTGCATTTTATTGTCTTCTGCATGTACACACCAGAGAGCTGCAAAATTCACTATTTTTCTTGATTTCCTCATACGCACAAATCTTACTCAACTCCACTCACTGTTCGAAACACAGCGTAGAGTAAAAACCAACTCATGCTGATGAGCACATCAATCGTGTTCATACTCAGCTTTCTGAGCGTTTAAATTTTGGCTCGTGTTTAATCACTCAACGAAACGAAGAGTTGAATAAAATCAGCTTATGCTGACGAACGCATCACTCGTGTACATGCACAGCGATTTCTTAGGAATATGCGGCCGAGCTTCGAGCTTCATGCATGGGCGCCAGGCTTGCCAATTTAGCTATTTTCCCGACAGATTTAGTGGGTTGCAACTGGCAAATAAATATAAAAATATGGTACTGTTTTTAAGCATTCTGTTATTTTATTTCTACCTTCTTTCCATTCTAATTCAGAAATAAAATAAAAGTTTGATAAAAAAAGTAGTACCATAATTTTTACTATTTCTTTAAAATTTGACTATTCAAATCTGGCTATTTTTAACGGACTAATTTTGGCAACGCTGATGGGCGCACACAGCGTGTATATTGTTTTTGTAATAATCTGCTGTGTGTAGTACACACATGCATATGAACATAGACGTACATATATACATATGCTCTCGCGCCGCGTCAAATGTTCTCAAAGACAAATGAGCAAAATTTGCTACAAAAACAATACAAGCGTGCCAAGTTCATCCTATACATGTACATACATACATACATACATATGCATGCAAAGAGTAACGAAATTTCAATTGTCTCCTCCTTTTTTCGTGGTGACGATCGGCGCTTCTGTGCGTTTTGTCGAGTGCAAGTGCGAGTGAGAAAGCAACAGTCGAAATTTACAGGCACACATTCTTATGCGGACACAAATATGCGACTGTAGAAATACCCATTATATTTATTTATATTTAAATACATACGTATGTATGTAGTTAATAATGCATAACAGCTCGTTATTTATGTACATATGTTAATGCTTATGTAATGAGCTAATAATTTGTTATAATATATCCGCAATTAAACATATTTGGGCATAGGGTATTTCGTAGTCGCCTCGACTCGAATGTTCTTTCATTATTTCGCATTCATTTCTGTTTTCGTCGAACTAGCAAACGAAAGAGCGCGCATCTACATACATGTACATGTGTATTTATGTACCATGCATTTTTCAAAGACTTCACACCGATTATACTACATACATACATATGTATGTAGATGCGCGCTCTTTCTAGGCGAGCAGGCGAGACAAATTATGACTAAGATCATTCGAGTCGAGAGGCGACTACAAAATACCCTATGCCCAAATATGTATATTTGCGAATATATTATAACAAATTATTAGCTCATTACATAAGCATTAACATATGTACATAAATAACGAGCTGTTATGTATTATTGTAAATGCACATATTTTACATTCATTTGTAAGTAAGTAGAAATACATATAATGGGTATTTCTGCAGTCGCATATGTGTGTCGGCATATGACATAAGATTTGGACTGTTTGCTGTCTCCCTCGCACTTGCACACTCTGCGCAAGAATCGCCGATCGTCACCACGAAAAAAGGAGAAGACAATTGAAATTTTCCTTACTCTTTGCATGCATAAATGTATGTATGTATGTATGTATGTATGTATGTATATACCCAAAGTATAAACATACAATACGGCGAGTAATTGTTTTGACAAGGAAATAAAATTATTGCATATATTTTTATACCCCGTGAATATGTGCAACAAGGCTATAATGATTTTGCAGAAAGCGACATGGCAGACCCCATAAAGTATTTTTTATACTAAAAAATGGATAAAAAGATTATGTGCATGAAACAGTGAGGAAGTAATGCGCTTTTAGAATTATTGAAAAAAAAAATTTTTTTTTTTGAGAACCGAAACTGTACCGGTATTTCGAAACCGAAACATACAAAAACCGGTTCACCGTTACGAAACCTTTATTCCAAGATTTACCGTAACCGATAACCGAAAACCTAAATGCGAACATAACCGAAACCGTAACTGAAACCGATATTCGTTTGGGTTTTAATCCCTGGTTGTGACTAACGCGTCAATGTCAAAGCAGAAATGCTGTAGCGTTAGGAATGCTTAGAAATAAGTTAATAATAAATAAACTTTAATCTTCATATTTCCTCTATCATTAACCTTGCCAAGGGCGTGCTTGGATTCATAAAGCGTTGGTCGAAAGAAATTAACGATTCTTTCACTACCAAACTCTTTTATGTATCCCTTGTACGTCCTATTCTAGAATATTGCTCATGTGTTTGGTCCCCTCAATATAGGAACAATGAGATCCGTATTGAGTCGATCCAGAACAATTTCTTCTCTTTGTTCTACGTAGTTTAAATTGGGATCCCAATCTTCGCCCACCGTCTTATTTCAGTAGACTTTTACTTATAAACCTTCCTTCACTATCTGATCGTAGAAAAATTCTTAGTGTAATATTTATACATAATCTTATTAATGGCGACATGGGTTCTTCTTTTCTTTTAAGTCGTCTCAGCTTCTCTGTTCCTTGTAGACCTACTAGAAACTTTCTTCCATTATCTTTTCCTATTTGCACCACTGATTATGCTTTGCAGAATCCTTTTCGTGTTTTATGAACCTGTTATAACTCTCTTTTTCATGTGTTCTCTTTGGAACACACTCTGTCTTCTATTAAGATTTCTATTCTCTGTCCCCTGAGGTCCATCTCTGGCTAACTCTAACTTCGTGTCTTACACCTCAATTCTGTCTATTCTATTCTTTCTCATATTCTTCTTTATTCTGTTGATCTTAATACTTCTGTCTTAACACTTGACCTCCTATCTTTTTCTATTTCCTATAAAATTTGCAACCAACCTGTGCAGTCATTTCGTCAACAAGTAGATTAAATTATAGAAAAACAAATGAATTGTATTTTGAATTATGTTATTGAATTATGTTAATGAAGTATGTTAAATATAAGATATGCTAAGAGATCAATCTAATGCACTCTCATATTGTAAATATCTCTTATACTCGGCGCACTCAATCGTCGCGATGTCCGTCGCTTCGGTTGTAGTCGGCAGCCGCTAACGCCGCTCACGAAATTAAAGTCACTCTGAATTGAAGACCTAACAAGAAAGACGTATTCATTTAAACCAGTCCGTCTGTCCGTAGCCAGTGTCCCTTAACAAAACAAATAATAAGTTGCTTGTGCTTGACGGCACTTTGGAGATTGTTGGACAATCATTTTTGGCGCCCCCGGGTGGACACTCTGCTGGATACGCTTCGTCGTTGGATTGGTTTGGATTCGATCGGAATTGGATTGCTCCAGGGGAGTTAGTCGCCGTTGGATCACTGGATCGTCATTGGACATCTTTAACTTGGAGTCATTTGTTGTTGAAAATGATGAGACAGGGTAACTGTTGTCACGCCCATGGTCAGTCACAGGTACTAAGGCAATAAGCCGTAAGTTATACATACATATGTACACTAGGGTGTCCCTTATTTGGTCAAAGTCAATATTTTTAAACGCATACGGGCTAGTTCTGTTCATTAGGTCCTAAAGCAGTCAGAAATAAATTTTTACCTCAATCGGAGTATGATAACCCGTGCCGACTTGGATCGGAAAATTTCAAAATTATATGGGACAAAATAAAAAAAATTTTTTTTTTTTAATTTTTTATTTTTTTATTTTGTTCATTAGATCCTAAAGAACTCAAAACCAAGTTTTCACCTTGATCGGAGTACGATAACCCATTCAAATTTGCATTGAAACATGAAAAAACAGTATTTTAACACTGATTATACATTTTTCGATGATTTTTCATGTTATCGATGCAAATTTGAATGGGTTATCGTACTCCGATCAAGGTGAAAACTTGGTTTTGAGTTCTTTAGGATCTAATGAACAAAATACAAAAATAAAAAATTAAAAAAAAAATTTTTTTTATTTTGTCCCATATAATTTTGAAATTTTCCGATCCAAGTCGGCACGGGTTATCATACTCCGATTGAGGTAAAAATTTATTTCTGACTGCTTTAGGACCTAATGAACAGAACTAGCCCGTATGCGTTTAAAAATATTGACTTTGACCAAATAAGGGACACCCTAATGTACACATATAACTTAATGTAGTGCACATATAAAGGTAAAAAAGAAAATAAACCATAACCTAATTGCAAAATTAAGCAGATATATGCACATATATACAGCTGCGGTCAAAAAAATAGAAGTGCTACCAGGCAAAAAACTTTAACCACTAAGCAAACAATACATAGAGGCGTCAAACAAGCATTTTTGTGATATCATATTTTTTGTATAGCGTGGAACCCCAAGAGCGTTCGGCAAAAGCCGAACGCTTTTTGCAGTGAGACCCCAGAGCGCACAGCATAGCTGAGAGAGAGCGCGCACGAAAAACTTTTTAGTCTTGGATAGGCACCAGAACGATGAGCACGCTCTATGTCGCTCTCTCTCTCTCATTATCATTTCTGTGTGTATGTGTGTATGAACATGCGCACGCTTCTTAGTGTGCGTGAAATGTAAACATGCGGGCTCGATCACCCGCTGGAACATACCCTGTTACAAAAATACCCAAATACAAACAATTTTTTTTCTTATTTTCTTTGCTTTTTTCATTGTTTAATAATTGTATGCCACAGAAATATGATTTTTAATTAATAATACTGCAAATAATAATTAATAAACAATACAAAGCAAAGAGAATGAAAAAAAGTGTTTGTATTTAAAACAGGGTATGTTGCTACGGGTGATCGAGCATGCCGTCGCTTGTGTGCGCTCTCTCTCAGCTGCGCTTTGCGCTTTAGAGAAAAACGCTATACAAAAAATATGATATCACAAAAATGCTTGTTTGACGCCTCTATGTATTGTTTGCTTAGTGCTTTAACTTTGATATTTTGTTTCTAAACCAGAGTTTTTGTTTATTGACTTTATCAGATCATAGTGTTGGAAAAGCTTTTATGAAAATATATCATTAGGACTTAAAAGCTTCTTCCATTTTTGAGTTTTTCCGTAATTTCCTGATCTCTGCTATTTTGGTCCCGGTCAAAATAATAGTAGTGAATGCATTAAAAGTGGAAAAAAAGGATATTAAACAAGAAAGGCACTTGATTTGATATTAAATAATGTATTTTGATAATTTTCTATACATTTTATAAACTTTTTTTTGCTTAGAGTTGCTACATGGGGCGTGGCAAGCATTGCACTCCTGAATGGCGTGCTCGTATTAAAAAATTGATTCCTAAAAGGATAACGTTTAAGGAAGTGGAAAATTTTATTAGATGATTACCAACCATAATCTAAAGGGCCATTATGGACTAGCAAAAAAAAGAAAAACGTGAAAGACCTAGATCCATGTCCAAAAGAGTAGTGACAAAAGTAGTGAGGTACTTGAAGCGCGACCCTTTTGATCCTGCAGTGCTTATAAAAAAAAACTTAGTTATGGACCATAGCGTGGAAACCATTCTTAGATGTTTGCGGGATAATAATCTGGCAGAAAAAAGACCGAGAAAAATTCCGATACTAAAAAAAAATACCTGTCTGAAGGCTAATTTGGTTTGCTAAGGAACATCTGAACTGGCTCCTTAGAAATAGAGAAACCTCTAGTGGTCGGATGTGTCCAAAATGATTATGTTTGGTGGTCAAGGATCTCGACAACATGTAAGATAACCACAAAACTCAGAATATCAGCCCAGATTCACCTGCAAGACCGCCAAACATGGTGATTGGGGAATAATGATCTGGGCGCATTTTCACATTACGAGGTCGGACCCATATATTGGATCAAAACCATAATGGATAGGCACGAACATGTGAATATTGTGCTAAACATTATGCTACCATATTTTTCGGATGATATGCCGTTCATTTGGAGGTTCTAACAGGTCAACAACTCGAAGCATACCAGCAAATCTGCCAAGGAATGGTTTGCATAGAAAAAAGTTAATGTAGTGGAGTGGTTCCCACGGTCCCCCGATCTGAGTCCCATTGAAAATTTGTGGTCCGATATCTAATGGGATATTGCCAAACATCAAACAAAATATAATATTCATCTTTAGTAGATCGCTAGGAGCCCTTGGAGCTCAATACATCCAGAACGATGTCAAAGCCTGGTGGACTTACTGATCCGTCGTTGTAAGGCGGTAATTTAAAATAAAGGCTTCACAACAAAGTATTCAATTTGTTAATTATTAAGTGCCTTTCACATATCAAACCTTTTACATAACAAAAAAATTAATTTAGGCTTGATTTCATCATTAAAATATTGTAATATGTTCATCACTACTATTATTTTGACCGCTCATTTTTCAGACTATTACAAGAAAAAAATTGCTAAGTCGAAAAATAATACATTTTCACTATCTTTGATTCCTCATATGGATTTACAATATAATAACGCACCTTAAAAAAAATAAATAAAAAATTTGGATAAATTAAAAGTCCTTTAATTTTGAGTTTATGTAATTACATTGCACGCACTACTATTTTTTTGACCGCAACTGTATATGGTATGCACTTGTTGCCTATGCATACATATAAACATATACAATTATACATGTGTAAGTTAACACAAGTTGCCAAACTGTTGCTTAAGTTGCACAGCGGAAGCGAAACAGCAGTGTCGTTGACCGATATTGTGCAAGATCACCTGCAGTTCACAATTCGTCTAACGTCAGCATCTCAAGTTCGGCATCGGTCAACAGTTCGACGCCCGCAACTTCAGTGGAATACGAGCGCCACCGTGGGAACGCTGATTCTGCACTTTTAGGGCATAGGGCTAGTTGTAATTATAAATCATTCTGTTCTTTAGAGTTAGTTGAATTTTGGCAATAAATGAATACGGTTCGGATCTCGGATCAAAGATAAAAGTTATATCTATTTTCTGGACGGTTCGGTCAACTCCTTAACTTGTACATGTCATTTGCGGTAAAAGAACAGCTCAGAGCGTTCAACTTCCCGCCTTCGCTTTGAGTACTTTCACATCCCTGCTGCTGATTTTACCGTAGCTGTTCACATCATCATCTCTCTATTGCCGGCGTTCGCTGCAGAAGCTGAAAAGTACATCGGCCCTGCAGTCTCTCAACGTTTTTGTCTTTCGCTTTGTGCGGGCGTTCAATCGAAGCTAAACGAAGCACGCACACATACATACATACATATTTCTTTTTCTATCGCTTTGAGTTCTGCGCGCATATCAGTGTTGTTGTTTATTGCCGCTGCAGCTCTCTCTCGCTCAACTTCATATTCTTGCTTGTGCTGGCGTTCGTTAAACGTTTGCACACATACACACAAACATTTCCCCTCATTCGAGTTCTGCGCGCATAGAGTTGTGAGTTCTGCGCGCATAGAGTTGTTCTTGCGTATCTGCCGCTGCAGTTATCTCAACTTCATCGTCTCTCTTAAGCTTGCTCTCTACACACACTTGCTGCGTTCGGTTGAGTTTTGCGCGCATATCATTGTTGTTGTTTACTGCCGCTGCATTTCTCTTAACTTCGTGGACTCTCTTGTGCTGACGTTCGCTATAGAAGCTTAATACACATACACAGTTGCTGCGTTCGGTTTGAGTTTTGAGTGCATATCATTGTTGTTGTTTACTGCCGCTGCATTTCTCTTAACGTCGTCGACTCTTTTGTGCTGGCGTTCGCTATAGAAGCTAAACATATACATTAGAGTGCATCGATTTTTTTCACCAAAAATGGTAACCCATTTTCGTAATCTGGGGTCAATTCTAAGATGTTTTCACAAAGAAACCATAGTTCTAAAATGAATTCCTGGTCCGCGCTTTTTGAGTTGAAAAATTCACTTTTTTGAACAATTATATCTCGGGTGTTTATGGATTGGCCGACCTGACAAATTTGGTGTCAGTACTCAGTTAGACCAGGACTTTAAAAATTTCACAGAACCAAAGGACGAAATGTCCTTTAAACATAATTTTCATCCTTGGAACGTCGATTTCGCGATTCGTCTCTATCTTTAAAAATTAGTCCGAATTAAAGCTATTTTTTGGCACAAAATACAATTTTTTTTTTGAACCTGTAATTTTTATTAAAAGAAAATGTAAAACCTATTTTAATACAGTTTTAACACAATTTTAATAAAATATGTGTTACATTGTTAACAAAAAATACAGGTTCAGGGAAAATATAATTTTTTTTGCCAAAAAATAGCTTTAATTCTGACTAATTTATTGGTATAGAGGCGAACCGCGAAATCGTCGTTCCAAGGATGAAAATTATGTTTAAAGGACATTTCGTCCTTTTTTTCTGTTGAATTTTAAAAGTCCTGGTCCTAACAAGAGTATTGACACCAAGTTTGTCAGAATCGGACCATAAACAATTAAGATATAAATTTTCAAAAAAAAATGAATATTTTCAAAAAAAAATGAATTTTCAACTCAAAAAGCGCGGACCAGGAATTCATTTTAGAACTATGGTTTCTTCGTGAAAACATCTTAGAAATTGACCACAGATTACGAAAATGGGTTACCATTTTTTCATTTTTTCGGGCCCATACAATTCGATGCACTCTAATATACATACACACACTTCCTTTCGTTTGGGCAAAAGATTGCTCATATAATTGTTGTTGTTGTTGACTCTTCAACAACAGCTGTCATCGCATACTTTCTCACTTTCATCTGTGGGCATATCTACGTATTCGCTTGTCGTTAACAGCTGATCGTAGCTTTGTGAGGTTACAGTGGGACAAGGCATATTTCTCCTAATATCAATTTGCATATTTATTGGATAATTAAACATGGTTGGTAGTAGGCGCAGGGCCACAAAGCAACCATCGTGTGAGTCTATTGATTCACCTGATGATAGTGAGATTCTCCTTAAACAAATAGAAAGTGTAAAAGGCGATATTGAGCGCACAAAAAAGTCAAAAAAGTCAATTGAGGACAATCGAGTTTCCCTTGATCCACTTCAAGTAGAATGTCGCCTAGATATTCTTGATCAGTATATTAATCGGGCCTTTAATTTGCAACTTAAAATAGATGACATAGATCCCAGCTTGTCATCTCGTGCAGACCTTGAAGATTTTTGCGTGTCAGCCAAGGCACTTCTAATGTCTATTGGCAGTCGTCCTCCCACTCATAATCAAAATGAATCGTGGGCAAATGCATCAATGTCACACGCAAAGAACCTTCCTAAAATGAAGCTCCCGAAGTTTAGTGGCAACTATTCGGAGTACAAAAACTTCATAGGGCTATTCACAAATATTATAGATTGTGATTTCACTCTTAGCAACATCGAAAAATTCAACCATTTAATCACCTGTTTAGAGAAGGAAGCATTGGGAACAGTCAAGGCGTTTCAGGTGACTAATGAGAATTATCCAAAGGCCCTATCTGCACTAAAGCAAGTTTACGATAATGAGTGCTTGATATTTTTCGACGGTATAGCAAGGCTTTTTGATATTCAGCCTATGCAGAACCCCTCAGCTTCTTCTCTGCGCACCCTTATTGACACCGTGACAGCCATTTTCGAGTCGTTATTGTCAGTAGGAGATGAAAAGAAGATAGCTAACGCAATGCTGATACACACTGTAATGGCTAAAGTAGATCCAGTAACTCGATCCAAATGGGAAGAGAGTTTGGATTACAAGACAATTCCGTTGTGGAAGGATTGTGAAGCCGCGCTCAATAAGCGCTACCAGCATTTATCTGCTGAGGCAAGTTCAGTAGGTCGATCAAAGCCCAATAAGTCAGATCGTGAGCCCGCTAATAAAAGGCAGTCGGGAAGAACGTCGCTAGCAGTGTCTCAGGCTACCAGTAATCAAGAGTCGAAATGCATTTATTGTAAATCGAACGAGCATTTCATTACCAACTGCCCGTCTTTCGCTGCAGCCTCGGTTGCAAATAGATTTAAATTCGCTAAGGATGTTGCGTTGTGCCTAAATTGTTTGCGAAAGGGACATGGTGTTTCTAAATGCAAGTCCTCGCACTGTAGAGTTTGTTCTAAACCTCACCATACGTTGTTGCATCGCTATACAACAGAGTCGAGTATTTCCGTTGCACACGCTCAACAATCCACAGGTGCTCAGCAAACAATTCACTCCGTATCCTCCAATCACGCAATGGCATCGGAAGTTGATCAAGTAGTTTTGGCTACCGCCATCGTTAGCATTAAAGGAAACGCATGCCAACAACAACCAGCTAGAGTGCTCTTAGACTCAGGTTCACAAGTGAATTTCATAACCGAGGAATTGGCAAAAAGTCTAAGGCTCAAAAGAATTCGAAAGGACATAAATCTCTTGGGTATCGGAAAGTCCAGTGTGTCAGCACATCAGGTTGTGCAAACAACAATTTGCTCTAGAATTCACCCCTTTGAATTAGTGGCTGATTTTGTTGTCCTCAAGAGCATATCCTCTTATCAGCCAGAGAAGAAAATGCCTCCTAGTACATGGTCAATACCAAGTGATCTTCCACTTGCTGATCCGTACTATTATAAGCCACAAAAAGTCGATGTTCTTTTAGGAGCAGACGATTTCTTTGATTTTTTGAAGGAAGGTCATATAAAGCAAGGCAAAGATACACCCACATTGCAGAACACTGTGTTTGGGTGGGTGGTGTCTGGACGCTGTAAAACTACAGGTTCACAATCAACAAGTGCCTGCTCTATGGTGAGCACACTGCAAGAGTCCTGCCCTCTTGACAAACTTGTGAAAAGATTCTGGGAGTTGGAACAAGTTCCAAACGCATCTATTGACAAAATATCTACCCCAGAACAAATTCTATGTGAAAAAAGCTTCGTTCAAAGCATTGCTCGACTGCCTTCAGGTCGTTTGCAAGTGTCGTTGCCATTTAAATCTAGTCCCAGTTGTCTTGGATCGTCATACGAGGTAGCAAAAAGACGCTTCTTGTCATTGGAAAGACGAGTGCAAAATAGGCCGGCCATGCGATCAATGTTCATTGCCTTTATGGAAGAATATTTGAGTCTTGGTCACATGACGGCAACTGATAACCTCATTCCGAGAGAACCGCATTGTTTCATTCCTTGCCAATGCGTGGAAAGACCACAGAGCACGTCCACCAAACTTCGTGTCGTTTTTGACGCATCCTGTAAG